>JXTB01000021.1:1010382-1026972 GCA_002914805.1 Parasponia andersonii | reverse complement strand
AACTAGCATCTCTCTTAGAAATTAAGAGGAGTCGTGGCAAAAACAAACCTCCATGATTGGACAATTGTCACTGCTTTTTGACATGGTTGAAGAGCATATGAATCTGACCAATGGAAAACTATCTGATTTCTCTCAAACATATTATATTATTTCAACCTATTCACTATTAATAAGGCTAGCTAGCCATGATCGGTCGGTCAATTAATGGTTTTTGAATATGTTCTATAACCACCTCTGCTTCAAGTCTTCGTTAGGTCTTTTGTGGCCCGTGAACTTGTAGCTCTTATATACGGACTATTGTTGTAAGAATTTTTAATGCTTTTATCTACAAAAACAAAAATAACTTATAAAAATACCGATTGGTCAGACTATTTTCCAATTTTTGTACCTTTTTTAAGAAAAATACAACTTTTAAAAAAAAATCAGAAAAATGCCACTTAAAAAAATTAAAAAAAATACCATTAAGCCTAATTTATCCTTGTCATTACTCATTCATACTGGACCTCATGGACCCAATAATCCTCAAGAATTTCTTTCAGAAGGATTACGAAACTACAGACGTTAGGTTATTTTGTTTCCCCAATTTTGGTACAATCTATATTAGAAAAATATAATTTTTAAATTGTTTTTAGAAAAATAGCATTTTTCAAATGTTTAATAGTTACCAGTTATATATTAGTTATAATACATTGGATTACTAGGTACTAGTTTTTTGAAATTGGTTACAAGTTACTTGTTCCTATTTTAAAATTTGCATTTTTCTAGATATTTTATTAGAAAATGATACTCTTCTAATAAAAATCATACTAAACCTAGAAAAAATACAAGTCACAGTATTTTTCAAAATATTTAAAAAAAAAAAAACCATAAAAGGCCTAATTTCCTAAGGACTTACAAGTTTAGAAATCTGTGAGCGAAAGGACCCAATAAAAGTCTTGGATTCAAGTAACACCCGGGACACGAAGAAAATCTTTGAGGATTATGAAGCCCATATAAGAAGGTATGAATGAATAACAATAACAGTCTGTGAATAAAGACTATAAGTACGTGGGTGAAAGGGCTTAATGGAAGCTTGAAGTGGGGTAGTTAGATGTTTAGACTTTAGACTAAAAATATTTTATTGGAACTTTTTTTTTTTTAGACGTATATCATTTGGAACTCAGTATTGCGAGTAACTAACTTTTTCAAGAGGAAAAAAAAACGAAGCAAAAATATTCAAAAGATTTCAATTAGTATAGTTTACCGAGTTGATCCTATGTTAGTGGGAGACTTCAAAATCAATCGCAAATAAGAAACAATAAAGGAAAAAGAATTAAAAAAAAAAAAAGATTCCTTTTGATTTTAAATGGGGAAAGGATTCAAAACCTCCTATCTTGATTCTAGACAAATTCTGTTTAGGTATTTTAAAATTAGAATCATAACTACAGCTTTTATCTGTATAAGCATAATTATACGTCAGTTTAGTTGCTCGTAACACAATCAAATATGATACGACTTCAAAAATCTTTATACTTTCTTAGTTCTCCCGAAAAGAAAAAAAAAATCTTTAGTTTCTATATCCAGATATTAGATAACCTTAGAATTAAATAACATGAAATATTTATCTAAAATATGAAATTTATCCAAAATCCACGCCTATTAATATGGAAAGTAGGCAGCCTTTCTTGAAAGCTAGCGTAAATACAAACAAGTAATCTCAAGTAAATATTGGAAAATATATAACTAATCAACAAACCTGAATTATTTAAGGAAAACAAAAAAAAAAAAAGGAAAGGATTTATATTCATAACTGACATATCCAATATACCAAACTTTCGAGTTTCAAATGAGGGAAGTCTATTAATCCGAGATGTAAAATAATTAATGAGTATTTTACCGGACTCAACATTATTCATCACCACATGAATCATTTGCTGATATGGGTTTGACTAACTTACCAAACTATTCTAGTACTACTACGACCTTTTATCACTCCCTCTCCTTATAATCAAGAAAAACCCACCAAGAAAATCATGAGAAAGAAAGAGACCATGGAGAAAATGCTCCGAAAAACCTCGGAGAAGCCCTCGGTTTCGGTCTTACAAGCGAATGAGTTGTTTGTCAAAAAGATTCTCTCAAGAAACTCTTCCATTGGAGACAACACCACTTCCCATCACTTATCCAACTTCAAAACCCGGGCTGAAGTTCCCTTCAAGTGGGAATCTCAGCCCGGAAAGCCGAAAGATCCGCCAAAGGGTACGGCTCATCAGTTTACCGGCTCTCCTCCCGCCGTCGATCAGCCTCAATCGGCTGTGGTGGCGCGTGGGGTCCACGCTCCTCCACGACCGGTGGCCCCGAATGTGTCCGGCGGGCGGCGGTTCTGGAAGAAGCTCAGTAAGAGAAGGCAGAAACAGGTGGTTGAGAAGGTCGAACCGGCGGGGCCCAGCGCAGCGACGCGTGGTCTTGACAACTCGAATAATAATGGCTCCAATCATTTGATATTTTCTGTTGCTTCGAGTTCACCTAGGTCTTGCTGTTCATCGTCATCGGTGACTTCAGCTTCATCGTCTGCCTCGAACACTAATTGTAATAATGCTGGCGTGAAACCGAGGTCGAGGCTTCAAAACCTAGCTTGGGGTTGCATTAAGCGGGCATTTTAGATTTTATAATATTGTAAGAAATTAATGTGATTGATAATGCTCTTTTTATTTGATATTTGCGAACCTTTCTGGTGTAGTTATATATTTGTCGTAAAAATTGTTACAAAAGCAAAAGTTCTATTTTTTTTTCTTGAGGAAGTTACAAATGCAAAAATAAATATCCCTTCTTGGTTTGTGATGAGTTCTTGCATGTCATAGTACTCCATCTGTGTATTTATTCGTAAAAAAAAACTTGGTCTGACTTAATTTAAAGTCAGATTCCAAATAGTTCTAAAAAAATTTAAAGTTATTTTTACTTATCGTAAAAAAAAAAAGTGAAAAAGAAAAAAAAAGGAAAAAGAATAAAGAATAAGAAATAATGAGTTGATAAACTAAAATTCGTTTTACCTAAACTCTTTAATTACACATGGAAAAAAAAAAAAAAAAGCTTTCCGTTTTTTATTTCTATTCCTCTCAATTGCAGATAAATGAAGATGCCCTAAATAAAATACTCTAAAATGATTGATTCACATTTGAGATAAGAATGCTTTTCATTAGAGTTTGCGTTCTGATTTTCTCCTCGTGAATGATGATGTTCTTAATTCTATACCCTTCCTACCGAATTTGAATTATAGGTTTATATACGACAGTTGCAGAATAAATAGTTGGACACTCGAAGAATAATTTTTAAAAGTTTGAAACTGTAAGTTCAATAATTTCTTAAAATTCTTGTCTATATCGATATATGATATATGATATGATCTATTATATATGATAGGTTTATACATGATATGATATGATAGGTTTATATGATTTATTTAATTTGGCGAGTTCGATAAGATATATCTATATATATTTTCCCCCTTTTTGAGGTACACAAGTCTCTATTCTGCGATAAATTTGATAATATTTGACATCTGATTCCTGGGAAAAGAAGAGTTGTTTTTTCAGTGGAAAATGATAAATAGTATTTATGGGCTAAACACCGCTATATATAAGTACTAGCATAGATTTGGGATTCAACATACAAAATCCTGCAGTCAAATTTTAACTTTGAGCATTCTTCTAACCTTCGGTTTTCCCAATTTCTTTCAGGATTTTTGGCATCGCTGTCCCTTATATTATTCACAATTGATAAAATGGTCCTCAAATTATTTTTTGGACAATTACGTTTCTAAGTTTTAAATATTTTGGCAACTAAGTCTTTTTTATAAGTAATTATTCAAATATTGCATTTATCATATATAAGATCTTTAAATGTCAAAATTGATATTTTATTGACATTAGTTGGAATTGGAAGAAAAATAGGTAAAAACTAATTACAATTAATAACATAATATAAAAAATTTTAAAAATTAGAAAATTTCAAAAATTTAAAATTTCTTTTAAATTTCTTTCTATATCCCTTCTAAAGTAATTAGTGTTAGTAAAATACTAATTTATTTTACTTAAATATGTTCAATTTCATAAAAACTTTAATATTGATAAATAAAAAGGACTTAATTATTAAAATTTTTAAAACTTAAGGTCCTAATTACTAAAAAAAAAACTCAATGACTATTTTGCTAATCTACGAATAACATAGGGACTGGACATGCCAAAATAGCCATTTATTTTTATACTAATAGACGTAGCAATTGTGTGGTGACTTCGTTCAATGAGAAATTGGGGAAACTAACATTTTGAAAGTAACTATTTCGTTTAAGGCTTGCTTTTTAAAACTCTTTGCAAAATTACTTTTTTAATTATGTTATAATCTGGTCCAGGAACAAAAATAAAAAAGGAAAGAAAGAAATTATAATCTGGTTTGTTGAGCATGGTAGAGTTATAAAAAGCATGCGTCAAGCGTTTTAATTATTATAAGTTTTTTTCTAAAATTTTTGTTATTACTTCAAACTATTTTAATATTTTGTTGCCTTTTATTTTTCTTTTTGATTCTTTTTTTTATTCAATATTTTTCTATGTTCACTTCAAATTATTTTTCTATTCGTAATAACAAAAATATGTTTCCAATTTAATAAATGGGGTTCATTGGGAAAAGAATCTCTTTTGAAACACACTTTTGCAAAAGGACCATGGTTTTAGCTTCTTTGCAAAGTAATTTTTCTTGATAATATTCGACAATAACCAACTCAATAATCTACTATACTTAACACCATACTCGATAATACAAAAAAAATTATTTTGCAGAGAGTTCTTTGTTTGAAAAAAAAAAAAACGAAATTTTCTGTCAAAACTCATTATGTAAGATATATACCTATAGGTACCATGAGTAGCATTGTATATATTATATAGGTATCTGATAAGGATCCTTATAGTATCTATGTAAATTAAAGGGTTTTTTTTCCTTTTCTTAAAGAAACAAAAGAGTAAGAAAGATGGTTTTTGAGTAAATTAAAATAATATATATATATATAATCATAGATATGAGAATGAGAGTTTAGAGTTATGAATTTTACCATAGATATCTACCACGTTGCGTATGGTATGTGGAGAATTTGGAAAAATAAA
The DNA here is from genome assembly GCA_002914805.1 of Parasponia andersonii. Lineage (NCBI taxonomy): Eukaryota > Viridiplantae > Streptophyta > Magnoliopsida > Rosales > Cannabaceae > Trema > Trema andersonii. The sequence continues at coordinate 1,021,843 of JXTB01000021.1, read as the reverse complement.
AAAATAGAAAAGTTATCATATGTATCTTATCATGTGAAATAAGAAGGAGAATTTAAGAAGTTACCTTTAGTATCATAGCAAGCTATTTACAATATCGATTTGATAAATTGGAAAATTAAGAGTGTTCATATGTTATTGTGAAATGTATCATTGTAGATATTATATGTAGCTTATTATGATACCATAACCATGTAAATTGAAGAAAAAAAATGTAATAAAGATTAGATAAGTGTCTTACCATGGTATCTAAATTTCCAAGTACATACCATAAATACTATGTTGCTTATGGTATCCAAAAAAACGTATGGGAAGAAAAGTTGTGGATATTACCATAGGTATCTCCGATTTACCTATGATGTTGAGGGAAAAAAAAATATTATTTTTAGTATCTTACTATATTACTTATGATGGAAATAGGACAGAATTTTAATAGGTTACATTTGATATCATAGTTGTTTAGGTACAATATCATGAATCTGAAAAATTAGAAATGATAAATTAGAAATGATTTTTTGGACGTTCCTTATTGAGAGAAAAATAAAATTAGTCTACAAAGTTTCTTTTGGTTTATAGGAAATTGGAAGAGGATTTTACTTTCCATATTATTGTTAAAAGAAATAATGATGCTTCCAAAAAAAAAAAAAAAAAGAAATACTGCTTACTATTAATTTTATGAAAAAAAAAATTAACGTATGTCAATGTAAAAAATTGTCCAAAAAATTTGCGAAGTATAATTAAAAAATTTGTAGTCGGTAGAATCTAAAATAAATCAATTAAAATAGAAAAAAAAAATAAGGAAGAAACAATAAAATCGAAATTTGGGCAAAAAAATATTTGAAATATGTGAAATAAATAAATAAATAAAAATTAAAACAAAAGACAAGTATCAACGCCCATGTCCTGTGGGCGCTGGAACGCGCTCAAACAACACCAATGCAATTGTCAGTGCGTTGATAGAGGCGTGTCATTCTTTTTTCTGTTATTATTTTTAGCTTGGGTAGATGCGGTTACCGCAGGAGTCCATATTTTTTTAACAAAATTAAGCAATTGTCCATAATTTTTTAAGCTTTTTATATGGATGTATATTTATAAAGAGGGCAATATTTTCTGTATTAAAAAAAAAAAAAAAAAGCTCTCATTCATATGCTCTTAAGAAAATTATCAAATTGTGGGCCTCCGTAAAATAGGCGTCTACTTTTCAAATACTGTAACAAAATGTCTAATATATTTGTGAATATACTACGTATAAAATTTGCCCACCCATAGCAATAGTAGGGGTTTTTTCACAATATTAGTTAACTAAAGACTGATCATGGTGATAAAAGACTCTCCCCCATAAATTATATATATATAAAAAATGAACTTTAGTTCTATGCCAATTTAAGTTTACTTAAATACCCTAAACAAAGAGGTCAAATCTTTCTCACTAAACCACGGTTACTCTAAACATTTTCACCGGGCTCCTCCATGAATCTTACTCATAATCAAAGCTGGAAGATGTGAATCCTCCTAATCAGATCTATTTTTGTTTTTGACCTCATATCTACTTCTTCTTTTTTATTTTTTTTAAACAAAATTTTATTTTCTCATCCATGGTCAAAATAATTCGACTAGAGTTGAGTTTATTTTTGACCAAGGTTGATTGTTTTACTGAATAATGAGGATGAGAGAGTAAATTCAAATTTCTACATTTTTATAATAAAAGGTCTATTTTTTTATTGATTTATAATTTATTTTATATTTTATCTGAAATATTAAAATAGGGTCAAAATTGAAACTGACCTTAAGAATGTATATATTAAATTTATAGACTAAATCTAATATATAAGTTGATACAATTGAAAAGAAAAATCCATTTTTATAAAAGGCATAATGGGGATCTAATCCAAAATTTGATTTAAAAGGGTAAAATCAAATTAACTTTGATTTTTGACTTGACTTAAAGAATTCATAAAAAGTCGGGAACAAATGACAATTACTAAAGGCATTATTGAAGGAAAAGATTTGAGTTATGTATTATTTTTTTTTTTTTGCAATTTTTATAAAAAGTACTCATTAAAGACATACATATGGCACAATCCATTCAGAAGCCCCAAATCCAAGTCAGCTCCCTCACAGAAACGGACACACTCTCTCCCTAACCCCACTTTGACCTAAGCTCCATGGACCACTGCTAAGGCCAGTGACAGAGGCAATTAAGGCCGAGCCCCCACTCAATATTTTGTTCCGTTTTATAAGTTATATATATTTATTATTAAATTAATATAGAGGCTTCTATTAGCCTCACAACAAATTTAAATAAAAAATAACATTAGGCCCTACAAAAAATTAAAAGTTATTTCCACATTAGTCCAAATCTATCTCATCAATAGCCGCCCGGCCTAATAAGCAATGCCAAATAATTAAACTTTTTTAGTTTACTTGTGAAACAAATATTAATAAATTAGATTTGTTTTTATTCAGTATTTTTTTAAGTAGCACTATTAAACATTTATAGCTTACTTTAGACAAAAATCTTGAATTTCTCTCTCTCTTTCTTTCACTTTTAAAAGTGGAGACGTGAACCTCTCTCTCTCTCTCTCGCTATTTCTTTCACTTTTAAAAGTGGATATTTTCACGTTTGGAGCAAGCTAGCGGTATCAAGAAACAAGGAAAAGAAAGGTTTTCATATTTTAGGCAATTAGCATTAGGCTCATTGTATTTGTCCGATATGAGGATTCCTGAAGAATTTTGGCTAGTTGGCAAATGGCAAGAGAGGTAAGTTACAAACAAAACTTACTTTTTTTTTGGTCTAATTATATTGTTAAACTCTGAACCTTGCTTTATGTTTTTGTACTGGTATTATCGTCGTTCTTTATTTGTTTGGTTGAAAAAATTATTTTATATATTTATGTTGGAGTAGTGTTCCCTATTTTTTCTTTCTCCTTTGTTTTCTTTTTTTAAGGTATTTTGAATAGTTATTATATTCTTTATGAGTAATATTGCCTGTATTGATTTCAAACTTTTGATAGTTTGCCCTTTTGTACTTTATTTTTTTGTCTGTTTTTGTTTTAAAAAAGCTTATTGATATTATTTTTGTGCTATAATTTTTAAGCGTATCAATAAGTTTATTAACATAACAATTAGCAATTAGCATAAAAAATTGTTGGAAAGTGTAATTTTTGATTTAAAGTTTACTGTAACTATACTTTAAAAAAAAAAAAAATTACTGTAATTATAGTCCTTAGTAGTAAAATATCCTATTTCTGTCACTGGCTAAGGCTAGACGCACATAAACACCATAACTTAAACTCTTACCCCTGGAGGTCCACCAACTTTGATGCAAACAAGGGAGGGAAGAATCAAACATGCGAATTCAAACGGCGGCCAAAACTCCCTAGCATTGATTCATTGCGCTCCCCTGACATCTAGTCAAACCAGTTCTATCACTTGGCGCTTGCTCTAAACGATACGCATCTTTGCCATTGCTGTCAACTTGTCGCTGATCATTGGAACAGAGAAGATAGAGAAAACGACTGAAACAAACCTCTTTTATGGACTGAAACGATATTTTAAATTTCGTCCGTCATGTTGGCTAACAAGTGTCAGCACATCCACTTGCTCGTCAAAGAGTACATTTTGACATATCAAAACCCCTTACGGTTTTGACATTCATCGAAACTTGTTTCCAAAAGCGCTCGGGTTTCGTCTCGTAAAGGCTATTAATGCTTTTTTTTTCTTCTTCCAGAAGTCGTATCGATTAACCAAATACACGAGGAAGCTTGTTTCGACAATAAGAAGGCAATAATGATATCAATTTCACCATCCAGATATCTGGTGAAAAAAGTGAGTTTTGGAGGTTACCCTCATCCTGTGCCGAGCATTTTGATAGCTTATTCTAGCTACGTCGGAAAGGTAGGGGTTACATTACCTAAGTTTTAAACTGTTTGATTTGAATTTAATTGAATTGCAATATTTTAGAAAAACATGAATTTGAATTATTCAATTACTGTGTTAATGATTTGAGACGTAAATGAGATTCGCTATTTATATATTGTAAGTCTCTAGGATTTTGCCGCATGTAGGTTTAAAATTATGAGTTTAGAAAAAAAAACTGCTATACTCCTAGATTTTTTTGAGTACAAAAATAGTTTCAAATTAAAAAAAAAAAATAGAGTACATTTTAGAGCAATTGAATACTGGATGATTTTTTTTATATACTAGTTCGTATGGCATGTGTTATACAGTATCACATGAATATCATGTCAGTATCACAGGATTTTAATTTGTGGCATTTAATATTAGATAAAGCCCGTAAATACATGCAAGGTCTTCTTATGGCTGCCACTTATGGTAGGTGTAGGCATTAGTTTTTTGGTCCAAGTTATTTAGATAGGTGTTAAGTCAGGTATTTAGTACATATATTAGTATGAGTATTCTATGTCCGTAATGAAAGGATGATGATTTACGTGAAGAGTTAATTTGTGATATGTGAATTATGAGAATTTCTATGATAATGTTTCAATTATATTTTACGTTATATGATTGGTTTGGAATATATAATTGTTTCATGAACTATTTTTCAGAATAATTGACAATGCAAGTGTAATGTCCAAGATTCTCACATGCATAATAGGCCAATAATAAACATGTTCATATAATATAATAGACATATCATGAAACTAGTGTCAATTTTATGATAAATTGCTCATTTGATCGTTAAATACTTTTAATATATATTATTATACTAATGGTTGTCGAAGTATTCCCATACAGTGTAAAGGCTCAGTAACCTCAGAGAGAGAGAGAGCTTAGTGTGTGAAAAGAACAAAGAATACATTCATGAATAATAATACTATATGCACATACATTAAAAATCATGTCTATTGATAACTTAGTTAAATAGTAGTTTTTTTAGTAAAATGCATCTTTCACGCTTTTCAGAACCAAAATCACTGTGCATTTAGCACATCAAATAGCTTTAATTTAATGCTTAGGACTCATTTCTAGTATTTTCAAAAAATGTTCGTTCCAGGTAAGCACGAGATGACAGTCACTATACTGAACTGTGTTTAATTTCACTAAGCTAGCTTAGATTCAGCTTAATCGCGTAATATCATCTTTGTGCACTCTATGAATTGGAAAATGATACTATATTTTCATTATCAATTAGAGTCTAATGGACTTTCTTTTATGTTTAATGATTGATTATGGGGCTAGGTGCCATCAAATTAGAATAAGATTGGCCATATAGGATCATAAGTCAAAGTATAACTAGATTTCACTTTCTAAGCTAGGTTTCACTATTTTGGTGTACACTTGAGTGTATAGGATTGACCAGTAATGTGGTGAGTATGCTAAGGATGTTTTAGAGCTTGATACATGGAAGGTAATGAGAGAAATACCAAAAATACCCCTTAGAATTTAAGTTATGTCATTCTTAGCCTTTAAGTATTGATTTTTGACCAAATCTGGTCATTTCTTTCCTCTTCCTCCCCAGCCACGACTTGTACCACTCCAGCCACTTTCTATACTTCTCTCAACTCCCCTCATCCATATCTAAGAGTTTCCAAGTGGTAGAACTCAATTTGGAGCTCAAGAAAGCAAGATAGGTTCAAACTAATCAAGGTAATTCTACTTGTTCTTCTTCCTAGGTTTTATGTTGTTAGTTCAATTCTCCACTTGATAAAGTAATATTTCTTCTAGGTTCTCTTGAGTCCTAAGATCAATTTCAAAGCCTTAGAAATCAGTTTTGTAGAAGTAGAAGGCAAAAGCTTCAACAAAAGTTCAAACTAGTCAAGGTGAGTTTTTTTTGTTGAATTTAGAATTGGTAATTTATTTCCATTACTTTAGCTCTTTAATTAAAGCTTTTATTTGACGAATTAAGGTCTAAGAAAACCTTATATATGGCTGGAAACACAAAATTTAAGTGGAAGATTCAAGTTAGCCTTAAAACTCCAAAGTTTGCTACTTGTGGATTCAAGTATTTTCAAGTATTTCCATTGTTAGAATAAGCTCCCCATACTTGTAATCTGATTTTATAAAATTGAAATGTATATTTTGTTGATCCCATGATGTACATATATTTGTTTCGTTACTGTTTGTGACAATAGAAAAGTGTAAAAGTAGTTTTAAACTTTATTAAAAACGAAAGGAATTCAAGTATACTTAGGTTGCTCTAAATGATCCTCTTTGAGTTATATATGTGGGAATTGGCTTGTTGATTGTTATTACAGGTTTTAAACCATGATTTTAATTATGTGGGGATGTCCTAAAAATAAAAGAGGTGCTGTCTAAATATTTTTAGAACCAAATGGTGCCATTTAGAAACTAATGGACTAGTTTTTATGAAAGTAGATAACATTTTGGTTCATTTTGTGATTAGGATTCCTTCTTTTGTAAAAGCTGCGATTCGGTCTTCTACTTATTTTCTTTAAGCATTTTATATTATAGTAATAATGTTAGTAATAAAATTGACATCAGGTCTTCCACACATCTTGCCACAGAGGATACTGACCCTTTCCACTATCTTTTTTACTGGACACAGGGTAAGTGAAGATTTATTTTAACTGCATCACAAGAATAATAGTAGATACAAAATGTTTTCCTACATGCTTATGTGTATTATTTCAATTATATGTTACTTATATTGTTGTTGCAAAGCTTACAAAAACACAAGCATGGCATGATCATTAAGCATGATTTTCAAAGAAGTGATGTTTTCCACACATTGGATTTAAAGTAGTACCATTGTACTAATTTTACGAGATACGTTCTAAGTACAGTGTTTAGTCTATCTGCACTAGGTAAGTATAGTTTGCATAGGTATCCTTCCCGCATAGGTGGGTACGGCTTACCGACTACCAGGACTAAGCATTGTACTATGAGATTTATCAAGTGCATTACTTAGTCGGTCTGCGTTGGGTAGGTATGGTTCACATTGGCCATGTGTTTCCTTCTCGCACAGGTGGGCACAGCTTACCAACTGCCGCGACTTTGTAATGTACTCAAGAGCCCTATAAAGAAATATTTTCTAAGAAAAGTGCATCAAAACGAAAAGTTATGAAAGAAAGAGTACAATGGGAATTTCGATAAAGTTTATGCATAAAACATGTTCACGAGCATGCATGATCTTTACTTACTGATCATTAGCTCATTTAGTTCCTATGATGCAGGTGAGAACGTTTTTGATGTATAGAGTTACTAGTTGGCTAGCATGCTTTCTTGTCACCATGATCATACCGATGTAGACAAGCTTGACTTGTGGGCAGTGTTTTATTTGTATTTTATTATTCTAGTGTATTGTAAATATTACTACTGATGGCAAGATAAACAGATATAGAGGCTTTAGTTGTATATTTTGTAAAGACACTTTCAAAAAGTAATGCCACGTAATTTCTTTTGTTTTATAGCTCGAAAAGTTTAAATTTGGCCCACTTTTTTTTGCAAAACTAAAAATATAGTTTTTAAAAGAATAATGCATCCTAGTTTAACCTACATAATCATATAGTTAAGCTAGGGGGTGTAACAGTATTGGTATCAGAGCTGAGGTTTAGATATTTCTGAAGACTGCATACATATGTATGATCATGTGACAAAAAGCTCAGTCAACTAGTAAGTCTAATTAATTGCATATGTGCATTTTATTTTATTATATAAATTTGATGCACACATTATTATTGGCTATTATATTTGTTTGTAAGTAAGGGCCATTGTACAGAAAATTGTGCCAAGGGGTAGAGGTTCGACTAGCCACCCAAGGAGTGATCAAGACAATGACAAAGATATTACTATTCATCGATTGGCTGAATTAGTAAAGAGACAAGCTCAGCAAATAAGGAGGCTTATAGAACGAGATCAAAGGAGAGACGAACAATTACCAGTACAAGTTATGGCTAGAGAAGAAAATCATAAACCAGCTTCTGAAAGGTTTAAGAAGAATAAACCTCCAGTTTTTGAAGGTGAAATTGATCCATTATTAGCTGAGGAGTGGATTCGGAGTTTGGAGGGCATCTTTGATTAAATAAGAATCCCTGACGAAGAGAAAGTTTCTTGTGCTACTTATATGCTCCAAATGGATGTCAGGCATTGGTGGGATTCTATAAAGTCAATCACTGATGTTAACCGTTTGACTTGGGAGAGATTCAAGGAAATCTTTTACAGGAAGTACTTTAGTGAAGCTCATCGACTTGCAAAGGCGGCTGAGTTTACTAATTTGAGGTAAGATGGCATGTCTGTGTGTGATTATATAAAGAAATTTAATGAATTATCCCGCTTTACTCCTCATATGGTGAGTACCAACGAGTTGAAAGTAAATTAGTTTCTACAAAGGCTCAAAGCAGAAATATATAGGGATATTAAGATGTCTACAGGAAAAGATGCACCTTACACAGAAGTTGCAGAAAAAGCCCTTGAAGCTGAACTGAAGGTGGTAAAGGCACTATAAATTAGAAGAAATATAAATATGGCAAGGAGAAATGCAAATTTCGGAAAAGGTATTCAATCAGGGTTTGATGGCGGCAGAAGGAAATTTCCACAAAGTCAGAGACAAAGACAAAATCCTTCAAAGTACACAACAATAAGTCAAAAAATGCAATCTTCTCCAACTCAGAAAGTTACATGTCCCAAATGTGGAAAGCCTCATAAAGGTGAATGCCTTTTTAGTAGTAGAGTTTGTTATACATGTGGCAAGACAGGGCATTTTTCCAAGGATTGTCCCTCCACCTCTGGTGAACAAAAGAAAGTTCCAGCTCGTGTCTTTACCATGACTGCGACAGATGCTGAGGCTGATCCATCAATTGTAGCAGGTAAGATCTCTATCTTTGATATTTTCACAAATACATTAATAGATTCAGGAGCTACACATTCATTTGTATCACCAGCATATGTGAGAAAATTGGACAGATCACTTGAAACTTTGAATTTAAGATACTGTGTAACTATTCCATCTGGGGAAGTTCTATATTCTGGTCAAGTTTTGAGAGCATGTCCAATACAGATGGACGGTAGAGAGTTGTGGGTAGACTTAATAGTGTTGGATATACAAGATTTTGAGGTGATTTTGGGTGTAGATTGGCTATCTAAGTATCATGCTAGCATTGATTGTAATAGTAAGAGAGTAGTATTTCAGCCATTTGGTGAAGAGAAGTTTATTTTTCTTGGGTCTTCTAAGAAGAAAATGGTGCCAATTATTTCAATGATAAAAGCAAGGAAGTTACTTGAGAAAGGATGTACTGGTTATCTAGCAAATGTAATGGATACTAGAGAAGAACTTAGGATGAAGCCACAGGAAGTACCAGTAATTAATGAATTTCTAGAGGTATTCGCAGAAGATNCAGCATTGATTGTAATGGTAAGAGAGTGGTATTTCAGCCACCTGGTGAAGAAGAGTTTACTTTCCTTGGGTCTTCTAGGAAGAAAATTGTACCAATTATTTCAATGATAAAAGCGAGGAAGTTACTTGAGAAAGGATGCACTAGTTATCTGGCAAATGTAATGGATACTAGAGAAGAACTTAGGACGAAGCCACAGAAAGTACCAGTAGCTAATGAATTTCTAGAGGTATTCCCAGAAGATTTATCGGGATTACCACCTGATAGAGAGATAGAGTTTGTCATTGACTTGCTACCTGGCACTGCTCCTATTTCTAAAGCACCATATAGAATGGCTCCAGCAGAGTTGAAGGAATTAAAGGTACAATTACAGGAGCTTTTGGACAAGGGTTTCATACGTCCAAGGTTTTCACCACGGGGTGCTCCAGTGCTATTTGTAAAGAAGAAAGATAGAACTATGAGACTTTGTATTGATTACAGAGAGTTAAATAAGGTTACAATCAAGAATAAATATCCTCTCCCTAAAATTGATGATTTGTTTGATCAGTTACAAGGTGCTTCAGTATTTTCCAAGATTGATTTAAGATCAGGATACCATCAACTTAAGATTAAGGAAGAAGATATTCCTAAGATAGCTTTTAGGATGAGATACGGACACTATGAGTTTTTAGTGATGCCCTTCGGTTTAACTAATGCCCCAGCTGCTTTTATGGACATGATGAACAGAGTATTCAAGGATTTCTTGGATAGTTTTGTATAGTGTTCATTGATGACATTTTGATATATTCGCGCTCAAGGGAGGAGCACATGGAGCATTTGAGAATAGTTTTGAGGATCTTGAAAGAAAAGCAGCTGTATGCAAAGTTCAAGAAGTGTAAGTTTTGGTTAGAGAAAGTTATCTTCCTTGGTCATGTAGTGTCTGGAAATGGTATTTCTGTGGACCCAGCAAAGGTTGAAGCTGTAAGTAATTGGTCAAGGCCTACAAATATTTCAGAGATTCGTAGTTTCTTAGGATTGGCTGGTTACTATAGAAGGTTTGTAGAAGGATTTTCTAAGTTGGCCTCTCCATTGACTCAGTTGACTAGAAAGAATATGAAGTTTCATTGGAATGATGATTGTGAAAAGAGTTTTCAAGAGTTAAAACATCGTTTGGTCACAGCTGCTATACTTTCTATACCCACTTGTTCAGGAGGATTTGTTGTTTACAGTGATGCTTCAAAGAATGGTCTAGGCTATGTTCTGATGCAAAATGGTAAGGTTATTGCCTGTGCTTCTAGGCAACTAAAAGAATATGAAAACAAATATCCTACTCATGATTTGGAGCTAGCAGCAGTAGTTTTTGCACTGAAGATTTGGAGACATTATCTTTATAAAGAAAGATGTCAAATTTACACAGACCATAAAAGTCTCAAGTATTTCTTTACCCAAAAGGAACTGAATATGAGACAGAGAAGATGGCTTGAACTGGTAAAAGACTATGATTGTGAAATTAACTATCATCCAGGAAAAGCTAATGTGGTTGTAGATGCTCTAAGTAGAAAGTCATTAGTTGCTATGTCACTCAAGTATGTTGATCGAAAGCATCTTTTGATGGATTTGCATCGATTGGAATTAGAGATTGTGCTTACAGGTTTAATGGAGAGATTAGCAGCTCTTACGTTGCAACCTACAATTGTAGAGAGAATCAAGCAAGACCAGAATACGGATCCCTATCTGATAGGTTTAAAGACTAAGATAGAGTCCAGAAAGGAGGTAGCCTTCCAGATTTCTGGTGATGGTGTAATCAGATATAGAAATAGATTCTGTGTGCCAGACGGAACAATTAGAAAGGAGATATTAACAGAAGCTCACACTACTCTCTACTCTGTGCATCCTGGTATTACAAAGATGTATAGGGATTTGAAAATGCATTACTGGTGGCCAAGTCTAAAGAAAGATGTGATTGAGTTTGTAGAACAATGTCTCACATGTCAGCAAGTTAAAGCTGAACATCAAAGACTTGCCGGTACATTAAAGCCCATACATGTGCCACAATGGAAATAGGAAAAGATTGCTATGGATTTGGTGGTTGGACTTCCTAAGACAAATGAAGGCCATGACGCTATTTGGGTTATTGTGGATAGATATACTAAGTCAACCCATTTCCTGCC
>JXTB01000021.1:976554-1010339 GCA_002914805.1 Parasponia andersonii | reverse complement strand
TTTGGATTAGTTGGCTCGGTTGTATGTTCAAGAAATCATTAGACTACATGGTGTTCCAAAGGTTATTATTTCTGACCGAGATGCTAGATTCACTTTAAAATTCTGGAAGAGGGTTCAGGAGGCTATCGGTACAAAACTGGCATTCAGTACAGCTTTTCATCCTCAAACAGATGGATAATCAGAGAGAACCATACAGACTCTTGAGGATATGCTTAGAGCTTGTGTGTTAGATTTTCATGGATCTTGGAGCAAGTACTTGCCGTTGATAGAATTTTCCTACAACAAACGTTATCAAGCTTCAATTGAAATGCCTCTGTATGAAGCCTTGTATGGAAGAAAATGTAGATCTCCAATTCACTGGGATGAGTTGGGAGAAAGGAAATTTCTTGGTCCAGAATTGATAAGAGAAACAACTGAAGCAGTAGAAAAGATTCGTAAACGGTTATTAGCTATTCAGAACAGACAGAAGCATTATGCTGATCTTAAAAGGAGAGAGGTCATATTTGATGTTGGGGACAAAGTATTTTTAAAGGTTGCAACCATGAAAGGAATCATGAAGTTGGAGATACTTGACAAAGTTGGAGATGTTGCCTATAGACTTGTATTACCACCTTTACTATCAAACGTGCACAATGTTTTTCACGTCTCTATGTTAAGAATATATGTTCTAAACCCTTCACATGTTTTGAGTTACGAGCCATTGGAGTTAAGCCAAGATGTGAGTTATGAAGAAGAACCAGTGGAGATTTTGGATAGAAAAGAGAAGGAGCATAGAAGCAAGAAGATTCCTTTGGTCAAAGTATCGTGGAGGAACCATGAAGTAGAAGAGGCCGCATGGGAAAGAGAAGAAGAGATGAAAACTAAGTATTCTCACTTATTTGGATAAGTAAATTTCGAGGACGAATTTAATAAGGAGGGAAGGATTGCAATGCCCAAGATTCTCACATGCATAATAGGCCAATAATAAACATGTTTATATTATATAATAGACATATCATGAAACTAGTGTCAATTTTATGATAAATTACTAATTTGATTGTTAAATGCTTTTAATATATATTATTATACTAATGGTTGTCGAAGTGTTCCTATGTAGTGTAAAGGCTCAGTACCCTTAGAGAGAGAGAGAGTTTGGTGTGTGAAAAGAACAAAGAATACATTCATGAATAATAATACCATATGCACATGCATTAAACACCATGTCTATTGATAACTTAGTTAAATAGTAGTTTTTTTGGTAAAATGCATCTTTCACACTTTTCAGAACCAAATTCATTGTGTATTTAGCACATCAAATAGATTTAATTTAATGTTTAGGATTCATTTCTAGCATTTTCAAAAAATGTTCGTTCCAAGTAAGCACGAGATGACAGTCACTATACTGAACTGTGTTTAATTTCACTAAGCTAGCTTAGATTCAGCTTAATCGCGTAATGTCATCTTTGTGCATTCTATGAATTGGGAAATTATAATATATTTGCATTATCAATTAGAGTGTAATAGACTTTCTTTTTATGTTTAATGATTGGTTACGGGGCTAGGTGCCATCAAATTAGAATAAGATTGGCTATATAGGATCATAAGTCAAAGTATGACTAGAGTTCACTTTCTAAGCTAGGTTTCACCATTTTGGTCTACACTAGAGTGTATAGGATTGACTAGCAACGTGGTGAGTATGCTAAGGATGTTTTAGAGCTTGACACATGGAAGGTAATGAGCAAAATACCTAAAATACCTCTTAGAATTTAAGTTATGTCATTCTTAGCCTTTAAGTATTGATTTTTGACTAAATCTGGTCATTTCTTTCCTCTTCCTCCCCAGCCACGACTTGAATCACTTCAGCTACTTTCTATCCTTTTCTCAACTCTCCTTATCCATATCTAAGAGTTTCTAAGTGGTAGAACTCAATTTGGAGCTCAAGAAAGCAAGATAGGTTCAAACTAATCAAGGTAATTCTACTTGTTCTTCTTCCTAGGTTTTGTGTTGTTAGTTCAATTCTCTACTTGATACTACTTAAGTAATATTTTCTCTAGGTCCTCTTGAGTCCTAAGATCAATTTCAAAGCCTTAGAAATCAGTTTTGTAGAAGTAGAAGGCAAGAGCTTCAACAAAAGTTCAAACTAGACAAGGTGAGTTTTTTTTGTGGAGTTTAGACTGGGTAATTTATTTCCATTACTTTAGCTCTTTAATTAAAAATTTTATTTGAAGAATTAAGGTCTAAGGAAACCTTATATATGGCTGAAAATACAGAATTTAAGTGGAAGATTAAAGTTAGTCTTAAAGCCCCAAAGTTTACTACTTGTAGATTCAAGTGTTTTCAAGTGTTTCCATTGTTAGAATAAGCTCTCCATACTTGTAATCTGATTTTATAAAATTGAAATGTATATTTTTTTGATCCCATGATGTAAATATATTTGTTTCGTTATTTTTTGTGACAATAGAAAAGTATAAAAATGGTTTTAAACTTTGTTATTCCTTCTTTTGTAAAAGCTGTGATTCAGTCTTCTACTTGTTTTCTTTAAGCATTTTACATTCTATTAATAATGTTAGTAATAAAATTGACATCAGGTCTTCCACACACCTTGCCATAGAAGATACTGACCCTTTCCACTATCTTTTCTACCGGACACAAGGTAAGTGAAGATTTATTTTAACTGCATCATAAGAATAATAGTAGATACAAGATGTTTTCCTATATTCTTATATTTATTATTTCAATTATATATTATTGATATTATTGTTGGAAAGCTTACGAAAACATAAGCATGGCATAATCATTAAGCATGATTTTCAAAGAAGTGAAGTTTTCTACACATTGGATTTAAAGTAGTACCATTGTACTAATTTTACAAGATATATTCTAAGTACAGTATTTAGTCTGTCTGTATTGGGTAAGTATGATTTGCATAGGTATCCTTTCCGTATAGGTAGGTACGGCTTACCGACTGCCAGGACTGAGCATTGTACTATGAGAATTATCAAGTGCATTACTTAGTCGATCTGCGTTGGGAAGGTATGGTTCACATTGGCCATGTGTTTCCTTCCTACACAGGTGGGCACGGCCTACCGACTGCCGCGACTTTATAATGTACTCAAGGGCCCTATAAAGAAATATTTTCTAAGAAAAGTGCATCAAAACGAAAAGTTATGAAAGAAAGAGTATAATGGGAATTTCGATAAAGTTTATGCATAAAACATGTTCATGAGCATGTATGATCTTTACTTACTGAGCATTAGCTCATTTAGTTCCTGTGATGCAGGTGAGGATGTTTTTGATGTATAGAGTTACTAGTTGGCTAGCACGCTTTCTTGTCACCATGATCATACCGATGTAGACGAGCTTGATTTATGGGAAGTGTTTTATTTGTATTTTGTTATTCTAGTGTATTGTAAATATTACTACTGATGGCAAGAGAAACAGATATGGAGGCTTTAGTTATATATTTTGTAAAGACACTTTCAAAAAGTAATGCCACGTAGTTTCTTTTGTTTTAGAGCTCGAAAAGTTTAAATTTGGCCCTCTTTTTTTTGCAAAACTAAAAAAATAGTTTATAAAAGAATAATGCATCCTAGTTTAACCTACATAGTCATATAGTTAAGTTAGGAGGTGTAACAGTAAGGACTTCCTTAAAGCAAATGATTTTCTCAAAAGTTATTGGATTCCTATTGAGCATTATATATTCGCTCTTTTTTTCCCCTTTAAAAGTGGTGTTTAGTGTTACCTAGGTGATAAGTATACAAACTAGGAGGCTATCAGATTAATAGTATCATTTCCTGGTAATGCTTGGAGATTGGTCAAGTTTTGGTGTTATATATTTCTATTTTAATTAGATTTGTCTAGCTTGTTATGAAATAAACGAACATTACTACTTAAGCTCTATGTCTGTAATCTGATGATATGCATACTAGATACTTGTATTTTTATGAGAATGATGCATAAACTTGGTTTATGTTTTCTTAATTATATTTGATCTATCTTTTAACGGTGATCACTTAATTGTTGCCTGTGATAACCCAAATTTTCGTAAGTGCATAATGGGAATTTTGGTATCTTTCAAAGCAAAATAATGGTGAGAATTAAAAATTTCAAATATGGACTTAAGTGAAAAAAATTGTTGAAACCAGGAGCTATTTCATTTTGAGGGACTAAATGAAGGAGATTCCTAGAACAAGGACTAAAGTGCAAAGCTGATACCCCTTATTGCGTGCCACGTGATCACTTCTCTCTCCCTTCTCCCTCTCATCCTTCTCCCTAATACACAGCCAAAAAAATAAAGGAAAAAAAAAAAGCTTCAAACGGAAGCTTACAGCCAACTATGATCTAGGCCACCTCTAGCTTATTTCAGTCGCCGCCACTGGTGCAAAAGTGACTGGCACCCTGAAAACCCCCTCTAGTCAGAGTTTTAGAGCCCATCACCGCTCGTAGTCCTACTGCTACCAATTTGAACAAGGAGGATTTTTCCGACACCAATAATGATTTTGGTCATCTCATGTCGTGAAACTAGTCCCATTCGACTCCATTTGACAAGAGCTTTAATTTGGTATTACTTCTCGACTTTGCACTTTTTTTTTGAATTTGAGTGTGTTGAGTTAATTTAAGGGGTTAGGTTTTGTATAATTAATTTTTAATCTAACCATTAGATCATTAAATTATTTTCATATTTGGATTGTACTCACAAAAATACAAAGTTTGATATATACCGTTCGTCATTGCAGCTGGGCATAGAAATTGAAATCAGACAACTCCGATTTTACTTGGTTTTACATGTCACAGTCGGGTTTTGATTGATATGGAGTATTGAAATTAAAATTAGAAAACACTAAATTGGACAACCTATATAGCTTTTTTAGCTATTTTGGGTGCTAGAAATGCAACCACGAAGTCAAAATTATCATATGAGGCTCTGTTAGAAAAATGATCCTTTAAAGCGAGCGATCGAGGGTTCAAATCACCTTTTGACCATCCAACTGACCTTCGAGGGATATCATGAGCATCACAATAGCCATGTGACTCTATTTTGCAATGAGGTATGGATTCAGTTAACTTTGTTTTATATTGTTTCTATAAAAACCTATTATATTGCATATTATAGAAAATTAGATATTTGAATTATTTTGAATATTGTGATGGAATTTGATTGATATGGAATATCTTGTAGTGATATGGATCTTTTGTGTGCAGGTTATATTTTTAGTACATTAATATTATAGCTGTTGTATTGTCTGTTTTTCTAGAAAACCAAAATAACTGTTACATGAAAAATTAGAGCATTGTTTGAAACCTAAACCACTGCATAATTATTTTTATATACTAGTTCATATTATACGTATCATAAGATCATATATGAGAATCATGTTAATATCATAGGTTTATAGATAGCATTAACCAAGAATACTACTTTGATTTATGTGTATAAACTCTACGTATAAAAATATTAGTATCTGATACTTAGTTATGGATAATGATGCATAGATTTCTAAATTGATTATGGTCTTTTCTAAATTCTATTCAGTCTATGTTTAATGGTGAATATGAACAGTAGGATAGGTTTACTAGTTAGATATCTGAATATTTTTTAAAAATAGATTGTTTCAAAATTTGAAACTTTTTAAACCCTTTTATAATAAATCAATAAATTTTCAAATTAAGTGAAATTCTTATTCTATTACTAACTCAGACTTTGGGTCATGACATAGCCTGTAGGATTAGTTTACTAATTGAAATTCTTGAACTTTTTAAAAATAAAATCATTTTATGGATATAAATATTTTTGGACATTTTAGTAAATAAACTAGGAATTTCTAAATCAAGTGAGTTCCAATACTGCTACCAGATAAAAACTTATATATATTTAATCATTTAGCTATAAAAAGGAGGAAAAAAATAGATAGTTACTAACTAAACTGTGAAAAGGGACACTAATCACTACAAGAAACATGACTTTTGCCGATACATTTTTTCGTCAGAAAAAGTAGCAAAAAACATCGGCGAAAAGTATTTGACAATTACCGATGCAATTCCTCGTCAGTGACTATTATTGGTGTAAAACCATAGCTAAATGTCACTTTCTGACGGGAATTTAATTTCGTCAGTAGAAGTAGCTTTTGCCGACACATTAGTGAGTTTTACCGACACACGGTTTACGTCGGCGAAAGTTTTCCGTCAGTGAAAATATGACCAAATTCGAAATCTACTTGACTTTTACCAATGAATAAACACTTCGGTGAAAGTTAAATAATTACCGACGCATTTATGCGTGGGTGAAAGTTATTAAAGAAATAATTTAAAGACGTACAATACATTTTCCAATGACAAAATGCTCGGTGAAAATATCTAAAAAATATTTTTAAAAATAAAAATACCTTTACTGATGACAAAACTCGTTGGTGAATGTATTTTCGTAGAATATAAATAATCTTTTACCGACGCAATTCTGCGTCGGTAAAAATTTTATTAATTTGTTAAAAAAAAATTTATTTAATTGATTGTTATAATTATTTATTAATTAATAATAATTAATAATTAAAAATTAATTTGGTTAACTAATATATTAAAATTTGGAAGAAGATATAATAACAAATTTTATTAAATAAAGAAAATATACAAATTGTATCTAAAATTAGAACATATTATAAAATAAAAAACATCTATAATTCTGGAGGCAGAGATGGTAGCATCTCGATGCCGAGCTTTGCAATCAATGTTTGAAGCATCCAATTTTGCTCATTGAATTGTCACTGAGTCTCTTCGAGTCGGCATTAGTTCTTTACTTCCTTTTCGGCCATTTGTCACTGAGTCTCGTCGATCCGCCGTGCATGCTTTGCATCCTTCTCAGCTAGCTAATGCTTCAAGGTGGCGATGGTTTCAGCGACTTGTCCCGTGCTGGCAACTCTCTATCCTCCTATACTTTTCGGCCGAAGGAGTGCTCCCAACCCTTTTTTGCCACCTAGATATAGTCCCTAAAGCCTTGGACATGATCTGAAATTCATCGACTTGTTCTGGCACCACCACAGACTCAACAGACGAGACACTATCCCTAAGTTCAGACTGAGCACAAGACTGAGTTTGAGTGAGCGCCCCCGCCCTGGACATAACCATCTCCGCCTACAAAATAAAATAAAAATTAAAGTAATTATAATTTATATACTCAAATTAAATATTTTAAACAAACAGACTAAATTCTTACATGTTTCTCCTAGGTGTACTCATTCTGCTAACCAGACGGCTTGAGATAGCGGCTCTCGAAGTAGTCGATAGGGCTCATAACCTCTCCGGTCTCTAGGTTGCTCTATGAAAGTAGGAAAAAAAAGGTAGATTATTTGGTTATAGTGTAGTTTGTACTAATTAGAGAAAATATTTGACTTTCTAACCTTTGCCTTCATCTGGCTAATCATGCTAGATGACCTCTGTACAGGCAGATACAATTACTTAGACTGATTTTTCGAGTTATGTGTCGAGACTTTCTATAAAAATACACAAGTTATTAATTTCACCATTGATTATAATTTATTCTTAATAATTAATTTTTTTTTGTAAAAGCATGTTAATTACCTCAAACTCTTGAGAACCGAAATGATTGCACAAAATATTCCACTGATCGAAGGAATGTTCTTGTACGGATTGGCCATAATAAAGGCCATATCCTTCTTATCCCCCATTTTTGTAAAATGATTTTGCATTATGTTGTGCCAATCCCGTAAATATGCCATCATGGACTACTCAATAGAGTCCATGAAGAGTGCATCGAACTGAAGATAATCAAACTTCACCTACGAAATTAAAATGGACAATTATTAATAAAGGCTTTTCTTAAAATAACTTAAAATAATCTTTTAGGAAACTCACTCACCTCCATCTGGTTCAAGATGAGCTCAATGTCTTCTTTCTTCACATCCTTCCACGTTGGAGTGGAAGCTGGGATGATGTCTCTAATCGTCTTGGCAAGAATGTTCAAGAACATCTTACCATGATCTAAGATAGGCTTCCCTGTCTTCTCACAAAACTCGACCTTCAATCGGTCAGTCTTAAGCCTCCTAAGTTTCTTTTCGACCGAACAATCTCTCATCTCTTCCCTAACTCTCTTTCCCTTGGGATCATGTCTATCATCTCCAAAGCTGGAACCGGAGGCAACACTAGTTGCTAGGGGAGCACTCCCGTGGCTAGACATCCTACAAAAAAAAACATTATCATAGTTTAGAAACATTACATAGCAATATAAAAAATAATAAATGCAAAATTTTCAAAACTCTACACACACTAGAATATAAAATTATGTTACATTATCAGATATTTCATTCTCTTTTTCAGAACTTGTATCACTATCATCATCAAGTTCAGCTTCTTCATTGTTGTATTCCTCTAAAGTATCATCTTTGAACTCATCATCATCAACTAAGAAGTCATTAGGGATCACAACACAAGCTTGACAGATAATATCATATTGTCAACTTCATCTAGTTCAACGTCTTCCCAATGAATTCGAATATTTTCCATTTCCAGAAGCTCAACCCATAATTGGAATGACAAAGATTCACTTCTTGCAAAATAGGAACATCGGTGCTTGTTGATGCAATATCATAAACATCTATCGCATCTGGAAAGTCCCATATGTTTCGAGGTGTATACGTGTTAACAAGTTTCCACAATGGCCTATTCTTATCATCATTGGTGTAATAAATCAGCTCTGCTTGTGATGCATGTATAAATGGGTCATTTTTGTACCAATAAGCACCTATGTATATACTTGTGAATTGTTTGTCTAGCTGAATCCATTTTTTTCTCAGATCAATGTCAAACTACTGGTATCTAAACAATACCACGTTGCACCTTTTAATATATGACAACTCTAGAACTTGTTCCAGTATACCATGGAAGTAGTTCTCATCAGATCCAAGAACATGGACACCACAATTCTGGGAGTTGCATTTACTGTCACGCTTATCAACTAGAAACTTTACCCCATTCACCACATAACCAGGGTAGGAGGAATTTGAGAAGTTAGATCTACTAGCCTATGCATACAATTCATTGTTGAGCTCATCTGAACTTGATTGATTTATCTAATATAAAAAAATCATTAGATAACACATAATTTGGTGCAAAGATTAGCGAAATTTAGGAAATTATAGAAGAGAAGCTTACTTGGGATTTAAACCATGCAGGAAACTAAACTTCTTGTTATCGTTCTAGGTTTGCACCACCTTTTGCCTCTAACTCTCTCATACGCTCACTACATGTATGTAGTGTCATACACTAAGGAAGTTTTAATAAAATTGAATAAAAAGCATAGAAGGGTATAAAATACTTACTCAAGATATTTTTGTACTTCCAGGCAGTTGTTCATTACGTACCACTCAGCTTTAAGCCGATCAGAAGGATTAAGAATAATAATATCTTTTTTGCCCAATGGGTAAACAACAAACTTAAAGACTGACAATATGTGGTTTGGTTGAGCATCGATAGCAATTTCATTACGTTCGGGTCGATTGAATCGAGTTTCGACACCCCACAAATACATAGAGCAAAATGTAAGCGCCTCTATAGTGACATACGCTTCAGCAGTAGACCCTTCTGGATGTGCCTGATTTCGAACATACTATTTATAAACTCCGGTGGCCCGCTCAATTGAGTACATCTATCAAAAATGGGTTAAATCCATCTATTGCTCATATTCCCAAATGGGTTAAATCCATCCGTTGGCAACCCTAATTGGACATTTCGTGGATCAACTACAAATGAAGGATATTTTCGATCAAACTCCTTCCAGGCAAGACCATCTACAGGGTGTCTCAAAACACCATCTTCTTTTGGCCTTCCTGAATCATGCCATCTCATGTCATTTGTAATATGCTGAGAACTATACAACCGCTTCAATCGGGGTGTAATGGGAAAATACCTCATCACTTTCTTCAGTACTTTTTTCTCTACTTCCCAATGGCTTTCACCACATACTAGACAACTGTTTGACTCTGAGTTCTCCTTCCAAAATATAGCACAATCGTACTTGTGTACATGAATTGATTCATATCCAAGACCGATATCATGTAACTTTGCCTTAGCCTCATAGTACGATCCAGGTAAATTAGTCCCATCTAGAAATGCTTCAAGTAACAATTTGAGTAACATATCAAATGATTTATTGCTCCACTTGTTGAGGACTTTCAAATGTATTAACTTAACTAAAAAGTTAAGTGATGAGAACTTTGTACACCCAGGATACAACTCTTTCTCCATCTCCTCAAATAACTTACTAAACTTGTCTGAGTCTTGATTGCCGTCTGCCGGAATGTCATCCAAGTTTGGATCAACTTCATGACTTAGTCCACTTACTCTAGCAATAGTAGCCATGAGATCATGCATCTCATCCCCTTCGTCTTCGCTTTCCGCAGTTTTCGCTGGAAATGATTCTCTGTGATATGACCATATAGTATAGGACTGTTTGATGCCCTTCTCAACTTTATGTTGTTCCACTGTATCTGGGTCTTGGAATTTCCCATTCAAACATCTTCTACACGAACATCTCACTTTACCTTGGTCATTGACAAATGCTTTTGATCTCTCAGCAAATGCCTTAGCACCACTACTAAACTGAGCTGACAATCAATTTCTTATGCTCATCTAACTCTTGTCGATGTCTATCTTATATTGTCCATATATAGCAAA
Source organism: Parasponia andersonii (assembly GCA_002914805.1). Lineage (NCBI taxonomy): Eukaryota > Viridiplantae > Streptophyta > Magnoliopsida > Rosales > Cannabaceae > Trema > Trema andersonii. The sequence continues at coordinate 999,677 of JXTB01000021.1, read as the reverse complement.
GAACAATTATCGGTAAAGAGTGCATACAATGACATATAGGCATATATATAGCTAATATGCAACTGCTTCCATGTGCATGTGTCCTAAATCTACCTTATCACTCCACTACTAAAAGGTAAGGCTTTATCTCATTCAAGATTACTTTGTTATGTGGTTCATCATTCACTCAAACATTGTTCTGTTCACGCTGAAATTCTGGTAGTAACTCCCCACAGTTCTCCTAATTGTACTACATATATGTACACACTTGCAGAACACAAGGAGATACCACCAAAACTCGACCAGAGAATAATGTTTATAAGCAAACGACAATACATATTTGAGTGATATCGAGATGCATAATCTCTCACTAACTCCTGAATGGGTCTAAGGTAATTTCTTTCCTGTATAAAATGAATAATGTATATATTAAAGATAGTTGATAAGCGTACATATTTGAAAAGAAATTATCAACCAACAGAATAACTGTAGATCGATTATTCTCTTCTATGGGTATTTTCGTAATTTCAGGACTTCTAGGGGTGTACCGGGATTCCGAGGGATATTTTGGAAATTCTAATTCTTCTGGGGATATTTTCATAAATTCAAGTCTCCTAGGGGTCTAACGGGACTCCTAGGACTATTTTGGGGATTCTAACTTTTCTATGGGTGGATCTATAATTTCAGGTCTTCTAAAAGTGTATTAGGACTTGTAAGGGTATTTTAGTAATTTTGGGATCGTTTACGGGAGCATCAGGTCTTTAGGGGTATTTGGAAGTCTATACATTTATGTCTCATTACTGTATTTTTGTCATTTTATGTTTTATATTATTATTTATTATTTATTACTCAATTTTATTTTTCTACAATTTTAAGTAATAATATTTTAAGTGCCAACAAGAAAGGGAATGTGTATCGGGTATCTTGTGGATATTTTGGAAATTCTACATCTACTACCGCTATCTCGGGTGCTCTAATGGTATTTTGGGAGCTCTAACCCTTCTAGGGGCCTTTTTGTAAATTCAGATCTTCTAGGAATATATTGAGTGTCATAAGGTTATTTCGGATAATCTACATCTTTTATTGGTATCTCGTATACTCTAGGATTATTTTAGGAAATTTAGCATGTTTTATGTCTTATAGGGGTGTTTTATCATTTTAGTTGTCATATGATTATTTTTATTTACTATAATTTTAATCTAATATTAAAAATTATTATGTATATTATGAAATCTAAAATTTTTAAGAGATAAAATTTTAAGTACCAAAAAAAAGAGGAGAACTTGTACCATTTTTAGTGGATCCTAACCACTAAGGATCCTACAAAAGATGGTACAAGTTCCCCTCTCTTTTTTTGGTGTTCAATATTTTATTACACATTTTAGTGCACTAAAATGATGAATACATATTCCAAAAATTATATTTAACAAGCTGCACACACAACACCGAGTACCAAGAGGTATACACACTAAATGTGCACACTCGGCACTTGATACCAAGTGTGTATATATATGCACACACACAACACTTGGTGCCAAATGTGTGCACATTTTCACAACAAAATCACCTACATTATAATACAAATTAGATATAAAACTAAAATATATAGATAACTATAAAAACTAAAAAAAATCAACCAAACAAACATAAAAGTAAGTATAATATCTAAAATGCACAACAATCAATAGATACTAATGAGTACAAATAGAAAGCATAACTCATACATCTAAATCCGAGACCCCACATTGGACATATATCATGATCATTTTTCCTTTTTTGTGTGATACATAAATATTTTCTCAATTAAGGGTCCAATATGCTCAACGAAGAGACACTATTGTGAAAATGGGCATATCTAAAAACTAAATGGGCTACTTAAGATGGTAAATCGAATCAAATATATTTAGGCTTGACCTAAAATAAATTCAAACTTCAATGTACTATAATTCAAAGTTTAGGGTAGCATAAAAAGACATTATTTTCAAGAACCAATATACAGTATTTGGCAAATAAGATCCAAAGGTCCCAACATTAGATAACACTACAAGAATATAAATATAACATCAAGTTTCAACGGCAAGGTTTGGAGAGTAATGAAAATGAACCGAAAATATTGTATCCCTCTAATATATAAGTTTCAATGGCAATTATTATATCATGGGTATTATTTCATAACATGGTCATGATACATGTATTTTACATAAATTCATTTACTATTATATTCATTTAAGAAAAACAAACTAAAACTATTGATTATGAGAATCAACCAAATTTTGTTTCATTAAAAGAGAAAAATTACATTTTTTTTCTACCTAAAAGTTACAAACTTAATCTATCGATTCATAAGCTAACAATAGTCTATTCATTAATTATTGATATATATTCTCCACTTTTCAGATACAATTAATGTCAATATATAGTTATATATCTAATCTTTAAGTGACTATATAAAATTCATTGCACGGTCACCAATTTTCTATCTTTGTATTCATCTGCTTTGCTATTTTTTAGTTAGATACTTAAATGATGTACGACACATAATTTACTTGTGGTGTATTATAAAATATAAGTGAGAGTTCACTTGTCTTTATTGAAAAACCTACTTCAATTTTGAAGAAAATTTCCTCTGTTGAGTGATCTCTTGCGTAAAAGAATAAAGTAAATCTTTAAACAACATAAATATAATATCTATGTGTTTTGTTTTTAATAAGGTACATAATGGCAAAAAAGTCTTAGAAAGCTTTGAAAAAGGACAAAAGAAAGAAAAAAACAAACGATCGACATGGAGAAATAATACATTTAACATATTTCTCTTGCAACATAAAAGAAAACGTAACACAGATAAATCTTATTTCGGTCTAAATCACTTCATATCATAGAAAAACTACGATTCTATTCATAAGTAAGATAGAAATCTATAACTCATCCTTGTCATGTTTTGTAACTATTAGAATCAGAATACCACAGAAACTCTTTTCCAGTTATTGCTAACTTATTTTGTTATGCAAATATGGTACTTGAGGCTAGCTCATATAGTTGGGTAGGTAAGTATGTGCTTTGAGATTCAGATTCTCGTGAATGTATCTTAAAAAAATTGTTAAGAAAGTATGAGTATTCACAACAGTTAACAATTACAATGAAAAATGAAATTTTCAAAAGTTATGAGTCCTATAGTCTTTTTTCCTCGATTTATTACTCTTAAGTTTTTTTTTGTAGCGTTTAACTCTCAACTTATTCTCTTTTTATTATTATTATTATTATTTTGGTAATCCAACTTATTCATTTTATAACAATAGGGTCATTTGTCACTAATTCTGTCAAAAAAAAGTTAATCCATTGGGCACAAAAATAACTTCCCCAGTCTTGCAAATACACTCTATAGGTTTTTTTTTTCCAAGTTTTGATTGCCATTACAAATTAAATAAACATAGAAAAATAATACATATGACAACATGTAAATTATTATGGATGGTAGTAGAAAAATTTGCCAGCAGTATACTGATGAACCACACGACGACATCCATCAGGTAGCTTTCATAACAAAGGAAATTTAAATAACAGAGGAAATTTTTGTATCATCATTAACCAAACAAAAACTAAAAGTATCACAACATGATGACACAAGAATATCACTTGATTGCTAACCATATCAGAAATCAAATCTAAGACATATATCACACAAGAATATCACAAAATTATCACAAATAATAAAATTTAAAAAAAAATACACAAAATCCGTTTCAGAAGCACTTACATTTCAAGTCACAAGATCACTGAGGAAAGGAGATCACGAGCCCAAAAGACCAAGCAAAATAAACTGAGACCAAGTAAAAGAGAGAGGAACAGAGAGCAAAAGAGAGAGGGCGACAGAAGAAAGAAGGGCGGTAAGGAAGGAGTGGCGGTGAGGGAAGAGTGGTGGAAGAGAGAGAAAGGGGTGGTGAGAGAGAGAGAGAGAGACTATGAGCGATGAGAGAAAGGGGAAAAAACGGAATGCGGCTGAATTAAGACTAAGGGAAAGAAGGAAATAGGTTTTGTTATAAAAATTTTTTATTAATTGTTTTATTAACTTTTCCCGACGGAATAAAGACTCTCTCTCGGCAAAGATACCTTAAAAATTCTTTAATTTTGGATAAAAAAAATAGTAGGCACTAAATAGTAATTCTTTTCGTGGTAAGGTGACGTGCATTTTTTTCAATATCCTTTTACCGATGAAATGACAAATATACTGACGTGGGCCTGTCGGCATAGAGTGTCAATAATTGGATTTCTTGGACAACTTTTACCAACGGGTTTCAGTGCAACGCGTCGACAAATATATATTTCTCCGACGGGTTTTACATAGCCCGTCGGTAAAAGTTTATTTTCTTGTAGTGAATTCTAATTCTCTCTTATTTATGGCTTAGTCTATCATTTAACATTTGGTATATTGTCGAATGTATTTTGCTCTTTTTCACCCCTTTTTTCTTGATGTCATGATTAACCATATGTTTTGCACATAATTTAGTAAGATTTGTGGAGGATGACCTTGTATAGTTGGAAAATTCCCTCTTCTACCAATATAGAATATATGTTAATGTAAAGTTATCTATCATAGAATATCTATAATTTGATCCTTATCCTTGTATCGAATATCATTGTATTTCACTTGTTTGATTGAATAAATCATGTTTAGTGAGAAAAGAAGAAGATGAAAATTGGGGGGGGGGGGGGGGGGGGGGGGGGGGGGGGGGTGCGCGGCAAGGCAGTTCCTATATCTTGATTAGGTGTGCCCGAAACGAATTCTACTGCTATATCATTATGTTCTACTATGAAAAGTTATGTTTCTCCAATGCAACTATACAAGGTTGTCATCCGTTGCTCGAATTAGTTTAAACTTTATGAAAGCAACCTATAATTGACTTTTATAACCACGAAAGCTATAATATATGCCATTGTGCCCTATGAGTTCCTATATCTTGATTAGGTGTGCCCGAAACGAATTCTACTGCTATATCATTATGTTCTACTATGAAAAGTTATGTTTCCCAATGCAACTATACAAGGTTGTCATCCGTTGCTCGAATTAGTTTAAACTTTATTAAAGCAACCTATAATTGACTTTTATAACCACGAAAGCTATAATATATGCCATTGTGCCCTATGAATTGAGATATAAGTACGTGGATCCGATGTGCACATGTCTGACACTAGACTGCAAATTGTTTGTTCCTCTTGGTAATTTGAAGTGTGTACTCTTTCTTCTAAACTTTTTTTTCAGTAGTGGATTAAGTAGTTAGGTGACTTTATTGTCAAGCCTATTTTTTCTTTTCCGATATCTCTTTTAAATAGATGATCTTTTTAAAATTTAGAAGTTAAACATTTAATTTCTTACTACACGCATTTAATTAAATGTGACTTAATTCTTTCGTTAATAATTAATAAAAATCAAATAAAAATATGATATTTCTTTTCCTAGGACCAAAGTGACATCTCTCTTGCTATTGAAATATTCGTTAAGGGCCTTTTGCGGAGTGTGTTACCCTAGTTTTATTGAATTACTAAGCACTCAAACTTGTGACCACGTCTTTCTACTAACCAATCTTTACCAGTAGGCTGCTTCACTTGGTTGTAATATCTTTTTTATTTAATTAAAAGGATAGATACGGACCAACATTTGGTATCCAAAATACTAGTCAATTTTTAATTTTTCCCATAAAAGTTGCAGTAGTCGGGTTATTTTTTAAAAATTTTGACGTAGTTTCCATAGACCTAAATTAATTCTTTAGAGAAAGAGAAACTAACTTCATCAAAATTGTTGGAACATAATACGTTCCTCTATGACTAGAAAACTTAAATTTAAGTTTTTTTTTTGTTTTTTAAGGATTATAGATTTTATCAAGTGTTTTTTAGGGACTGTCAAGAAGATTCAAGAAAAGAAAAGGAATTGAAGTACTTATTTAATATTTGTATGTATCCATTTATGCCATTCATATTAATCTAGTTTAGTCAATAATTAATTATTAAATAAGGAGTGGGAAGAGGAAAAGAAATAGGTAAAAATATAATTGTCACGATCGAAAATCTAAGGCTGTGACTTTTGGTAATTTTAAGTGAAAATAGTGATAAAAAGTAGTTTTTAAAATTTTAAAAAAATTTTAAGTACTTGAAATTTAAGTTTTAATTCTCAAAAGTAAGTAAATTATAGGATTAGACAAATCTGATAATTATATTATTATCTACCAGTTTTAAATTTCTAAGAAATTCTTCATTTTAAGTTTAGTAAAAATCCTAATTAACTAGTTTAAAAACTTTTATTATTTCATGAAGTTTAATGAAATAATTCAATTTAAAATCCCAAACCCAAAGTTCAAATAATTTACTTATAATCTTTTTATTTTCTAAGTATTTGATTTGATAGCAAAAATCATCCTCATATATCTATTTAATAAATATACTATAATTAGCTAAATAAATTTGACTTAAAAAGGAAATAATAATATAGAGTAGGAGCCAACCAATGAAGATGTAGGAGACGACATACATACGCCAAACAAACTTGTCAAGCTACCAAGACAATTACCACAAAATAAATCGACATCTCTAAAGGGAAAGAAGTAGGAGATGAGTACATGAATGCTCAGTAGAAATTCAATTATCTTTTTGAATTGATGCAATTTTACTAAACCTATATTGTCAATACATTTTTCAAATTCCATTTATAAAATAGGTATAAAATAATTAATATCTACAATAGTCACATATTCAAAACCAAAACTAGAAATACACATTTGTACATATCATAAATCAATCCATCCCATGAGCTCATACCTTCTCATCACAAACTAGAGTAACTCATTCTACGTATACTAAGTACTCTTTGCTTGATAACTATCCTAGAAAACCGTAGAGATCCCCATGTGTCTAGTCTACCGAACCAAAAGGGTAATTGAATGCCTACATCTACCAAATAAGAATAATCAGAAAAATTCTGCGTGAGTTACAGGCTCTCACTGTATGCAGGTGTACTAGTCCATCTACTACAATACCACAATGCCTAAGATGTATCTCATGTATGATCCTATGATATGTACAATATGTAATAAGTTATGTATAATAACTATGCAGAACATAACTAAACAATGCTTTAAAACTCCGTTTGATATTATTTTGGAATTTACTGTACCTTGCGTAGGAAATCTGCTAAATCACCCAAGATCACGATTTTATAAACATATATAGAAGTCACACAGTCTATTTCTAGAATAATACAAGATTTTCCAACAATTCATTAAAATATTATTTAATTCATGATTTTTTATAAAATAGTCATAATACAAATTTTAAATTAAATCATGTATAAAACTAGGTAATTGAACCTCTACCTCAATTAAGTATCCAAATAGTACTACAGAGCTATGAAGAAAGTTCGGCGTCATTTGGGTGTTGTTTGGAAGTTCGGATATCGTTTTCGGACCTTTGATCGATAGGTTGAAAACTCGATTTTCAATCAGAACTTCAGATCGTGAAACGGGTTTCACCATTGAATTTAGAGTACCCAAAAATACTAAGTTAGACATATAGTTTTACTGATTCAGGCTCGGGGCGAACTTAGATCCACGATACACAAACGAGACGATCTAAGCCGTTGGATTTAGATTTTCTTGACCATCACTAAATATAGGCAATATATACATCAAAATTTTTGTTTTTACGAGTATATTATAAATATGAGGTTTATTTTACGATCTAATAGTCTGATTGCAAAATTTAAATATAAAACTAAAAAAGTTCTAAATTGACAAAAATGGCAAAATTTAATCCAGGCAATATTGAGCCGAGATATATATACTATGATGAAGATTGTGACGAGACAAATCAAATACGACTATTTTCACGTCGAATGGACGCGGGAATTGGCGTCGGCGTCAGAAAAACAATCACGGACTCTCGACTTCACTGACGACTAACGGAGCCGATTCAGGCGACGCGGGTAATGGCGCGACAATTGTCTACTATTAGGCTATCGACAGGGGTCAGTGGCGAGCGCCAATGACGACGAAATCAGCTTCACTGGAGCTTGACAAAATTTTCGGCGTTATCACCATTTATCGACAGAGAGGAATTAGGGGAGGAGAGAGAGAAAGAAAGAGCTGGAGAAAAGAGAGGGCACGCGTCCATCAATAAAAAAACATCTAATTTTGCTAATAAGTCCCCAGTTTAATAATTTAATTTAGTCCCTAGTTTCACAAAACATTTTTAGTTTGATCCAATTTCGATTTTTTTTAAAGACCAAAATACCCTTACAAGAATAAGGAATTTTACAATAATACCCTAGATTAGTGTATTGTTTTTTTTTTTTCAATTTAAAACACTTAATAATTAGAGAATTTACAAGATATGAGTGTTTATATCTTTTGGCAACATAAGTTCCTTCAATCCAATAGTCAGCATACAAATAAATCATAACATAAAACATTCGATTAAATCATTGACTTTGGCTCTGCCAATGAGGAAAAAACTATACACTTGATATAACTAATATGTATGCATGCAAATCCATATTGGATCGACACAGATAGAGCTCCACTAAAGAAACTTTCTCTCGCTCTTTCAAATCATTGCGCCTGTTTTTCATATATATATATATCTCGGTAAATAAAAAAATGAACATTGAGCTATAAATAAAGTATCTCACATTTTATGCTATTTTATCATGTAAACCTTTTTATAGAGAAAATAAAGAATTTATAGATAGAAAAACTGTAGAAATTAGACCACTTAAGAGTGCCTATTGAGTAAAGAATCTGGCAAGTAGTGTGTCGAGTGCGGTTGAATTTTGTAGTCAAGTTATTACTTCAAATATATGCATTCATATAACATTATAGGGATATATATGTACATTTGCAAAGAGTTTTTGAAAGTTGATATTTACCAAAAGTTACACTCCAAATGATCTACTTTGTAAATCATTGGTAAATAAATAATTTACAAGGTAAATACTATTTTACTTGTAAAAAGAGAAAGTAAATGAAAAGGATATTCTTTTAAACATTACATGTCCCAGAGAAATTATTTGTTGAAAAAAAAAAAAAAGAAAAAGAATGCAACTTTTATTTAAAGAAAATATAGATTTGAATAATAATGTAAGATTCATTGAATCTTCCAATGTTCAGTAAGTCAGTTGACCAAATTGTGACTAAACTTAATAGTGAAAAAAAACTAAAAATCAGAAGGAAATTATAAAGAATACGTTAAATTAATTCTTTTGTTTGTAATTAAAACTTCGTAGGCATTCTAGCTATTTGGCTGTGCAGGACGAGTCACTATACTACTATATATATATATATATAAATGTTGCCAATCCAATAGGTATTTTTTTTCTTTACCTATAGGTAGGTATTTTTTTTTTAGCCGTTGGATCACCAATCACCATCTAATGGTGATCCAATGGCTATAATGAAATGTATAAAAAGACGTGCATCATTAATGCTCTTTCTCTCTCTTACTTTTTATAATAAAAAAATGTACATGCTAAGTTTTTATTGGCCAAATTGATACTTATCCATAGGTAAAAAAAAAAAATACCTACTGGATTGGTGCCCATATATAAATATATATATATATATATATATATATATATATATATATATATATATATAACATGTAGCCATCCGCAGATTTAATTATAATGCGTTAGCTCCATTGAAATATAATTATAAGTTCCCACCAATTTTTTTTCCTCCTGAGTTTATACCCCCAAAAAATAAATCCTTCTTAAAATGGGTAATTAATTACATAATACATCTTAAGTATGTGTAATCATAAATTCTCACAACCACATGCTAAATAATGAATATCTTTTTCCCATTTTCGGGTTTGAAAGTGGTTCTCTTCTCATTAACAGCTTACAACTGCTTTTAGGTTAATCAAATTAATTAGTCAGTGATAATGTTCATTATGAACTTCAACATAATCAATTAATTAATTCAGTCAGTGATAATGTTCACTATAAGTACAAGAAAGTCCAATATGTTTCAATGTTCTAATTAATTAGCATGAGTCATTTTTAGATGGAGGCTAGCCATCAGAAAAAAGAAGAGAAATTAAGTATTAGGATCAGTAGTACTAGTAGTACTACTGCTGATCAAGATAATATTAGTATTACTAATCATAACTTACTGAAGAATCAACGTCAAAGAAGGAGAGGAAGGCCGAAGAAGATCAAGAAGAGTAGCACAAGTACTGCCAAAGATGAAAAGTATATCAACAGCAATCTCAAAAACGACAATCATCACCAGCTTGCGAATGATTTGGAGGATAAAGCAGATGATCAAGAAGCTGATGATCATGATGATCATAACTCTATAAGTAGTTCTTCACTCGAAAGAACAGAAGAACTTCGTGTCGATGATCATGATGATCCCAACGACGTCGTTGTTACCAGTCCTGGCCCTATCGTTACAAAGAGGCGCCACAGACGACGCAAGGGCACGCCGAGGCGAGCTCCAGTTTAAACTTTGTACTTCTTCTTCTCCGATGTCAAAGGAAGTAGGCAAATGAAACTTCTTTCTTCTTCTCCTCTATGTTTGGCCTGCATGTTAATGAACTCCTAATGGTATATATACTTGTCCACCATGTTGCGTCTGTATATAAATATTATTAGTGAATAATTCCTTCGAAGAGAGCACACCATGTTTCTTTAATTTCAACTATTTAAAATCTAAATCAACTGATTATTTTACTTTTATTTTTCTCTCACTGAATTTTCAGGTACAACGTTATTTATTGTTCATTTTAGGGCTCTTGGCATATTAGACCCTGAAATTTTTATTGATTTGTAACGTGACTCCTAAACTATTTATTTTTGCAATTAGAATCCTGAATTCATAAAATCTTTACAATCTACACGTATCTATCTTCTAATGACTATTAAATTTTAGATAAAATGAGATATGTGCTGGTCATGTGCCAGTCTTTTAAGAGCATAATGGGTATCTCACTTGACCTGGAGGTAAAAATAAACAAACGAGAGTTTAGAGGAAAAAAAAGATTTTAAAATTCAAATTTTTAATCGATTAAAGAATAAACAAATTTAATTCACTAAAATGTTGATTTTAGTAATTTAATTCTAAAAAATGTTGTAAGCCTAGTTAAGGATGAATTGTCGTGAAGGCAAACCCAACTCCATAGTCACCATGGAGTATATTTCCTCACCCTTGTGGGTTGCCCATGTGAGGTTGGTTTTTTTTTTTTTTTTAACTTATACATAAATATTAATTTGACCAATAAAAATTTATCATGCGTATTTTTTTATAGTAAAAAGTAAGAGAGAAATAGCATTAATGATGTATATCTTTTCATGTATTTCATTATAATCCTTAGATAATCATTAGATAATGATCCAATAGTCAAAAAAAATACTTACACAAAAGTAAAAGAAATACCTAATAGATTAACAACCTATATATATATGTATGGTTCTTAAGGCAATAGGCATTTTTGTTTAGCTATTGGATCATCATCTAATGATGATCCAACGGCTTTAATAAGATATATGAAAAGACATATATTATTAATATTATTTCTCTCTCTTACTTTTTACTATCAAAAAATATATATAATAAATTTTTATTGACTAAAATGATACTCATGTATAGGTACAAAAAAAACTGCAGGATTGGTGCCCTATAATATTTATATATATATATATAGGCCACAGATATAATTATCTCGAGGAGACAAATCTCGTTCATATTTTAACCAATACATACTCTGTATTAGGTCATTTATTAGTTAAAATATGAACAGTACTGGTCCTGTCGACAGGGCTACATCTGTCCTTATATATATATATATATATATATATATATATATATATATATATATATATGGTGATGTTTCAATCGAGATTTTTATTTTTGTTCCATGGATGGTTATTCTAATTTTGGGCCATTAAATTTTGATCTAATGGTTGTAATAATATTAGTAATTCTTAAAAAAAAATTAATCTATGTAACACTTATACAATATAGAAGCTATTTATGACTTCAAAGATAGGTAACTTGTTTGTGACTTGATGAGTTTGATATTTTTTTTCAATCTATTTTTTATTTTTTTTCATTTCCATTATATAGTTAGCTTTTTATATATTTTATTCTCATTCCTTACCTCTAATCATTGCTATTACTAATTGTATACAAGTATATTTCTCTTTTCTTAAAAAAAATTGTTTTTCCTATATGCTATTTTATAATTCCTAGGTTAATTATTTAATGAGAACTAATTTTCTTTGTCAAAATAATCATAGAATTTATCTGGTCGTATAAATTCTCTCTCTCTTTTTTGTTTAAGAAAACGTATTATTTATTTAGCTTAATATTTTTTTTATTTCACGTGAATTACTTTTTTAGTTTGAAGAAAATGTATTACCTATTTACTATTTTTTAAAAATTTACATATTACTTTTTTTTAAACACATTATCTATTTAGTTGAATACTTTTTTTTTTCAATTTCACGTGAATTACTTTTTTTAAATAGCCTTATTCTTTTTTTTTTGAAGGGTTTAATAGCATTATTTATATATATATATATAACTAATAAAAACTTTTAGTTTAACCATATATATAAAATTTTGATATTTTTATAGTCTTAGTCATATATATCGGAACGTATTAAAGTGTATTTCTCTTTTATAATTTCAAACTAACCATATATATAAAATATCAAAACTTTTTTCTTAAAATACCATTCCAAATTGTTTTCCTTAAAAAGTCATTTCAAAAATTTATTCCAACTTCAATAAAAAGCGGATTCCTAAAAATAATAAGAATGGACTGGTTGTAGATAATAGCAAGTCATTTTCAACTTGGTCAAAATACCCATCCATGGAGCAAAAACAAAAATCTCTATTGAAAACTCGTCTATATAACAATATGCATTATTTAGTTTTAATTAAATATAACTTTTATCTTTAATAGTTTAAGTATTTTAGTAATTTTTTAGTTATTTTTAAAGGTTATATTATTTATTATATTATTTAATATTTTTGTTTTTTAATAAATACTTTAATATCAAAATTCGATCAATGTTCTATTTTAAAAAAAAAATCAATAGATTTCTTTTTTAAGTTTAGCTTTGTGAAATTGAGTATATCAATATAATTTATAGTTATTTTGTTTATTCTTTAATCGTTTAAAAATTTGAATTTCAAAACTTTTTTTCCCCTCCAAACTCTCTCATTTGTTCATTTTGCTATCAAACTGAGTGAATTACCCATTATGCCCATAAAAAATTTACACATGACTAGCATATATCTCAATTCATCTAAAATTTGACGGTCATTAATAGAAATGGGTATATTGCAATGGTTTTATAAATTTAGAGTCCTAATTATCAAAAATATTAGTTCGGAGGCCATATTACAAATCGACGAAAAATTCAGAGACTAATCATGCCAAAAACCCTTCATTTTATGTTACAAAAGATAAAATAGAATTTAATTTGTATTCTAGTGTCAATTCATGACACTAGTTGTATATATGATTAAAGTGAAGTTAAAATTTTAAAAAAATTACTATATATGATCACGAGGTGTTTATTTGAAGGAATTAGCCTTAAAATAGAATGATAATTTCTATAAAAGGTTCATTCTATTATTTGTTTTTGACTTTACTTGTTTAAACAAAGGAATAATGATAGTTTGGGAGCTCCCGATAATATTTTATATGTTTCTATTTCTTCGTAAACGGGATGTAATTAGAATAAAATAGATGATAATGTGAGTAACTATTTCTATTACGATGTTTACTTGAAGGAAAAAGAATCATAATATTTGAAAATATATTCATGTGTATTTACTTAATTCAGAGAAAGGGAATTAGAATGCTATAATTTACGAAATTATCCTTTCAAAATTCTCATACATTTTTGGGTAACCTTGTAATAAGAGGATGGTATTTTGAAATTTTAGTAATAAAAAGTATGAAAGGATTTACACTGGGTAATGCTATTCCATAGGGGATTAGGGAAATAGTACTCTAATTCTTTTCCCAAAAATTTATGTGGCTCTACAGACCTATCTGCTTCGTATATTTTAATAAACAATTGAATGAGAATCGTTACCTCACATATGATTCTCATTCATATGATTTTTATTTCTATTTAGCTGATTGACCTTCCCCTAACCCCACTTTTGATAAATAGTAGTCTTTTCTTTTCAATTTCTTTTAATTTCTCTTCTATATTTTTTCTGACACCTCTGATTTGAAAATTTGCCCCTATCGAATTTAACAAGCAAAACTAGTTTAGTTTAGTTCCAAAGAGAGATTTTTTCAGTTTTGTAATTTTCATATTGAAAAATCACAAATTTAAACTTCAAATATATAAAACAAGTTGTTTTTATATTAATCAAACCTTTTAGATGTGAAAACCAAGTTGTAGATAACATTTTAACTTGCATATAGCCATCTTCAATGCATGCTATAACAGTATGAAAATGTGGTATTTGGTACTAGGTGTTAGCCCAACACTAGTGCCATTTCTAGACTCCAAAATAGCGTCTGTGCCCACTTATAAACAGTGCCATACTAATTTTAGAGTGATATTGTTCACAAATGCTATTTCTACCTTTTTTAATATTTTTTTATTTGTAAAAAAACCACAAATGAATCTTAAATATTTTTAGCTTTGAACCTACTTGCATGGTAAATAAGGACTACTTCATGCAACAAAATGTTAGGTTTGGAACTTAAGAATAGAGGTATTCATCCAATCCGATCCATACTTTTTTTAAGAAATTGCATATAATTAGCACATAATGTGGATTTTTATAGAAATCATATCCAATCTAATCCGCATAAAAAATATTGCAACTAATCCAATTATATCTATAAATTATATCCATAAATATACGGATTGGATTGCTTACATTAGATTAGTTACATAGACCTAGTTCATAGGCCCTTAAAATTGGGCTTTATGTTGTTTTCTTATGAGGGTATTTTATTAAAATTTTAGTCATTACTCATCATTTTAGCTTTTTTTTTTTAATTTGAAAAAAAAAACACATGCAATATATTGAAGTCTAAAATAAGCATGCCAAACAAATAAACAATACAACATATATGAATTACAACAAAATTTATGTTATATATAGATAAATATATTTTTTTAATACATATAATTTAAGTACGGATTTGTTTGGATTAGTTACTTTTATAGTAAAAAAAATATATCTAATCTATAAAAGTGAGATTTCAAAAATTCAATCCAATCCAATCCATACATATGTGGATATCCACACTTTGTGGATTGGATCAGATGATGCGGATTTTAAACACCCATAATGAAGAGAGCTAGTTGCACTCTATTTTTTACTCTCTTGTTCTAATACTTGATAAGATATTATAGTAAAATCCATATGTTAAGCAATAAGATATGATACTATAAAAAGAGATGCAACTAGCTTTTATCGAAAACTTAAATAATACAACATTAAAAGGTGACTAATGTTTTAGGGCATCACTGGTGTCCAATATATGTTGTACCCGTCTGTTACTCGGCAAGTATGATTAATAGACTAGATCCCACCTAAAGTATAGTTATAATTACTTAGTAATGGATTGACACATTATGCATGCTCCACATCATATTTATATAGTGCCCAATAGCATTATTCTTGAAAGATTGATGGACCATATATAGCATTTTCCTATATTAATAAACAAAAATAAATAAATAAATAAAAAGGGAGCAAAGTTCCAAAGCTTCTCTAGTGTATACATAAACAACAACAAATTTGTATAAAAAAGAAAAACATTACAAAATCTCATATATTTATGTGAAGCATGCAGTTTCTTCTTTCCAAGTACTCATAAATAACAAAAACATCCTTTTGAATTTATAATTCCGTATAAATTTTACCCCTCCATCAAATTTGGCAAAATAACTATTTTTTTTAAATGACCAAGATATCCTCACAAAAACACTAATAATTAAAGAAAAAAAGTTACAAGGACTTTCTTTATTAAATCTTCGATTTTTCCTCCTTTCATCTACAACTATCTGTAGGGAAATGTCCTTTGAAATTTTGTGCAACAAGTACGCAATGGAATTTGATAAAAACAATTTTTAGCTACTTTTCAATTTGCATATGATTCGATTTTAATTCATTATACATCATTTATAATAGCAAGAATATAAATATCTCACTCTTAACCTATAAATCTTTTAGTTTGATTACAAGC
Organism: Parasponia andersonii; assembly: GCA_002914805.1. NCBI lineage: Eukaryota > Viridiplantae > Streptophyta > Magnoliopsida > Rosales > Cannabaceae > Trema > Trema andersonii. The sequence goes on along the minus strand of JXTB01000021.1, from coordinate 983,474 downwards.
TGATTGCTCTAGAATGTAGTTTCCTTTTTCTAAATTTGCCAAGAAGGCTAAGGAATCAAACCCTCCCCCCCTTTCTTCTTTGATTCTCTTTCTTGGATTTTACCAAATCCAATATTGTGATTCTCTTATAAAATTCTTTTTCTAGTTTTGTTGAGGCAATTTTCAAATTAATAAAACTTTCAATTCTACATTCTATAGCACCTATTTATGATAGAGGATGTAGTAGAATTTTATAACACTTATATTTTAAGTACAGTTTTTCATTCTAATTAAGATTCTCTATATTTAAATATTCCAAGGAATAAAAGGAAAACCAAGAGAGTTAAATATCCAATAAGACATTAAGTGAAGAGTCCTAATAAATTAAGATTTTGTGGAAGAATCCTTATAGGACTTGTACTCCATAGGGCCAGAGTTTATTAGGCATGCGGCACAAACTTGTTAAGTCTCTTAGTATTATTTCTAGAGCAAATAATTTACAAACATGAGACCTATTAGTCAGATTTAATTTAAGTTTCAATATGCTTATCTCATTTCCAATTAACTCTAACTAATTGATCTAACGATATTAATAATAATTCATTTCATTAAAAGTCCTTAGTAAACTATTAATTTAGATACATATTTAAAAAAGCCTATTTGTAATTAAATATGTGAGAATGTGTATACTGATGAAAAATATCAATAATCAAGCTAAGAATAAACTATTATTTTACCTTTTAGTCATTTTCCTCCCTATTCACCTATATATCTATGCGTAAGTGGATAATTTAACTTGATCAATAAAGTTACTATTTCATTGAATACTTAATGCTAAGATTAAATTATTATAGTATCCGTATCCTAATAAGGTGATCTTAAACTCTCGATATATTAGGAGTCATTATTTTATATCTATAAATATATGTTCTCCATATTTATGAGGGTATATTACCACATTATTGACCTCCATATTGGCACCAACCTAGTTGGGATGTGTTTATAGGTTCTTGAAGTTTCTTTTATCACTTTAATTTATTTTATTTTAAAAAAAAATTATTACCATATTATTGAGGTCAACCAAGAAGGTCATAAGATTGTACTCATTCATAACTCAAATATCATCATTCATATTTATGAGTTTATTGTTTATTTTAGAATCAAGATAGACATTCTTGATTTCACATTTATGAGTATACATTTTATAACGGTACTTATATAAAAAAAAATGTTTTACTTAGTCTTGTTTAGTACATCCAACATATAATAGGTTATATGTTCAAAGTCAAATAACTTGTTTATTTCATACTCATCACTCTCAGTTAAAATAGAAAGAACCAATAACCTTATACAAGATATAGTCTCTAGCTATTATCGTTAAAGTTAGGAAATATTATTCATACTAAATATAGAATCACGTATACTATACATAAATTAATATATGAACAATTCTATTATCAACTCAATCTAGCAACCTTGAAACCTTTTAAATTTAGTATAAATAATATTACATTATGAATATTGTATGCAATAGAAAAAAGAAAAAAGACAAAATACCCTATGACCCCCTGACTTTTACTGAGAGTTGTCTTTTGCCCTATTACATTTAAAATTTTATCTAAATACCCTAATTTTTACGAATATATTGTCATTCTGTCCTAATTCTTACAGATGTGGTGCCAATTTGCTCTAATTAGCAAAAAATGTTAAAAGAAAAAACCTTTTCACTTGTCGAAATTGAGGCCTTTCAAATAATAGAGAAATGGGGAAAAAAAATCTCTATTCCTCGTATTTTCATAAACTCTAAACGTTAATAAAATATTTACACTTGAAATCGAGAATAATGAGGAATGAATTCAGAGAATTTTCACCGTTGCAGATCAACTAAATACTGTTTATCCAACAAAATCCCTTAAACAAGATTATTTCTAAAATAATCATGTTTTTACCACAAAAGATATATAGATTTCTAATATTATATGCTAATTAGGGCAAAGCAATGCCATAGGTGTAAAAATCAAACAAAACAATATCACATTTGTAAAACTGGGGGTGCTTAGAAGAAATTTTTCAAATGTGAGGGGGGAAAACAACTTTCGGTAAAAGTGGGGAGCCCATAGGATAGGGTCTTTTGTCTAAAGAAAAATATCGTTATGAACTTATAAAGTCATTACAGAAATTTCTATTTTCTTTTTTTAATAATATATTTATTTGGTCAAAGGTTTAGAGTAAGAGTAATTTTGTTTTTTGAGATATTAATTTGACTAAATTAGATAGAGCAGTTGTATTAATCTGCTAATCCAGTTTTTTGTTATGTGTGAAAATTGAAAGGAATAAATCATGCATTTCACCTAAGCAAATGGGGATTTTTTTACAATTCTTTATTGTATATAATGAAATTAAAAATGGAAAAAAAAAAGAAGAAGAAAAAAATGGAAAAAAAATGACGAAAAATAGACAATATTCTAAATTATTTGTTATTTTTATCTCTTAAATAACAACAGAACCTATACCAATATTGATGTACCATTTTATTTTTGGATTAAAACAAGTTTCTAATGATGCATCTTAAAATCAATAATTGCAAGAAGCGAGTTTCAATAAAATGATATAAAAGAATACAGAGAGCAATGTCCAAATTTTATTGAATTATGATAATTTGGTTTTAATAATTACTATTATTTCCAAATAATATTGGAGAGTAAAAAAAATTGCCAAATTTTTCATTTTCCTGTCTCATTACTTAATCTATGGATTAGGAGGAAGTTCGAATTTTATTTTAAAAGACATAGGATAAAATTCATGAACAAAATAAATGTAAAAAAAAAAAAACAATAACACCAATTGGTTTTCATACTCTAAAACTGATATATAATAAGTTTCTTATTAAAATTGTAAAAATTTCTTAAGTTGAAATTGACGTATGGTTTATTTTTAACTGAAAGATATGGGCTTTACTTTTAAGATTGATTATTAGTTAAATCAAATTCCTTATAGGTCTTTGAGCTGAGATAACATAAATATGACAAAAATAAGCAAAGTGAACTTTTGATGGTTGGTCTATTTATTTTACTAATTTTTCAATTAAAAATAAATAAAAGCTGCTATCACACTAACATTTTTCATAAAAGATACTAATTTTGAATATATCCTGTAAACACTTAACTTAAATTATGTTTTCAAAATTTAAGAACTTAGTAGGGGCATATATATAAAATTTAGGAACTTAGTAGAGGCATATATATAAATATAGGGCACCAATCCAGTAGGTATTTTTTTTTACCTATGTATAGGTATCAATTTGGCCAATAAAAATTTAGCATGCACATTTTTTTATTGTAAAAAATAAGAGAGATAGAGAGAGAAAGAGCATTAATGATGCACATCTTTTCATGCACTTCATTATAGCCATTGGATTACCATTAGATGGTGATCCAACGGTTAAAAAAAAATACTTACCCATAGGTAAAGAAAAAAAATTCCTATTGGATTGGCAACCATAAATATATATATATATATATATATATATATATATATTAGTTTGAAATTTTAGAGTGATATCTACAATGTTTGAAATCTTAAAAGATGAAAGTAATTATTTCTTATATATTTTAGTATACTTTAGGTATAATCTAAATGCTACCCCACTTTAACATGCAGCTCTACCCATGACGTGGACTACACTAAAATATTCTAAATTTTAATAATATTACAAATTGTACTTAAGTACACATATGTCATCCAGTCAGACATATAATAAGTGAAAAGATAATGGATAGGATTTAGCACTCCACTTTTTAGTAGCATCTCAACCCACAATAAAACCATATGGAAGAAATTAGGCTCACTTGCAGTTCTTATGCTATGTTTTTTAATTAATTGTTGAGGTTTTTCAATTAAGTAGTTGAGTTTTGTCAAGTTATTGGCAGATTGTCAATTATTTAGTTGAGGTTTAGAACAATAACAAGAATATTTTGGTACAGAACTCTATGTTTCAAATTATAGGACAAAAGAACCCCTACTCCCCATTTGTTGAGAGTTGAAATTTACTCCATCTCTATTGAAATTTATACCACATATCCTAAATATTACAAAAAAAGTAATGCTTTGCCCCAACTAAAGAGCAGTGTTAAAAATCGCATGGATAATAATGTAATATCACATACATAGCTTCTTCTCAACACCGAGTTGAATGACTTTTTCAGACCTGGTCATCTTCTTTCAATACATTTTAAAAAGAGAAAAAAATAATGAAATAAAATAAACCCTTATAGTATCAAATTCATGATAACGAAAACTAGAAACCCTAGAATAGAGAAAACAAATATTATTATTTTCAATGAAGTTTGCTAGAAAAAAATGTTTAGGTTGTTAATTTTGGAGGCTTTCATAGTTGAGAAATAATTATTAGTGAGCTTAGTAGGTGGGTTAATGACACTCATGAGCATTTTGGTGATTTTGGGGTTCCAAGATGGAGGGTAATATTGAGACAATGACAAAAGATATTGAGGATATAGGTAAAGTAATGAATCTTCTGTCTTTTTTACTTTTGATATTCTCATTGAATTATATGGGGTCAAAATTCAAGTCTCTGTCTATGGTTTGGAAAAATTATAGCCCGTGAAAAGGTTTTTTATTGTATCATTAATTACTAGATTGGACAATGGTGTTTAATTTATAAATTAAGCTCCTAGTACAACATTATTTTATTTAATAAGGAATATAATATTAACAATGGTGGTCACGTGGCCTTTGCCATAGTTTTGGGGGTTTTAGAAAACAAAAACATGGGCTTTTAGATAATTATTAAAGCATTGTTAAGTAGGTAGGTGTATGTTTCTATATTTCATGCATTCTGTATTTATTTATTCATATATTGGATTCTTACAAAATACATATATAAGCATTTTATTCTTATATATTGAATATTATTTATGAGATAATATTATAATTAGTATTTTTAGGTCTATTATAAAATATTCTTATAGAAATAGTAAAAGCCTAATATATACTTTTGAACTTTGGGTATATCATATATATTTAATAAGTTTCTCTCTTGAAATAGCATGATAATCTCTCTGTAATTCTTTTTAGTAGATAAAATATGTTATTAAATAATGAAAATAGTACATCGGTAATAATATTAAATATTGAGAATGCATATCTTTTTAATTCTGATGAAGATTTTAAATAAGAATATTAAAAAGAGAGTTCTTTGATTTCTTTGATATAGTAGAAAATTTGCTTGCCGCTATAAGAAAAAAGGAAATCATGAAAATAAAAAGCCTTTTCTTTTTCTTGTATATTTATAACAAAAATATCATAATCAGCTTATATATAAGATTAAAAAAACATATTGTACTATATTTTAGGAGTTTTTAAATAGATATAGTACAATATCATAAATATTATTCTAATAAAATACTGTGGGAAGTTCGTATTTGATGATTACTAGCTGTACATTTGTTTCTTTTTGGTGATTGCGGTTTGTTACTTTATTTAGGTTTCATATTTTGCCAGAATAATAATAATTAAAAATTTTTAATAAAAGACCTATTACTTTCATACTTAAGGTCAATCATTATGGTGTTGTACAAGAGTTTAAAGGTGTTATGATTGATATGGAAGGTAAATATAACATTGTAAAAGACTGCTAACCTGAACTAAAGACCTTCTCTTTTTACGAAATTTAACTTTTGTTATGGTATCTAGAGCCGTGTCAATATTGGTATGTTGCTTGGGGTGACCATAATAAAGAGATATTGAAGCTGTAAAATAATCATAATGTGAGGATGATGATTAGCTTTATGCCTTTGAATACGCATAAAAGAGTCGTAGATGTCTACTTTGTGCATCTAGATCCTACAAATACTAGTTTTTTGTAGACTAAACAAGTTGGATGTGCCATAAGTACTATGAATGAGCAGGACATAGATTTTGATAAAGATATGAATGGTTGGATAGAAGTGATGAAAGTGATGCAAACTTTGTTTGATGATGATTTCCTTGAGACTAAGTATGTTGATATGATTGGTGATAAGAATTAGTTAGCTGAAGAAGAAAATGTTTGAGAGATACAATTCAAAAATGAAGAAGCTTCAACACCTGTGAGTAATGTTCAAGTTGAGACAGCACAAAATTCATAAGATGATGATTTCAAAGAACAATTAGAAGAAAAACAAGAAAGTGCTTTAAGATAGCTACAAAGAATGGACAACAAGCTAGTGGGGAAAAAATACTCCATTTTCCCAGTGTTTAACAAGGACATAGATATGGCAAATGCATCCATTAGAGTAGGGATGATATTCAAGAATGTTAAATTTTTTAGGGAGGATGTTCGTCGATATGAAATAAAGAATAGTAAGGATAATAGTTTTCCAAGAAATGATAAGGACAGAATTAACAACTAAATGTAGAGGAAATTATCATCGGGTGTTATAAGCCTCTCACTTTGAGAGAAAAAAACTTAGTATTGAAAATGAAAAGTATGTTAATCAACATGTATATACAAAGAATGGAAAGAATAAGAATGCGACATACTAGCACTTACTGGATGATAAAAATCTTTTTGTTGTAAGTTTGCAACCAAGAAAAAGCTTTTCTTGTGGTGATTTCATAGCCAAAGTTGAGAAAGAATATCATATTGAAATTAGTAAAATCCATATCTATAGGTAAAAAAACAAGCCAGCTAATTTATTAGAAGGGTCAATGATAAAGAAATATGGGAAATTATGATTGAGGAATTAAAAATGATGAACCTTGGTTCTACTGTCATTATTAAGAATCATATGTCATCCAAAAGTAGTCATGTCTTTGAAAGAGTTTATGCTTGTTTAGTAGTGTCATGACCCAAAACCCGGGCTAGTGGCAGAAGGGGAATTTCACAAAGGCAGGAAATTCCTTAATTTATTTGAAAAGTTTCAAAATTCCTAGTTTTTATA
>JXTB01000021.1:929315-968902 GCA_002914805.1 Parasponia andersonii | reverse complement strand
CCATCTGAACAAAACTTTTGCAAATTAGTCCCCACAATATTTTATCCGGAAAATTGGTAAATTGTCCAAATTACCCTCGAAAATTCCGGTTTTTTACAAGTAGCATGCAAAAGAGGATGGAAATTATGTTACTGACCAATTATTGGTTTGGATTGATATCACAATAAAGGGCATTACAAACCACATATTTTGCTAGCAATAGGGATGGACATAGACAATAGTTACTACCCTATTACTTAAGCCATCGCTGAAAAGGAAAACTTTGCAATATAGAAATGATTCTTATAATAAGTTGATTTGGACTTGAGTAACAACTCCATAACATTTATGTCTAACCGGCAAAAGGGTTTTGTGGAGGCAAAAGAGAATAGAAACCATGTTACGAACCAATTATTAGTTTTGATGAATATCACACTAGAGGGCATTACAGAGCACATATTTTGCTAGTAATAGGGATAGAGGTAGACAATAGTTAATGCCTCATTACTTATGACATCGCTTAGAAGGAAACTTTGCAATATGAAAATGATTTTTAGAATTTTCACAAGTTGACTTAGACTTAAACAACTCTATAACATTTATGTCTAACTAGCAAAAGGGGTTATTTGGAAAGTATGGGATTATCTAGATTATAAAATATGTGCTCGATACATGTATGCTAATTTTTAAATGAATTTCAAAGGAGATTTGCTTAGAGTAAAGCTTTAGAAAGCTTCCAAGGCAACAATTATTCACAATTTTTAGCAAGCTACAGAGAAGATCAAAGAGATAAATCTTGATGCTCATAAGTGGCTTAATAAGAAGCAACCTAACCAATTGAGCAAAAGTCATTTCTCATGAAAAGCCCAACGTGATATGTTACTAAATAATCTTTATGAATGGTTCAATAGTGAAAAAAGCATTCTAAAGGCCACATTACTTCCACTATTCTCAATGTTCGAAAGACTCAAACTCAAAATCGTTAGAAAGTGGACAAATAAGAAAAAGTATAGAAAAAAATGGTTTGATAATTTTGGTCCCATGGGGATGCCAATATTTGAAAAAGCGAAGGAAATATACAGACAGTTTGGAGTTTAGTAGTATGGAGAAAGTGAATACCAAGTCATGATCAAAGTAACTTCGATTGCTATGTTAGATCTAAATCATCATATATGCACTTGAAAGCATTGGGATCTAACTAGCATACCTTATAAGTAGTTTATGCTAAATGATCACTTGTTGTAAATGCCAAGGATTGTACATGGAAAGATCACTTGCTCTAAATTAAGAGAAGTGAGACACAACAAACTCATCTACAAAAAAAAAAAAAAAAAGGAAATCACTAAAAAAGAAGCTTTACAAAACTATAATAAATGAACATCAATAGATTTTAGTATTGTTAAAGTTTGAAAAAAGCTTTCTAGCTTAGTCAAATTTTTTATTATTGTAATTTGCTATAGAAATTTTGCCTCTTATTGATCAAAGTGGCAATATATTTAGAGAACATGCAGCCATAAAGGCAAACACATCCTAACCAAATGAGTTTGAAGTATCACAGGTTATTAATCCAACACAAGACAATAGTAAGAAAAATACTTACTATTATTAAGAAGGTTAAGAAAAAAGTGAGTTCTATTTTTGTCTCAACTTTTCAATATGTTATTTATTTATTTATTATTATTATTTTGTTACTACTATTAAGAAGGTTAAAAAAAGTGAGTTTCACTTTTGTCTCAATTTTGTAATATATTAATTATTTATTATTATTATTATTATTATTTACTATCACATTGAAAGAGACACACAAAGTCACACATAATAATATGGTGTACATTTTTTACCAATCATGTACATGATATAGTCCCACTTTGAAATATATGGATAGTTTAAATCATACCACATCATTGTGTGTAGTTTTTGTATTGTAGTTTTTGTATATAAGTTATGTATGTTTCTAGTATTACTCTATAATAAATACCATCTATGTTTGTCGTAGGCTGTAAACATATCAACTAATACTCCACAACAAATAGCTTCGCTGCTATATAAGCCTCCATTGTTCCTAATTCGTGATGAATGGCATGAAAATCATAAAGAGCCAAGAGAGAAAAATGCAACAACTTCAATTAAGTCCACCCGAAAAAAAAAAAAAAATTGAAGCTTTTCAATGTTACAACCCCAGTTTTTGGGTTATTTTGTCATGAATATTTGGTATCATCCAGTTATTAGTGTCTTTTGAGATGTTTAGTTTAAGTTTGAACAGTTACATCATTGCCTTTTGTGCTGTTAAATATGTTATACAAAGCTATGTATTTGCTACTTTTATTTTATCTGGTCTTTTACAAATTATATTTTTTAGTTTTATGTATGAAATTTATACTTGTATTTAGTAGTTTTATATGTGGTCGTATTGATGAATATAAGGAAACAGTTGGAGCTCTATGCCATATCTATCTTGCTTGTTTGTCTGCATAGAATTTCATAAGGAAAAACTTATGTTTATAGCCAAAGCAAAGTATATAGAGAATATGTTTCTTTTTCAGTCAAACTATTGGTTAAGTTGCATTGTTTTTTTCTCCTTTTTTTTTCTTTCTTCTTTTTTTTTTTTACTTACAGTCATAGTGTCATTACTCTATAGACATCAAGTTTAGCAGTTAAAAATAAACACATAAATGCACAAATCGAACTAGAGAGAAGGATATTTCTCCATTTTTTTATTCATTAATCTCATTTGTATGAATGAGCATTCATCTTTAGCCAAAAAAAGAACAAAAGCAAACTCAAAAATGCAGTGAAGATCGAAGTAGAAACGACTTTCTTTATCCTTGCTATCTCTACATCTTTTTTCTCTAAAGCAACCAACATCTTTACTAACACTTCACTCTGTTCTCTAAAGCTACCAATAACACCAGAATTTTGTCCTTCATTAGTTTAAAACGATGGTGCAACTCTTCCTTTACCTAACCTCTGCACAAAACATAGGAACCCAAACAATTTTTTTAAAACAAAAGGTCATAATAAAATGAATTCTAATGCCTTATAACCATTCGAGTAGGTAAGATTCAAAAAGAATTTCGAGAAGTCATATCTATTGTAGAAAATAAGGGAAAAAATAAATGTTTGAGCTTATCTGGCTATTTTTCTTTTTTGGAAGAGCTAATATGGCTACTTGTAAAATGAAAAAAATACATAAACAAATATAAATAAAATACATAAATAAGACATAAATCTTACATTAACAAATCAACAAAATACAAATTTAGTAATATGGTGAACATGAAAAACATAATAAATAATTCCAGCAACCATAGAATATCCTCCTTAGATTTTTCTTTATTCTTGAAACTTTAACTTTGTATTTATGCCACTGTTACATATCTTCAACAGTACTCTCCACTTGCACTCAACAAAATCATGTTCCATTGTTGAAAACTCTTCTATTTCAGCGATTTTGAATTATAGCCACTCAATTGAAGATTTCTCATCTTAACTGACGAATGATTCCTTATTGATTTCACTTAAATAGTTTTCTTCCAATATCTAGGGTTAATGCAATCTGAAAAATTAAGAATTTGGTCCTCTTTTATCCTTTCTACGGAGTGGTTTTCGTATTTAATGGTGTGACTTCTTAAATTTTTTAACGCCATTCTTTAGTTGGTGCAAAACACTATTTTTTTTTAATATTTAGGGTATGTATGATAAATTTCAATAGTGATGAGATAAACTACAACTCTCAACAAATATAAAAAGAATTTATGGAGGGACTGGGGGAACCTTTTTCCTTGAATATATTTAGTTAGTGCTATATAACGAAACTTAAATATAAAAATGCTAATGGGAGGAGAAATGGACTTGATTATAAGTATTTTCAGCTAAAATAACTTTTTAAGGAGTATTTTAAAAAACAATTTTTCTTAAAATATCACATATTTTCCACGGTTTTTCCTTGAAGGGAGGGGGGAAGGGAAGGGAATGGAAGTGGGAAAAAGAAAAAAATATAAGTAAATCAATTCAACTAATAAATATTTCATTAAATGTGTCCCAAATAAGGGCTATTTATAAGCATATGACTCATCCAATACTTGTTTAAAAAATATGAGTACACTCACTTGAAATGACTTAATTACCCCAGAAATGTTTCACTCACTTACTTCAGACCTAAAAATTTCACTCTTACTCTTTCTTCTTCTCATTCCCTTTCTCTTCATCTAGGCTTTCTCAATCTTCAATCCTTTTTTTCTCTTCTTCTAAAAAATTAAGGTAAATTCTATTTATAAAAACTCATATAAAGGTATTAAAAATCAAAAAGAAAGAGAAAAAGATGTCTCCATTAGGTGCACTATAAACCCAAAGAACAAAGAGAATCTTTAAATAGGTAAGTAATTTTTATGTTTTAATATTGTAAGTATTATCTAAAATATTTTAGGTATGAATTTTTATGTATTTTGAGGTTGATCTACGTCAAAAAAATTGAATTTAGATCATTTTTCGTGAAATTACTCTAGGTTTAAGTAAAACCTACAACGATCATCGAATTTTTCAATACATTTTGATATAATTCGAATATTTTTTGTAAAATTGAATTTTTTAAATTTTGATTATTCGACATAGATGAAATTTGCAGTTTTCATGAAATACTTCGATGGATATCGAGATAGTGTTGAAAATTTTATTCGATATTATTCGATACAAGTTCGATGGAGATAAGTTTTTTTGGAATTTTGTTTTTCTTCCTTCATATTTTGATTTATTTATCTCTTGGTTCAATCTTTTTACCTATTGTAGATTTCTCATGTGTCAACATCATAATGATATACGATGGAGAATGGAAATATATTGAGAAAAAAGATCATTGACCTTTTAATGGAAAAAGAAAAAGTAAGAACATGGTTGTTTCAAAGAATATTAGTAACACAAGTCTTGTGGACTATTCGTATGAGGTTATTAGAGCTAAGAAAATTTATTTTGATTTAGAACTCAAAGTTTTTTATAAGATGGATAGTGTTGTACTTCCATCGATAATCCTTAGTAATGATGCTGATGTTGAATTTTGGCTTGATGAGTATTTAGTATTGTACATATTTCTGTGTAACCATGATAGAAAGATGTCATCCAACCATTGTGACCGAGGGGTATAGTTAAATACAATCATGTGTACTTAAAATAGTAAAGAAAGAGAATGAAAATCATCACACCAAAGCTTAGCTATATGATCTGAGTCCATGTCATCCGATTAAACTCACTAATAGTCAAGTTCTATAAGGATCAAATCCCCCATGTGCGCTAGCAATTTGTGCTCTATCGAATAATTATAGTAACATACATGAGCAGCTGAATGATTGGAATGAAGATACCATGCATCCAAGAGATACAATGGCACTTTATGGTGAAAAAGCAAACTAGAACTCTGATGAGGATCATTCGATGTCAGATGATGCTTGTAATAATAACAATTATGATACTATATCCCAGTTGATGCATAAAGAGAAGGTTGGTATTACACATGGGAAATAGAAATTACAAGTTGTTATACCAGAACGAGTAAATACAAGTAAAGAAACTAAGACACCTGGTACTTCAAGCAGCCATGTGCGAAAAGTCAGAATATTAGAACAGAAGTGAAAATAGAGAGTCCAATATTTCATGAAGAAGAAGTTCCACAAAGTGAGAATACCATAGTTAAATCTAGTTTTCTTTCATCATATGATGCTAGTATAGAGACAATAAAAGTGGGTCAATTATTTGAAAATAAACTTAATTGAAAACGAAGGTGCGTTTACTTGCAACATAAAAAAAATTTGAATTCAAAGTGAAAAAGTTAGGAAAAGATATATGGTATGTAACTAGTATAGATGACAAATATTGTTGGCACCTGAGAGGTAAAAAGTTAAAGAAGTCAGATATATTTGAGATACATAGTTATGTATCTACTCAGAAATATACATTGGCAGTAAGGTACAAGGATAACCACCAAGTGGTACTATGGCTGGTTGGACAATGCATCAAGAGAAAATACACTGATAGTAAACCTAATTATCTGCCTCATCAAATAATGAAAATTTTTTATGTTAAATATGGCATTAACATGAATTATACTAAGGCTTAGAGGTGTAGAAAAAAGGTTCTTAAGTTATAGGGATGCCCGAAGTATCAAATAAATGGTTGTCGCCGTTTTTATATATGTTAGAGTAGAAGAATCAAGGAATAATTACTCACTTAGAGATTGATAATGTAAGATATTTTAAGTACTTTTTGTTCTCTTTAGGTGTGTGGATGAGACTTTCATTAAGAACAAGATTAGTTACAATGTTATGTGTTAGTACTCTGGATGTGAACAATTAATTATATCCAGTGGCTATTGTTGTCGTAAATTTAGAGAATAAAGATTCATGAATATATTTTATTTGAAGCAATAAGAAGCCATAGGATATGTTTAGAATTTAGTATTCATATTTGATAAATATATCAGTATTGCGAATGCCTTATCTGTGGTGTTCCAAGTAGCATATCATGGAATGTATATATATTATGTTAGCATGAATATCTTGACAAAGTTTAAAATTGATCATTGTCATGAAGAATATTTCTTGGCAATAAAATCTTATCAAATGGCTGATTTCAATCATCATTTTCAAAAGATAAAGGTCAAAGATCCGCCATTACACAGTATTTAGAAGAAATTGGTGTCGAGAAATGGAGATGGATGTTTTTTTTTTCAGAATTTGGTACAATATAATGACGAGTAATTATGTTAAAAGTATGAATAGTAAAACCAAATATGCACAAAAAATGGCCTATTACAAGTTTAGCAGATTTATTAGATTCACACTTCAAACTTAGTTTTGGGAACAAAGGACATAGAAAAATATTTAAGAGAGATGTTTGAAAATACCAAAACAATGATAGTTTATCCATTCAGCAGTTTCAAGTTTTATATACAAGATAGTGAACGGGACGGTGAAGTTAATCTACAAATAAAAACTTATATGTGCAGGGAATTTAATCTAACTGATCTGTCTTGTGCCCATGCATTGGTTGCTACCTGTGAATGAAACGTAGACCCTTACACCTTATATTCTAGGTTTTATATAACAGAGAAATGGTTGAACTCGTATACTAAAACAATATATCCATTGGGATAAGAAGATGATTGGATTAAACTAGATGACATTGAACATCAAAGGGTCAATCTTCCACCATATAAGCCTAAGATACGTTGTCCAAAATCCAAAAGAAGACAGTTAAAAGATGAAAAAAACAAAACTCAACATCAGTATAGCCAATGCGGAGGACAAATATATAACAGAGCAACTTGTAAATACATAATGTCCGTACCCTTAACTACAAATGCATCAACCTCGAAGGCTATTTAATAACCCAATAAAGTATTTGACAGAAAGAAAAATAAAATCTATTAACACTATAATATACTTTAATAACTCTATATACAGATGATGGGATTCTTGCATGTTTAAGGAAAGTAGCGGACACTCCACTTTTGTCTTTTGCCATGAACCATAAGATGGATAAAGTCATGCCATGGATTTAGATGCTTCTCTTTGATATTCATAGGCATATGTTGATCATAAGTACATGCTTGTGGAATGCACTATGTACAGCATATGCCTACAAAAGTTATGGAGATGTATCTTAATCAGTGTCATAAGTTTATCCATGTAACACTCCCTAGTTTAACCATATTGTCATATACAGTCAAACTATAAAGTATTATTCTTTGTTCTACCATATCTTTTATTTTGATAAAAAGGTGGGCAATTTTGAACTTTCTAACACTTTTAACAAAAAGTAACTGTATGACATTTCTTGTTAAAAGTGTCTTTACAAAATATATAATCAAAAAAAGTTTTCATCAGTCTATTTTGCCATCAGTAGTAGTATTTACATTACATTAAAATATCTCAAAACAAAAATGTCGCTCACAGGTCAAGCTCGTCTACATCTGTATGATCATGGCGAAAAAATACAAGCCAAATAACCAGCTACTCAACACTAAAATGTGTCTCCTCAGCTGTATCACAAGACTAAAATGAGCTAAACCTTAGTAAGTAAAAAATATACATGTTTATGTATGCTTTAAAATCTCATAAAGTTCCTATTGTATCCTTTTCTGTCTTAAACATTTGAGTCCATGCATTTTCTTTAAAAATTATTCATAGTTGGGCCGCTTAGCATATTGCTTGTCCCGTAAGTTGATAGACCATGATAACATTGGGTGGAAACTCTAGCCAAGAGTAAACATAAGATGTAACCGTCGTGTGAGATTTTTGAAAACTCCTTCCATTATCAAAGGGGCATCTAACACTGCACTAGTATTGTCCCGCTTCAACGAGACACATCATAAGATCCCCAAGTTCCACTTCAATAGGAGAGTCTGCATCAACAGACGTACCCACCCAGCTCCGACAAACAAACAATTGCAATTAAAACTTATCTTAAAAAATTGGTACAATGATACTTACTTTCAAATACTCTTATAATAAAATTCTCAATTTACATGCAAGACGTGCCATGCTCATATAATTTCATAACTTTCAAGAATAAGTAAGTTTCACATAATAATATCTTCTATATAGTTCTTATGATACAATTGTAAGTCTTTACTTACCTCGTGTCCTGAATAAGAATTGATAGTGGAAAGAGTCAATATCCTCTAGAGATTGGTGTGCTAATTATCTATTATAAATTATTATCATTCAAGATGCATATTTTACAAAAAGAATACATTAAGATACTTAAACAAGACTGAAATAATAACTTTCACTAAATTAGGAAACTTGATCTTAAAATAACTTAGAAGTATATAAATCTCTTAAGGTACTTGACAATCAACAGCTAGCATTGAAAAACTATTAAAAAGTATTAAAATATGAATGCTAGTTCATTAGCACAAAATGATAAAAAAATGGCACATAATTTTAGAAAAACTAGTCCATTTGCTCCTAAATGGTGGCCATTTCATTTTAAAAATATTTGGACAGCATCTCATCTATTTTTAGGACATTCCTATATGATTAAAATCATGGTTTTAAATCTGCAATAACAATTAACAATCCAACTCCCATATATACACATCAAAGAGGCTCACTTAGAATAACTTAAGTGGACTTGAATTCCTTTCAATTTATACAAAGTTTAAATGACTTTTACACTTGTGTACCATCACAACTAGCCATCATATGAGTTTAATAAATAATAGGATCAATAAAATATATACTATAAGTTTAAGAAATCAGATTACAAATATGGAAAACTTAATCTACCACACATGAAAACACTTAAATCTATAAATAACAAACTTTGGGGCTTTAGGTTTAACTTTAATCTTCCACTTAAATTTTATGTTTTCAACGATATATAATAGTTTCTAGGACCATTATTAATCAAATAATAGCTTTGGTTTAAGAGCTGAAATAAAAGAATTTCACTACAAATTCAAACTCCCACTTAAACCTTACCTTGACTAGTTTGAATTTTTGTTGGAGCTCTTGCCTTCTACCTCTACCAAACTGATTCTCAAGGCTTAGAATTAGATTTTAGGACTCAAGAGAACCTGAAAGAATCATTATTTAAGTGGTAGTAAGTGGAGAATTGAAATTAAAGAAAAAGACATAGGAAGAAGTACTAGTAGAATCACCTTGACTAGTTTTGGTCTATCTTGCTTTCTAGGGCTCCAATTTGAGTTCTACCACTTGGAAACTCTTGGAAATATTTGAAGAAAGTTGAGAGAAGTCAAAAAAAATGTTGGAGAGTTTCAGCTCGTGGCTGGAGAGAAAAGAGAAGAAAATGACCAAATTTGACCTAAAAGTAATACTTAATGATTAAGAAATGGCATAACATAAATTCTAAGGGGTATTTTGGGTATTTTGCACATTACTTTCTATGTGTCCAGCTCTAAAACATCTTTAACATAGTCACCACATTGCTGGTCACTCCTATACACCCAAGTGTAGCCAAAGTTGGTAAATTCTAACTTAGAAAGTGAAAACTAGTCATACTTTGACTTATGATCCCATATGACCAACCTTATTGTAATCAAGTGAAACCTAGCCCCATAACCAATCATTAAACATAAAAATAAGTCAATTACACTCTAATTAACAATGCAAGCATAGTATTAGCACTCAATTATTAGAATGCACAAAAACGACATTACGCGATTAAGTCTAATCTAAGCTAGCTTAGTGCAACTAAATACGAATTAGTGTCCTGAATGCCACCTCGTGCTTACCTAGAGCCGACAAATAAAATGCTATAAATGAGTCCTAGACATTGAATCAAGCCTATTTGATGTGTTAAACACACAGTGAATTCGGCTCGAAATACGTGAAAATTATATTTTACCGAAAAATTTCTATTTGACTAAGGTATCAACAAGTACGATCTTAATGCACGTGCACATAGTATTGCTTTCATAATTATATTCTTTGTTCTTTTAGCACACTGAGCTCTCTCTCTGAGGATATTGAACCTTTACACTGCATTGGGACACTTCGACAATCATTATTGTAATAACATGTATGTAAATGCACATACATGATAAATGAGCATATTATTATGAAAGTTATATTAATAACTTCTAGATGCCTAATATGTAATTAGAACATATTTATTATTAGCTTAATATACATGTAAGAATCTTGGGTACCACAATCCATCTAATGGTTAATAGCAAAAAACAGAAGTGGAATGTACATTACTTTACCTGAATATGCAAGAATTCCCCATCTGTATATTGAGTTATTAAAGCATATTATAGTATTACTAAATTTTATTTTTATTTTGTTAAAAGCTTTATTAGATGTATAATGCAGTGCTCTCATTTTCAAATACTTGTTGCAATACTTGTATTCATAATGGGTACTAGTTGTTACATTTGTTGTAATATTATGTTTGTTGTCATCGAAACGATATCAAAATATATCGAATAACATATGCTTAATATACTACAGGCTTTACTGTGATCAAATTTCATCAAATATATAATCGAAATGCACCGAACTAAACTATTAAACTTTCTTAAATATATAGGAAAATTCGTTGTAAAATTATCGAAGGCACATCAAATTGCATCGAATTAGGCCAAACTAAGAATGTTCGATAGATTTCGATCCTTTTCGATGTGCTTGTATTGTCATTGAAATGATATCGAAATCATGTCGAAACGCATCGAATGACATACACTTAATATACTACGGACTTTACTTTGATCGAATTCTATCGAATATATAATCAAAATACATTGAACTAAACCATTAAACTTTCCTAAATGTATAGTGAAATGCATTGTAAAAGTATCGAAGCCACAATAAATTGTATCGAATTAGATCAAAGTATGAATGTTCGATGGATTTGGATCTTTTTATGTTGTGTTGCCATCGAAACGACATCGAAATTATGTCGAAATGCATTGAATGACATACGCTTAATATGCTACAAACTTTACCATGATTAAATTCCATCGAATATATAATCAAAATGTATTGAACTAACCCATTAAACTTTCCTAAATAAATAGTGAAATGCATTGTAAAAGCATCGAATCCACATCGATTTACATCAAATTAGATTGAAGTAGGAATATTCAATAGATTTTGATCTTTTTTTATGCGCTTTGTGTTGTCATTGAAATGACATCGCAGTCGTGTCGAAATGCATCAAATGACATAGGCTAAATACACTAAAAACTTTACTATGATTGAATTCTCGAAAGTATAATCAAACTACATCAAAATTAGTCAAAAATCATCAAAATATTGCACTATGGGTGTATCCGATAGACAAAGTTTTCTAACCTACTAATTAATTACATTAAATCAAATAGCATAATTACTATTAACTTTATAAATCAATATAAAAAATGTAATTTGAAATATGTAGAATATTATTTAAGGTTCTAAATTATGATACCATAAATCTACACATAATTTTTCTTTGAAAAATTTCATCTTCTCATCTACAACTGAGTCAGTAGGTTAGGCAACAAGAGACACTCTAAATACTTGATAACCTATACTCCACAATCCCCGTTTACTCTATGGCATGACATAATGGCCGAATCTTCAAAAGGCAAACTAGCAAGTCTCATTTTGTGGGTTGAGATATAATTCTAAAAAGTGATCAAACTCACCAACTTGGAGAAGGAGATATGGCAATATCTTGCACTATAATCTAATGGTCACTTCAAAGTTCTTCTCGTTGACTATAGTGACATCAAAATCATATGCAATGATCTTCCACGAACTCAAATAGATTTGTAATATAACCCAATGGCTACTATTAATATACAGTGGTGAGTATAATAGCTCACACTGTAGCCATGGTCTCTTACACCTATTCACATTACCAATTATGTAGTATACAAAATAATCATAAAAAACAAAGCTATTCTTTGTCCTACTAGTTCTTAACGTCTCCCAATGATCTCTCATAAACTAGTCTAAATTAAAGTATACGATTGTTATTTTTCCCTGTACGTCTTAAGAAACGATTGTTATTTTTCCCTGTACGTCTTAAGAAAGAACTATATTCATTCTCGGATTAGTAGAAGGGTGACATCAATATGCTATAAAATCGAAATAAAAATTGATTAGTAAGAATATATATGAGTATAAGTGAAAAAAAAAATCACATTTATATACTAGGTAGATAAGCTTACTGTTAGAAATTCTGAATCAATAAATTTCGAAAACGATTTTTCGAAAACGATTTCCGCAGTTTTGTAAATAAATCAAGAACGCAGCGGAATAGGTATTTTAAAATTTTCTTGAAATTTTACAAAACAAAAACATAGGATCGTTGATCTAACATAAATCAATACATGGATCTTGGTTTAGTTAAAACCTGGAAGCGCTTCACAATAATTGAGCCTTCCCATCTATTCTCTAGAGCCCATTGAATGATCCGGTATGTAGGCACTTTCTTGATTCCCAACGAGAGATAAGCGAACGATCCGGAAGACGATCTTCCTTTTCGTTGAGTGCACGTCTATGACCATGGGTATCTTTCCCTTAGCGGCCATAAACGAACACGGAACTTCTCCCGCAGCGGCTCGTCTCTCCCACTCTCTCTTTTTCTCTCTGTCACACGAAAGACACAGTTACTGTGCATGAGTAGCGTGTACCACCCTTAGAGTTACCTAGGAGAACTTTTCTCTTAAGTATTTAAAGAGATGTAAATCCTAATGGGCTTATTGGGCTCAACTGACCATTCAATTAGTTATTGGGCTACGTGTGAGCTAGACAAGGGACTTTATAGATCCAGATAGTCTAAACTCCAATGAGCCAACTACCCATAATCATAATTAACTCTTAATTATGACTGGGCATGTCCATTAATATTGGGGCACTCTACTATAGGCCCAATATTGCACTCTTAGACTAAATGTCATATATTTTCCGTGAAGCTAATTAACACTTTAATTAATTTGATCCATTTAGCATATACTATACCTCAGATATAGCCCAATGCAATGTCGTACTAGTGAGGTAAAATTACCGTATTATCCCTCTAGTACATACTTACCTTTGAGTTGTCATTTTTCATCTAATGGATAATAATTGACTACGCTGTTTGTAACTGCCCATACAAACATAGTCAAATTCACAAAGTGAATACCTGGTGCCTAGTATTTTATTATCCAAGTCGTTAAAAAAACTCAAAGTGACATTATACGCATGGTGTCCAAATTATGAAAGACATTCTCGTCAATTCACAAATCTTATCTTTCAAGATACCGGAGTTTGAACCATATAATCGGAACTAGTCCTTTTGTAAGTCAAAAAGATAAAACTCACGAAAGCAAGTCCGACGATCACTAGGATTAAGGTAATCTTGCAATAGTGCTAGATTAGTGAAAGATAGAATATTGAGTTATAGCACTTAACCTCAAATTCTATTTTCACTTGGTCTAGTTCAATGCACTTATAACTTTCTTATAACACACTAGTGTTTCTATCCGAAGTCAGACACTTCGATGATTGGAGACTTCATCAATCCCGTTAAAATAGACAAATACTATATTCTATAGCAAAATAAAGTATTCCGTCTTTATTTACAGAATATGAACTTTTAATTTAGACATAATGAAATAAATAATTTAGTCTCCCACATGTGAACACTTCATACGAACAATTATTTATTACTCATTATTAGTCATGGAAACTTTTAGACGTTTGCATAATAGAAAACGTAAACATCACATGTATATTATTGGGACATAATATGGAATTTATTAATAACAAATAGATAACACTTAAATCCAATAAACATTGTTTAAAATGCAAAATAAAGAAACTACTTTTGAGGGCATATTCCCAACACTTACATCACTATCAAGCCATATGCCAACAGACTTTAACTTCACAAACGAAGAGATCTCTATATCACACACCCTGATGTCAATGGTCATGTCATTTGGAAATGGTCATGTACTATGATAGATCATATGGACCAAATAATTTTAGAACACAAAGATTATTCACCTTAAATTTCTTCCCTCATGGATCTGTGAAGTGCTTATATCTGACATTTCCGACCTGACTCCTCTTGTATTTCTTCTTAGCTGACTATGATGGTTTAACAATATTGATTAGTGAAGTCAAATCAACTATCATCTCATCTCGAGGAGGAGTGTGACAAACTTGTAAAGTAGTAGATAGAGCACTCCTATAGATAATATCTTCATCTGATTCCGTTATCTCAAGGTCATCTTTCTTTTTAACCAGAGTGATCAACAACTTCATCATCTCCCCCTAGTTTAGCTTATTCTCCAACTGAGTGGCCTTTAGCCCATCAATATCGGCCTGCAATGTTTTCACACTAAAAGCTAATGTCTTTAACTCTAGATTTTTATCTCCAACTTTTGGCTCGTGAAAGGAAAAAATACCAACTATCTCTGCCGTCTCATCAGCAACCTTTGCCTTTTTCAGATGCTCCTTATTTGCATCCAACTCAGCTAGATCTCCAACTGATTCATTAGTTCTATAAGTAACTCTAGGATCATGTATAGAGGTCATGATACTACTATGGAAATCCTTCTCCTCTACCCGAGGGTTCAAAACAACTTTAATAGTGACTTACAAAAAAAAATTAAATAAGTTCATCAAAAAATTTAACTAAGTATAAAAAATTATAAAAAAAAAACATAGCAAAGAATCGAAATTCATGAAAGAATTTCAAATTTTAAATACTGAATATAAGTTGCAAAAGAACATTTACTTTCTTTCGATTAAGGATCTCTCCTCCATTGGATGTGCTAGGTATCTTGTTGGATGTCCAACACAACATCCTCGAGAATTTCACACTAAGGTAAGTGGCGTATACCGTGCCCAATGCAAGTACTGCCTCATATGCCCAATATTGCAGAGCTACGCCAAACCCGTACACTATGTACTTGCATTCTCCAGGTTTCTTGTTCTCTACCACCAGCTTCAAGTACTGTTTTTTGTAATGATGCATATCCTTCTTAAGACCGGCCACAATTTTGTGAAAAGTTTCATGACTCTAAGGAAATTGGAAGAATTCCTCCTTATTTTCAACGTAAGATAGAATGTGTAAATCTACTTTCTAAATCTATCTTCTTAGTTGATTATACTATAAGTAACAAGCTATCTACTAAATAGCATTGGCCCAATTTCTATGCATCTTCAACATCTCCACTGTTAAGGAATGTAGGCTTTAACCCCCACTCTTGACAATCTTTGAATCATTCATATATTTCTCCATAAGTCTCCTACTTCCATTCGTAATCTTTAACTTAGGAATATCCAAGTATTTTTTGAAATTCAATCTCATAGTAAGAGCAAGCTCACAAAGTTCAAGTCTAACACGTTTGCCACCAATATCAAAATAGATCTCCCTTATATCATCTGAAGACTCCACCTTCCTAAGTAAAAGCTACTGAATAAGCATTCTAGAAAATTGTAATGAAGGTGCCTTGAAAAACTGTTTGAAAGGATTTTTTTAGCCCTTTCCATCAAGTCCAATGCTTCAAAATGTTCCTTGATTTTTGGCATAACCGGGCTATCTCGAAATGTAACCCTCCCAATGTAGTGTTGCTCGAAGAGTAATTAATTAACTTCGACATCTGAAATAGTACAAAAATCCAATTAGCTTTATTATCAAATATAATCGAAATAAATATGATATTATAACTGTTGGGAAATATCATTGAAACAAAGTCGAAATTAGTCGAAAACAATCAAATATAACTAAAAATAATTGAAATAGCATCTAATAATAGCCATATACCTAAGGCAGCAAAAAAAAAATCGAAAAACCATCTAATTATATCAAAAACAATTGAGGTAATCATTAACAAGAAAAATAATCAAACAACAATCGAAAGGGCGTCAAAAACTATCGAAGATAGAATTTACATATAAAAGAATCGAATTAAATGCATCAAATTAGTGTTGAATATAATCAAATATAATCGAATTATAGCCATTTAATATATGCATCGAATTACTATCAAATACAATCGAATATAATCAAAATATCTACTATACCAAATGCATCGAAAAAGTATCAAATACAATCGAACACCATCAAATTATCTACTAATATTGAAGACATCGAATTCAAATTGACAATCGAAATCCATCGAATATTATCGAAAAGTACTGAAATTGATTGCAAGCTTTTCAAATGCACATTTATCAAATCTAATCAAAATACTATTGAATATAGTCGAAATCTTAGCCATTACAAACTATTGAATGTTCATCGAAATGCATAGAAATTAATCAAAATCATTCAAATCAGATAAAAAACGTAATCGAATGGGATCGAATTGAAACTTACTAATTAGTTCAGATTTACTTTCGTATTCAAATCATCAATTTCGAGTTATAGATTCTATGCATTATCTACACATAAAAAGCCCTAAATTCCAATGTGTTAAAAAACGAGAAAGAATCGAAATGTATCTCGACTTTGCTATGTGATAAGCACAATTATCATTTGAATTCGATTCTAAATGAGAGGGAGGTGTGATGGTGGCCTCAATCGACCTTGGATCCGACTTACGGAGTGAGATATTTGAGCTAGAGAGAGAGAGCGCGGAGGAGCTTCAATAACGAAGGGAAGAGAAAGAGAGAACGACTACCGAAAAACGAGCGAGCAAGAGATTGTTATTTACTCTCTTTTTCTTTTGATTTCTTTTATTTAAAAAAAAAACTAAATAACTAAAATTGTACTTTTAAGGTATTTTGGTCATAAAATCATATTTTTTGAACGATCGGTGACGGGTGGTATTCTTAGAAATAGCTCTCGTTATTTATTGAAATTTCTCATTTTGAAAATATTAAGAAAAGTACCAAAGCTTGTTATTATTCTTTTTAACAAATAATCACTTATTAATTATAATTTTGTGAAAAAGGATACTCAATAGTCCGTTGTACAGGTCATAGGAGCCAAAAATTTCAATCATCTCTCCACTCCATTTTCTGCTCTAATAATCCATTTCAAGGGTCTCAGAGACTTCGGAGCCATGTACGGCAGCCAATTCGACGGCAGTGCCGCCTTCTCCGGCGGCGGATTCATGCCCTCTCAAACCACTCAGACTCCCGACACTTCCTTCTCTCCCGCCAAGGTAAACCCTCACCTCTCCCCCTGTTTGGTTCTCGGGAAAACTCCCTAGAAAATTTATTTTAATCTGAACGAAAATGAAAACGGAACTCCTGGACTGTTGCAATTCAGTTTGTTTTCTCCGCTGAAGAGGTATAGGTTTTGGGCTTATGGGTTTGTATACTGTAGAATGTCCAGAATCAAATGGCACCGTATTGGGTTTATTATTCAGTGTTTGGCTGCTGAGAAAGTCAAGCAACTATATAAGTTGGGACAATTTGCCTGAACTAGAGAGCAAGCAAGCTACTTTACTTTAGGGCTTGTTTGGCAAAAATTTGTGTTTTAGTGAAGATGATCTTAAGATGTTGTTTGAAGAAGATCTGTACCTTATTTCTTTGTTGAAAACAAAATATAAAAAATAGAAGTGTTGCGAAGCAAAACCTTAAAAGTTTCGGCAAATTTCCATTCATTTCATTGTTGTACAGTTTAGTTAGTCAGTAAGTTTAGGGTTTAGTGTTTATCAGTAACTGAACAAAGCTTGATTTAGATAAGCTTTTATTGCTCTTGCAGAATCGTGATGCCCAGGCTTTGCTTCCCCTAACCGTGAAGCAGATAAGTGATGCGATTGTACCAGGAAACGAAAAGTCGGAATTTCTTGTCGATGGTGTGGATGTGAACAATGTGGGTTCCGGCGATTTGACTCTAGAATGCTTTTCTCTATTTTCTTTTTTCTTTTTCATTTGGTGAGTCTTTAGATTTTGATTTCCGTTTAGGTCAAGCTAGTTGGAATTATACATGACAAGGCTGGAAGAATTACTGATGTCACTTTTGTGCTCGATGATGGGACCGGACGCATTGATTGTAACAAATGGTGAGTTTTCTCTGTCTTTTTTCCTTACTTTTATGTATCATCTTGATTTCCTTTTATTGTTCAATTCACTTTGAGAGTCTAATTTCTTCTTTTCATGTAGGTTTCATGAGGCCATAGACACAAACGAAATGGATAAGATCCAGTATGCTGTCTCTTTATCTACTTATCTCTTGTCCTTCCCACTTATATTTGCGTAGATATATAGCTTAATTTGGATATTTGTTGAACTTTAATTTGAGCAAGTGAGCTGAAAGGAATTTCAGACTTCCTGTTTCAACGTGTATTTTTGTTGTCTAAAATTCACAGGACTTTCAATATTTTATCTTATTTTATTTATTTTGAAAGTACATTCGATTCTAGCTAAGCTGGTCCTTATTCCTAAGAGTTGATATAGGTTGAATGAATATTGGAAACTTATCACAGGCTTGAGTTAATTTGAACATTGTGGTATTGAAGTTTTCTTTAACATATTTTGCCCTTTAAACCCTCTCTCTTTGTTTTTTCAATCATTTAAATTTTAAATTTAGGATGGAATGTACTTGCTCCCTCCTTTTGTCCCCATTAACATTCTTCATTATCTGTTGCTCTTCCCATTCTCATTCTTCTTAATATAAGCATTGTTATCTTTCAGGTTTTGTGATAGAATGTACCCATATGTTCTCCCTCTCTCTAACATTCTTTGTTTATATAGTCATTTTTTTCCTTTTAATTTAGGATGGAATGTATGTGCTCCCTCCTTCCATCTCTCCCTATTAACATTCTTTGTTCTCTCTGTCTTCCCATTCTCATTCTTCTTTATCTAACCATTGTTGTCTTTCATATTTAGTGATGGAATGTATGTGTGTGTTCATGGACGACTGAAAAGTTTTCAGGGTAAAAGAACCTTAAATGTCTTCTCGATCAGGTACGGATTATATTGCTCTTATCATTTCGGTATCTTTCACTTCTGTGGCAAACTTCCATGCAGTAGCTCGTAGTTTCTGAAATAAGTAATTAGGGGTCCCAGTATCGGTGTAGTTGATTTTTACATGCATGATAGTTATCAATGATTGTCTAGAATTTTACTATTCGATTTTTGGCATTTCTTTCCAGAAGTGGTTTGGTTAAAGGTTATATATTAATAATAAAAAATCTAAAAACAATTAAAACAAGAAAACCTTTTCAGGAGCCGTGGATTCAACCTTTCTAGCTTTCTTATAGATGGTTGATGCTGTTTTATTTTTAGGCAGGACAAAATGATGTGGCCCTAAGTCAGATGAGCATAGATATTACAAATGTCATTATCAAGTAGATTTTTTAACTAGGCAAGGGGCAGAGCCGATTCCATGGGCAGCATATGTGAATATGAAAGTGTGTGACTGGTAGACGTTTGTTGACTTGAACATGACTTTCTTGAATTTAGTATTGTTTCTTATTTTAGTTGTTTCGTATTGTTTATTTGCATTTTTCTTGGCACTGTTAAATGTTCTTGTTTGGAAAGCTTTTTCAACGGTTTCGAGGGTAAGATCTATGCTTTGTAACTGTAAGTTTCATATGTATGGGCATTGGTGCGACTAGTGAGACTGGGGACAAGTCCTCAAGGGAATTTGGCGGAAAAGTTGACATTAGTTTCAAAACTACAAGAACTTTTATGATCAATATAGCATGATACTTTTTTCAGTAATTCCATTTCCTATTTTATGCCAATCACCCCAAACTCTATAAACCTAACCTTGAACTATTGCTTCCATGATTCCTGATGTGAAATTAATTGTTTTATGTCTGTGGTTCAGATTGCAGAATGTAAGTATCCTTTGCATGCTGTGCTTACTGCTTTATAGTATTATTCTGTAGTCAGGGCTGCTTTCCATTGGTAGCTATTTTTCTGTTATGAGTTGGATGGCATTGATAAAAAGCTTGTTGCTTGTTTTCCTTCACTTCAAATGTCAATTAATTATGGTGAAACGTGAGAGTAAGACTGGATGCCTCTATGGTGGTTCACATATTTGATATTATATTATACTATTATTACTTGCATGCCTCTATGGTGGTTCTGTTTTTGCATTTTCGTATTTGATTTTGGTATCATAGTTTTCTACATGTTTCTTAGTAGTCTTTATACTGTACTTTTATGTGATTTTCAGACCAGTGGAGGACTACAATGAGATTGCAAGCCACTTTATTGAGTGCGTATATGTCCACTTTTACAACAAGAAGTGCCAGGTATTGATCTAAGACATACTTTGCTGAATTATTAATCCAAGACTTTAAACACTAAATATGTGATTGGAAGTTGAAGCATGACATTGCATTGTGGGCCCTTTTGTTCCTGGCTCAGTAATCGTGTGGTGGTTGCATTTCTGTGCTTACTTTTGCTCCCGATTCTGATGTTGTCTTTGTAACAGAAACCACATGTACAAGGTGGTGTCAATACTCAGCCACAGGAGAGAAATTCAATGAATCAGGTAAGAGGTCAAGCAAAGGAAGTCAGTTAGTTGAGTATTTGCTGGTTTCCTTAACTGGTGCCCTGCATTTGTACTTCTTCAGTCATTTGCACAGTATAGTGCTGGTGGTTCAAAGACAACTGAAGAAATTGTGTTAGATTTTTTGCACCTTCCTTCATGCCTGTGAGTATCTCTAATCTTGAATTTTATGTTTATGCCTTGTATTTAATATTACAAAATGACCTTTGAGATATCTCGTTTCAAAATGGTGATGAATTGCGGCCATGCTTATGTTGTACTTTAAATGGATATTTTCTTGAAATTTTCTGTTGGATTTCTGAGATTCTCTCTTCAGTATCCCCATTGATGACAATTTTTAGACAACCCTACTTTAAAGTTGCAAACCCTCGCTATTTTGATTGCTGGTGAGGAACTTGTTTCTTGAATTATGTAAATTGCTTTAAGCAACTAAACTGTAACGATGATGGGGTCTTAGCAGTGGGTGGTCATTAGAAAATTTTGGCATGTTGCAATTTAGAATCCTATTTAATAGATGGTTTTATTTAGTAGTTTCATTCTTTAGGCCTTTACAAAATGGTTGGAAAGGCAAATAGGTATGGCTTTGAGGGTAGTTCTTTTGGTCCCGATTGCAATGCTTGTTCTCATAGCAAAGACGAGAGAAATGCTCATGAAATTTGGATAAGTTTATGTAGTGTATGACTTTTAAGATTGTTTGGAGTTGGTCAAATACACACAACGGATGCCTCAGAGATCTTTCTATTATCATTGTCATTGGAATAAATCTTGGGACAGTACTTAGATCTGCTATGTTCTCTATAATGTAAGATGAACTTTGATGAAAGCCTTGCACTTACAGCGAACCCTTGTTTCTTGTCCATCACAAAGACGGTAAGGCTATGTTTGGTAGGAAGGAAAAAGGAGAGGAGGAAAAAGTTTTGAGGGAAAAGTGGAGGGAAATAAAAATTTGGGTTGTTTGGTAGAAGAGAAAAGGGAAGGTAAGTTTTTTCTACTAATGTTTTAAAGTGAATTTACCAAAATCAACCTTGTACACTATTAAAATTTTAATAAAAAAGACAAAACAGTTATTTTAAAATATACTAATTTTCATTCCTTCCTACATACCAAACAACAATGGAGGAAAAACACTTTCCTTTCCATTCTATACGTTTTTATTCTCTCGCAATTTTTCCTTCCCTCCTACTTTCTTTTCTCCCTACCAAGCATAGCCTAAAGAAATTATCAGTAATTGACGGTTTAGTGTTCCTTTTCCAGGCTTCGTTCATTTTTATGGGTTTAGGCACAATATTTATCATTTTAATTTTTTTGTCTTCCATTATTGTCTGTGCTTTAAATGTGAGACCTTAAATTGCGTCAACAGAAGTCACTTTCTTGTTTGCAGTACTCTTTAACACAATTGTGGTGTATTCTCAACTATTTCTGTTGCATGCAGATGGATAAATTTATAGCTTTTTTCTTTTACTTCTTTATATTCGGCTTTCAAATCTATCCTAAATTAGACCTCCATGTTTTAGTGCAAGGGAAGAGGGAGCTAACATTTCAGATATTGAGCAGCAACTGAATATTCCGCATGATAAGCTCATGTCTCTTTCTCTCTCTCTCTCACACACACACACACACACACACCCCAGAAAGCATCCTGGCTGATCAAACTGAAATATTGTCACACTATGGTGTCAACAGGTTAGCGATTGATAATCTAGTGAGGGAGGGAAATATTTATTCAACAATTGATGATAATTACTACAAGTCAGCCATAAACGGTTGAGTATGGCGATCAGGGCGCAATGACAGCTTCAGTTAGGTTCTCTCACTCTCTCTCTCCACCTCGCTCTATTATTTTAGCCCTTGTTTGTATAGTTGACGATAACGATAGAATACAAAGTAATGTTGGTACTATATTTTGGGATTTGGGATGTACATCGTAGACATCCTATATTATTATTTTTTTATTGGTCAATAACTCGCTCTTTTGGTAGTTCAACACTGATTGAAGGCAAGTTAATTGGTAAAATTTTTGTGGGCTTAAATAATATGAAAAATCTCAATTTTGACTTTCAATTATCTGGCTATTTAACGGATCTAAATTTTTTCATCTGTATTCATAGGTGTCAAAATGACAAGATGGATTCCTCAAAAAAGAAAAATGACTAGATGGATAGAATTTCCAATTGTTCTATTTATTTTTAGGATAAGGGGCTTTAGTCTTTTAAGTCACCTTTTGTCCTGCCGTCTCCTGACTAGTTGCCTTGTTTTCTACATAGTTAGTACATACATAAACCAGTTAACTCCAGCGTTTGAGGAGGATATTAGGTTGAGTGCACTTTTGGCGGTTGTCTTGCTAATCAATCTAATACTTCTCTTGAAATGTGCCATATATGAAAATACGCTAGATCAATTTTGTTGGCTACTTGATTGGGCTGTTGAGATTGGTTATACTGTCTAATGGATTCTACCCAGAGTGTGATACTTCATACGTATTTGACAATATCTTGTCTAAGCTATAGAGTTACTCTAGTTGTGACACTAAATTTATCAGATAATTATTCATTTGTCTCATGACCTCTGACGCAAACTATAATTCAATCCATTATCCAATATTTATTGTTGAATAGTATTGGTAAATGTAAGATGAATTAATTAAATAAATAAGAAAAGGCTAGTTGCAATGACTTTAGAATATAACACCACCTTGTAAATTTAGTGAATAAGAAAAGGCTAGTTACAATGACTTCAGAATATAACACCACCTTTGTATAACAAACGAAAGATGAATTTGCAAGTCTCGGGCATACTCTTGATGCAATCTCTTTAAGAATTGGATTCACACTTGAGCTTCTTTTAGCGTGGAAGCTGTAGCCGCTATCCAGCTAAAAGAATCATTTCCATAATTCACACCTTAATATTTTTGGATTTTGTTTCTTTATTTCTTATTTTTTTTCATTATCATATTTTTTTAAAAAAAAAATGTTCTTTCTTTTTCGACCAATCAAAAATGAAGTTCTAACACTATTCTGGGACAAAAGTTTATTGGGAAAGAATTTTCGATAAAACAAAATCTGGTCGCACTGTGTTCTGTAACAAGAATTTAGTAAAAGAGAATCTTTTTTGGGTAGCCTAACATTAATTAATTAAACTACAATATCACACACAGAAAAAGTAAAAGAAAAACCATATATTCAGTGGTCAATCTGATTTTACGGCCGCACGTGTGAAGCGGATCAGACGATGAATGTCACGTGCTTTGTAGCCCACCGCCCCTTACAGAGTTTTCCGCCCTCTGCTGCACCCTGTGCCAGCTGGGAGCTGTTCATGCCCTTGACGGATGGCACGTGTTACGCTGTTGAGAATTTTTAACCTTCACGTACGGTGTTGTGCAGCTGATTTACCGCTACCCTGCTACTCCCTATTTATTTGTTTAATTTTTATTGTTGTGAATTTGACTTAAATATACTAATTATTAGGATTGGGTAGACGGTCCGATTACTATTCTTATTCTCGAAAATTAATTATAATATCATATATATTTTATTAATTATTTTTTTTAAATACGAGTGTAGCAAGTATTAACTAATAAATAACGAGAAAAATTATAATTATTTATTATTTATTGATAATAATAAAATATTTAAAAAATAAAAATAAAAATATTAAATTTTTTTTTATAATCAAAATATTAAATACAATGATATACTAATAATTTTCAAACTCTAAAATTTAAATATATATATATATAAGTATATATAACTCTCCAAATTCATTATTTCACCGAAGATATAAGAATATAAATAATATAAAATTAAATATACATCTATATGTATGATAATTTTTCTATGTGAATATATATATCAGGATGGATACAGTGCGGATTATGCTAATATCATCCCCACATATTAACAGTATTGTTATTTCCCGTCCCAGTTATTTTTTCCACTTGAGTGATATTTTTCCTCCCCGTTCGGATTAGATAGCTACAAATACCCGTAACCGTAAGTTATATTATCATCCTTACTAATTAGTTCACCTGCAATGTTATTGGATTTATGATTATTTTGATCCTTTTGTGTTGGAAGAATATGAATGTGTATTATATTTCAAGAAGTCAATAATAAAATGCTATTAATTACTATTAGCCTAAACTTGCTACCGTTTTAGTCCTAGGAGATTTACACAAAATATAATAAATTTGCTTATAATTGACACTTCCATTTGTTAGAATTTTGGCTTGTTAGTTTTTGTAATTGTTTTGTACTTTGTCCCAAATCGCTTGTGTATGAATATTTGGGGTCTACAGTTGGTTATAAATAAAGCATTCTATAATTAATTTTTTATCATACTAAAATTAGTTTCCCTATTGGTGAGGATCTTAATTCCTAAGGAGCTTCGTAGTTTTGTTTTTACCCTTTTTCATTTGTTTCTGGATTTTTTGCATTATAGTCCGGATTTTGTATTTCCTCTTTTTGAAGTTAGTGTAATGGTCAGTAACGCTCCGAAGACGTAAGTAATTTGTCGAATCTCGTTAAATTTTGTGTTCTCATTTATTTTTTCATTATTTTTTTATTTAGTATTTTCTGCGTATTTTCTACTTTTGTTAATTTTAATAGCTAGTTGGTAGTTTATATTTAATATTATCTTGTTATTAAATATAAGCATTCGGAGTAGTTTTGCTTCCACTGCACAACACCATTTATTTATATAAAAAAAAGAAAAAGAAAAAAGAAGTAAAAAAGAGTGAAATTTTCTTTAGCAACATTTTGGAGAAAGTTTCCTTAAAGTTTTCATATGACTTTTGAAACGTTAAGAACAAAAAACTTATATATACATAAAGAATAACCCTAGTACATATACTTTCGATTTGGATTTGCTGCTTTTGTTTTGTGCTCGCCTTCCACTATATATACTCGAATTAATAATTTTTCTTCCTGCCAACAATTCACATCAACAGATTATGCCTTACCGCCCTTAATTTAAACGTGAAATTGAATTAGAACCATATGCTACAATAAAACTTTTGGTGGTTCACACGACATTTTACATTATTGGCACGTAGAGTATTTTCTTACACCCACACCCAATATATAATCCACTTCGAGTTATTCTGGTAAAAGTTGATTGAAAAGGAATGCGCAATTGTATCTATCATGACATGATTCAATAGTCTAAGCTCCCATGTAAACCAAAATTTTATCCATCGTATGGTGTAGCCATCTCATAGGACCCACATGTCCACACAAAGAGACACATGTTTCAAATGATTTGAAATCCGATACAGTGCCTTAACTATACACAGAATGTAGAAACAATATAGAAAAATAATAAAATCACAACAATATGAAAAATAATAGTATCCATCATAATTCATAATCTAATCCCCAAAAAATTATTGGAAATAAAGGCTAAAATATTAAAGAGTGGTCATGTGAGAGGTGATCATGAAGTAATAATATAAAATTGGGGTAGCGAACGTGAGGAATGATTCGTTTCACTGACCACAAACCCACCTCTTACTTTATAAACTTCTTTAAGACATAGTTTGACCGTGGACAAAATATATGGCCTTGAATTATGAAAGCCAGCCAATTTCTTACTATATTTTACTTTGTTTTCTAGTGGGATTTTTTTATAATAATAATAATGAGTTTTTCATTATTATCTTTATGTACTGTGAAAGAGAATCCAAAACAATTAAAAGAAAAAGAAAAAAAATCCAAATGCAAACACACTCCCGCCGAACTCTCTTCCAATCTGCTTTTTTCTCCTTTGTTTTTTCTTCTTTTTTAACTTTCTTAATCCCTTTTGTATGGTTTAGGATTGGATTTCAATTTGCCTTAGTCCAAAAGCAAGTTTTAACTCTTTTTGTATCCGGGTTTTAAGGCTCTGCACTGTCTGCCCACTTTCTCATGCTTAAAAACTCTTTTTTCTTTTTCTTTCTTTATTTATATACATATTTTTCTGTTTAATATTCATGTGGACTTTGCTTTGTCCTGCGGTTTTAGGTTGGGTGGTGGAATTGGTCTCGTCTCATGAGTCACTATGTGACAGCTTCTTCTATTAACACTTGGGATGTGCGTTGTGGACGTAACATATCACTTTGCTTCTGCGTTACCTAATCCTTATCCCATTCTTATATTAATTTGGCTTGTGGATATTGAATTTAAGTTTTGTTTAAAAAAGAAATCAAAAGAGAAAAGGGATTCGATCGAATTAAGTTGGTGGTTTAGGTTGGGATTCACGTGTCCAAATTAATGTTTTAAATATAATACGAAATACATTTAGACTTTAATTAGTAGCTACGTGGCGTTACTGGGACAGATACCAACTTTTTCTTGCAATCACAATCGTCCAATGAAATTAAAATTGATATGCATGTTTTGTTATATACTGTTCTTTTGAAGTAACACATAAGACTTACGTAGCAAATTAGCATACAGTGGCAAAGATTTTGAAAGCTAACCTTGCATGAGATCTTACGTTTCTACTACCAAATTATAACATGGTTTGCATTTGTCTTGCATGCTGTCACCATAATAGTGCCCGAGTTTCAAAAGCCAGTACAAATAATTGGGGCTTACCTTCTTTAGTTACTTGCCTTATTAATTAGTCAATTCTTTTCATACAAAAAGATGCGTTAAAAATCAAAATTTTATACATGGAGATGTACCAAGCTTTTGAGAGCTGATTTGATCATTTATAATTAAATACCTTCAATGAAGTAACTCAGAAATCTGAGCTTATAGAACTAAGATCCAATGATATGACACTCTAATTTAGCCTTCAAAAGTGCAGATATATATTATATAGCACAGTCGAACACGCCCAGTGCCTACAATTGTTCGATTCTTTGCATCATTTATTTCGTCTTTAGTTCTTTTTTTAATTTATTTTCTATATTATGTACAAATTAGGAACTTACGTAGACAATTAGTTTACGTAACTCTAATTGACAATTTTGGAAACAATCTAGAGAAACTACTAGGTTTAGCCACGTCTGAGACGTATCACCATAATCTTAATTTCCAATTATGGCAGGTACATAATTTATAAACAGAAACAGACAAAAATGAACTATGCTATAAATCCTAATGATAAACAAATTTAGACTCGGATAACGCCAATTTAATATCACTGTTTAATATCTATACATCCGCGAGTAGACTTCTTCATGTACGTACCATTAAATATTAATCATGATGGCCCTATTTCTTACATATAAATTAGCGAAACATTGTTGAGGTTAAAGTCAAAAAATGGTGTCTACATGATGCAATTAATATTTATTAATTAATGAATATATCAGGCTTGAATGAACTCATCAAACATAATAGATGAAGCACGGGGAAATCGAATAAGATAATTTATTAATAACCTAACTATATTACACTTCAAAAACTAATATTGATTTCATAAACAAATAACCAGACTCGTAAATATATATTCGATCGTCAAATCATCATATAGTACTGATCGTAAAGAGCAAGGACATCAGAAAAGACAGCGCCAGACAATAATGTGATATATATGTATAAATACATGTGTACATATTATAATTTATAAACTAACTCTGGCCTATCATGAAGTTAGCACATACCTCACAAAAATATAAAAATTGTTACTAACTTCGGAAAAAATAAAATAAAATAAAAAGATCAGTAACATAAAACATGCACGCATGCATGTATATACGTATAACATATTGCAACATGGGCTTGGCACCTTAAGGATCTTGTCGACACGTGTGCAAGATATTAAAAGTAACATTATTTTAATGCACACGTGTCATTAGTGTAATGCACACGTGTCATTAGTGTGACATCGAAGCATGTGGTCGCCATTAGGAAATCTATCCTCTTCGTATAAGCCAGCAGAGACCCCTGTAATACCCTCCATGCCCCTTGCGAATTGATCATGTGATAACTAATCTTACCACCTTTGGATTCTATTAAGGTCACCCTCTATGATCTCGTCACAAGAGCCACTCGCGTTTTTCATTCTCAATCACCACGCTCTAGTATTTTTTTTCTTTATTTTATTTAGAATATTTTTTCTAATTGCATAAAATGGCGGAAATTTTCACACTCCACCCCCCCTCCCCCCGGGATTTGGCAGTGTTATAATTTTTATTTTTCTTTTTTCTTTTGGAATGGAATTGAATCGGACGAGTAGAACATTTTTTTTTTTTTTGGTAATGAGACGAATAGAACTTCGTGTTCATGAACTTGTATAATGTTAATTTTTTTTCTTCATTAATATATATTTACATAGGCTTGAAGCAGAGATTCTAAATGTGTAAAATTTAATGATAGATGTAGGTCCAAGAGAGAGACCTGTGATTTTGGTCAAGTAGAAGAATAAATTTGAAATGGATTTACATATTCTGAAATAAATATATTGTATATGTTTACAATATATATACTTACAAGTCTTAACCTTTAATACATCTTGAAATTATGGTAGTGATCCTAACTTAACGAATTTCTTTTCTCAAACTAGCGTCACCCAAATTCGAAAAACTAATATAAATATAAAGTTCGCAAATACTAATATTAATTTAATAAAAACGGTTTCTCTTTAGACTTTAATCAACAATTATAAGTAAGCACAATATAGAATATAGAATATGTATAATTAATGGCACTAAAGTTAGGAGTAGAATTAATAGTTAGACTAGAGCATTGCCTCCACATGTACTTTTGTTTTGCCGTCGTGAAAGTAAGGATGGGAAAATGCCAAAAATATCAATTTGTGATAGGAGAAAAATTAATTATTCTCTCAGCCAAAAGAAAATAAAGAATGAAAATGGCGATAGGTGAATGAAGAGTCGAAGCCAGTCAAAATGTCAAGCAAAGGGGACAAAAGGTGAAGATACGCGGCACACGTAGGGCCAAGTGAAATAATTTTATAGATTAAAAAGCTCTTCCCTCACTACTCCTCAACTCATGACTATATCTTCAGAGCTTATGCATGGCTCTAATAAGAGTACTCTTTTTTAATATTGGTGTCCCCTTTATTTCCCTCTTGCTTCTCTACTTTCATACACTACTTATATATAATCTCATCATATGATCCCATTAATTCCGAAAAGAAAATATGACCCAAAAAGCAAAAAGAAAATCCCATTTCCCATTTTTTTTAAAAAAATCTTCTGATCATAATGAACACAATACAAAATGCTTTCTTCGGTCAAGAGGAGAGAGAGCCAAAGAGACAAACACACCGCTCGGTCATCCCATAAAAAGCTTCCATTTGCTTTGCGCTCTCTCTCTCTCTCTCTCTCTCTCTCTCTATATGTCATGTGTATTTATATTTTAAATAAATAATAAAACAAATACGATTATTAATATTCATCATATTTTCTCTCCTCCCTTAGTAAATGAAAACCTCGATCCCCGTGCAACCCTCAGACTACCCTCTCTCTCTCTCTCTCTCTCTCTCTCTCCCCCCTTCCTCTTTCTTCTCCTCTACTTAGTAGTTCTTCTTCTTCTGCTACCTCTATATCTGTGTCATCTTCTCTTCTTTCTTATTTACCTCTCTCCTCTCTCTCTCTCTCTCTTCTCTTAGGGTTCAAACTTCAACAAACGACCTTCTCTCTCTTTCTGAATCTATGGTTTGATATTTCCAAAACCACACAAATCTCTCTCTCTCTCTCTCCACGCTCACCGACGAACACACACGTACGTACGACAACCAGAAAATAAAAACGACAATGGATTCCTCTTCGTCTACCACAACCACTTCTCATCCTCATCCTCATCATCATCAAAACTGGCTCGCCTTTTCTCTCTCCAACCACCCCTCTCTCTTCCAAACCGCCGCCTTCACCTCTCCCAACAACTCTGGTTCGAACCTCCTTATCCTTGAACCTAAAACTCATCCCTTTTTTAAAACTTTATTTTCAATTTTTTTAATTATTAACTATTTTATATATCTTATCATGTACTTATTTTTGGTTTAGCTATTACCACTACTACCACTACTCCGGCTGAAGATCACCACGATGCCTCCTCAACCGACCTCGCCATGTTCACCGGCTCCGGAGGAGGGGCCCCCAAGCTCGAGGACTTTCTCGGCGGTGGCGGGGGCTGTGCAACCGCCTCGAACGTCGAGCCACCGTTGCTCTGTCATCATAATACTGATAATACCAACAATCAGTTCGCTACAGATCAAACGACAGTGGCGTCGTTGTCGTCTACGGCCGCCGAGATATACGAGTCGGATCTCAAGACTATAGCCGCTAGCTTCCTCCGCGGTTTCAACTCTAATATCAGCAACAATAATAATAACAATATTAATAATGGTGGTACTATTCTTAATATTGATCAACACATCGATGTAAACCCTAGTTTCCACGTCGCAACACAGCCGTCGTTGGTTGTTCCGGTTGACCCCACCGCCGCTGCCGCTAAGAAGACCGTCGATACTTTCGGCCAACGTACCTCTATTTACCGCGGCGTCACTCGGTATATACACACACATATATATATAACATTTATTATATAAAATTCTATTCTATTATTTTCCTTTTTCTATTTTAAAAAGTGATATTAGTATTTTTGGTTTGAAAAATGTTTTAGGCATAGATGGACGGGTAGATATGAAGCTCATCTGTGGGACAACAGTTGCCGACGTGAAGGGCAGAGTAGAAAAGGAAGACAAGGTAATTTTTATTTTTATTTTTCCGTTATTATTATTATTTTATTATTTTGTGGGAGAAATACTAACGTGCGCCGGGCGTACTGTGCCTGAACCGGCTCCAGTAAGGGATCTC
Source organism: Parasponia andersonii (assembly GCA_002914805.1). Lineage (NCBI taxonomy): Eukaryota > Viridiplantae > Streptophyta > Magnoliopsida > Rosales > Cannabaceae > Trema > Trema andersonii. The sequence continues at coordinate 937,236 of JXTB01000021.1, read as the reverse complement.
TGTGTTTTTTGGCTGAGGTGTCTTGTGAATGAATGAATTAAATGATCATTTGATAGCAAGAATAGTCGGTGATGACAGTACTCTCTATCTCAATGCCATGCCCGGTATAAATGGGAGTTAAAATTGGTGCAAATCCCAAGATAAAAGATACATAGAATTTTCAAGGTTATTTTTGTACCGTATCGGATGGCTCAGATTGGATCTTCTCAGTTTTGTGCCCTCTAGGCGCGATTTAGATTCGTAGTACTCGGTGATGCTATTGTGCTCATTTTAATAATGTTATTTTATGTTTCTGAAAAAAAAAATGATGAGAGATTCTGATATGGTGTTTTTGTTTGTTTTGTTTTGGACGAATACTTATTCATTGGTGCCATGGATGGATGGAACTTGTGATATTTATCATGATGATCAGTTTATTTGGGTAAGTTTCTAACTCCTCTCTCTCTCTCTCTCTCTCTTGTCTTTTCACCAATATATAACCTTAAATCTTATCTAGCTATATCTCCTGCTTATTTATTATTATCGTTTCCAAAAATCATCATTTTGTTGTTAAGAATCTTCTTCTCAAGTACTACTACATTATGATCATTATTAATATCAGATTCGCTAAATATATAAATATATTATATATATAGAAGATTTTGGCTACTGTTGAAGAAAATATTGTTTGCACGAATGTATCTCCATGTATAGATTCTAATAAGATTCTTAATAATAATAATGTGGCATAATGAAAATAATAGTGAATAGTTTTTTTCTTTTTTTTTTTTTAACACAAATAGGTGGCTATGATAAAGAAGAGAAAGCAGCGAGAGCTTACGACCTGGCTGCTCTCAAGTACTGGGGTCTGACCACCACTACAAATTTTCCAGTATGCATTTATTTATTTTTTTCTATTTGTTTTTTTTAAAAAAAATATATTCATTATACTTGGATCTGATTTTATATGATTCTTGTAAGGTTTCTAACTACGAAAAGGAACTGGTGGAGATGAAGAACATGACTAGGCAGGAATTCGTTGCTTCTCTTCGAAGGTAAAAAAAACCATATGTACATATATATATAATCTATATCTTTTATGTTCTTTTTAGTAGAAATATAATTATTTCTTACTTTAGCATAATATCGCTTATGGAATAGATTTTCATAGATATGGATTTGCATTAAAGAATTGGTTTCTAAGTTTTTCTGTGTTTCGTTTCTGTGTATAGGAAAAGTAGTGGATTTTCTAGAGGAGCCTCGATATACAGAGGCGTCACAAGGTATATATGTGTCACTATTTTTTTTTTTATTTATCACTTTTCCCATGATTAATTATATAATGAATAGTTCACTCAAAAAAAAAAAAAGATAATGAATAGTACTAAAACCAAATTAAAACTAAAGCGACTCCGACTCATAATATTTTATGTTCTCCTTGCATTGTTTACTATTTCAGGCACCATCAACATGGTCGATGGCAGGCAAGAATAGGAAGGGTAGCAGGCAACAAAGATCTCTATCTTGGCACCTTTAGTAAGTAGTTCATATCCACTTTTTACATTTAAAAATCAATTAATAAATAGACTATCCTTATTTCTCTTTCTGGGTTTTATTTCTTTAACTAGCATATTTCTTACATACTTTTACTAATTTTTCTTTTTTAATCTTAATTATAGGTACTCAAGAAGAAGCTGCCGAGGCCTACGACATTGCAGCCATAAAGTTCCGAGGTCTAAACGCCGTGACCAACTTCGACATGAACCGCTACGACGTCAAAAGCATCGCCAACTCCAACCTTCCCATTGGAGGAATGTCCAATACCAAATCCAAAACCTCGTCGGACCAATCGGCCGACGACCACCGAGACCTAATCTCATCGGCCGCCTCCTCCGTCGTCACATTCGCCGCCCCCACACCCCAACCCGCTTCCACACTAAGCTTTGCCATTCCCATCAAGCAAGACCCTTCATCCGCATCATCAGCATCATCATCATCAGCAGATAATAGTTACTGGTCCAACATTTTCGGCTTCCAAAACCCTACTAGTACCNACGGTACCGATATCCTCCTTGTTCCATAACAAGCCTAATATTTCTTCGGTTCTGAACCCTTACAACATGGATCACTACTCGGCTACGACAACATCTACTTCTGTTGCTTCCCACGAGAGTCACGGTCTCAACAACGTTGTTGGCTTCTTCGGTACCGGTACCGCAACTTCGGTACCCTACCATAATAGTTACGAAACCTCTAATGCTAATTCCGGGTACGGTATTAGTAGCTGGAATAATGGTAACAGTGACAATAATATTGGACCGACTCTTCATACGTTTCACCATCATCATCAAGCACGTGCGAAACCAGCCAGTCTTTTTCAGACGCCGATCTTCGGCATGGAATGAGTTTGAATTCACACGCTTTGTTCGGAATTCGCACGTGGGAAAGTGGTGATGAAAAATTATGGATGGCTTTTTTTTTTTTCTTTTTTTTGGGGGGCATGCAAAAGGGGTTTCTTGCGAGTACTTTATTATGAGATGGACGTGGGATATGTGCATCATGTGGTGGAACTGACAATGATCATAATTAATAAGAGGACCAGAGAGAGTAGATGACAGTATAGTAGTAGTAGTACCAACTCAAGTTGTTCTTTTAGTAGTAGGGCCATGGTTTTTCTTTTTTTCTTTTTTTTAATCACTTTCCACTTTTTCTTTTTCTTTTTTCTTTTTTTTAACTGACATGATTTTAGGTATAACGGAAAAGACATCCTTTTGTAATCTTTTCATCTTGTTAGAGAATCCACACTATCAATGTGAAAAAAAAAAAATTTCCTGTGTTATATTCTTCATCTGTTTTTAGTTTGTAGTTTTTTTTTTGGGGGAAGAGTTATTAGAAGTATATGTACCATATAAAACTACTAATGTTTATTTACTTGTAACTTAATTTTTAGTATACCCATCCTACTAATGTTTATTTATGTATAACTTGATTTTTAATATACCCATCCTACTAATGTTTATTTATTTATTTGTTTATTATATATACTTGTACTAACTAATTTTTATTATACCCCATCCATCCTACTTTTTACTTAATATGCTTTTTATTATGCGATAATTACATTGATTATGATATTTATATATATATATCTCACAAGTTGGAAATAGCATGATGAATACATTATAATGTTAGACTAAACTGCTTTCATGTCTTTAACAACACTTGTATAGCTAATTACGGCTCACTACAGTATTTTCTATGATACTCTTGATTACACAGAATAATGACAAAGATAAGATTGTGGAAAAGAAAAGTAACAAATGTGTATCGCATGATGAACATATATATGCATTTAAATTTCACATTAAGAGGAGTTATCTATATTTGTCTCTTTAGTTATTTTAAGGAGATATTGGCTTACTTAAATATTTTCAAGAATTCACTCGAGTATTGCCTTTTTCTTTTGCACATCATATATATAATAAAGGAGGTACGTGGATCATAAATTCATATGGTGTGTACTATGAATAATTTGCGGAAGGATATAAGTGCTGGATCATTTATATGGGGCCATGCGATACAGTCCTATGGTCGTGAAGTACAGCTAAGGAAAGATTGGTATCTAGCTAGGTAGTAATTAAGGGAGAACCGGAAATTCTTTGGAGTTATCTTGATTTTTGAATTAAAATAGTAAAAGACAGTAGGGCTGCTTTACCACACAATAACAGAAATATAAGATTAATTTTCAACACGTACTAATAAAAGTACATGAGACTAATTTCGACATTAATTAATCTACTACCTTTATAGTAAATCTTGAAATCGTATAGAATATAAACTAATGGGAGTTCAATTTTAATTATCTGCATCGGACTGAATTTTTTGAATCAGTTTTGTCAAGATCACGGTTTTAGTCGATATATGTACACAAGAAAGTCGAATATTTCGATTGGCCCCTTTAAGTGGTAACAAGTTTTATTCCTCTACGCAATGTGGCATGTGGTCACAGCATACCATCAACTTTTCTCTTTGGCTACATTAACGCATCTCACTAACGGCGTTCCTCTGAAGTATTCTTTTAAGGGCACGTGCCTCTTGCAATTGCTCTTATAAGTGCAGACAACCTTATATATATATATATATATATATATATATATATATATATATATATATATTTAATATGAATTTCAACATAAAGAGAAAAATTAAATTAAAAAAAAAATGCACCAAATCAGAGAGACTACAAGCTTGATCTCTCAAAATAAAGAAATAGAAAGAGAAATAAACCAGTGAAACTGATAATTAAATTTCGCAATACCTACTGGATTGGTGCCCATATATTATATATCGTATTTTTTTTTTTTTTACCTATGCATAGGTATCAATTTGGCTAATGAAAATTTAGCATGCACATTTTTTTATTGTAAAAAGTAAGAAAGAGAAAGAATATTAATGATATATGTCTTTTCATATACTTTATTATAGTCATTTGATCATTATTAGATGGTGATACAATGGTTAAAAAAAAATTCTTACCTGTATGTAAAAAAAAAATACCTATTAGATTGACAACCTAAATATATATATATATTTATATATATTGATCATGAGCCGAAGTTTTGTACTTGGATAGAGTATTTGTTGTTATTCACTAATAATGATAACATGATTAATTTTCTAATAAACAAATTTCTTTAGTTTGTTTATAAGTTTGGTGGAAGTTCTAATATCTGACAACCCATACTAGAGTCCGCATCTGACAAATTAATAAAATTAATAAATAACAAGTAATAAGGTTGAGTCATTTAATAAATATATATAATCCTACAATTATCCTCAAACCCTCGAATGTCTAAATTAAGCCACTTGTAAAATGACAAATTCTCCGATATTTCTTTTTGGGCATTAGAATCTAATGTGTTAAAGGACTGGTTTTAAATGTACGACACTATGGTTTCATATTCAGGGTAAAAAAATGTAATGAGACCCACCCATTAGATTCCAACCGCCCCGCCCCTCTCCTCTCTTTCCCTCCTCAGGGTAAGAATAATAAGGTGTAGCTAGCTAGCTACATAGAAAGCAAATTAAGAAGGAATAATTCTAATTAGCTCTTAATTAATAGGGCTCACTTGCTGAGTCGCTGCTTTGACCAAAAGTGCAAGAAGCCAAAAAGCAAGATAACAAACTTTAACAAGATAATAATATACAATGGGACAAAGAACAAAACCCATCAAAATTATAACTTCTTGTATTTTATGTGAGCTTTTTGTACAAGAACTTAGATGAGATTCAAAAACTTTTTTACTTCAAAAAATTAAATAAATAAACGCTGTCTTTTCTTGTCTGTCTCTTATATCCCCTCCCCCCTTTAAGATCATGGCGTGTCACTTTGTACCTTTCGGCGCCTATTGCTATATTAGATCCTCACCCCCACAAGGGCCACCGTTCTTGCATTCTTCTTTGACCACTGTTTTGACCCTTCTTTTACAATACCATCATCTTCATTGCTCTCTTTATAATTATATGCTTAATTTGGGGAGCTACTTATGTTTAATTATAATATTATGGTGTCCTTGTGGAAGCCCTAAGCTATGAGCTCTGCCCTTTGAGCCGTATGATGAAGAAAATCATGCATTGGGATATCTGCCCTCAGGACAAATTAAGGAATTAAATTACATTGATATGCCACATGTAGTTACAAGCATCCAATAAATCCGTCGGATTTGTACTGTTAGTGAGTTTGAAGGTATCCTCAAATTTTAATCGACTCTCTCTCTCTCTCTCACACCAAAAAAAAAAAAAAATTTAATCGAATCTTTCGATTTTTGACCTATATATGTTATTAACAAATATGTATATACATAACGTTATATTATGAGGCATGAGTTATGTGATCAGTATGCTATATGTATAGCTTATGAATGGCGCCAAATTAAAGAAATGCCATAACTCCTATAATAACAATTGGGTGAACTTGTTTCTATGTTTGCATACATATCAACCTGGCAAGAGATTATTCTTCTTCTTCTTCTTATTATTATTGTAATGTGTTTTATTTTCTCTATTTTTGCAAATAGTCTCGCAGAATTTAAAGAAAAAGTGTTATTGTGAAAAGAGACGAGGTATTATTAGGTTCAATTACAGCTTTTTCCTAACTAGATTACAATTGCATGTAAAATTCACAGTTGTTAGTTATGTTGATTTAAGTGCAGAAGTTGGCTAATTAACGTTCCTACTACTATTATTTTTCTCCTTGAAAGGAAAGGTTTTTGAACATATTTGGCAGAAAATATTGTACATCGATCATAGTGTGATGGCTTGATCATGTCTACTTCATAAATATATGCCTATGGGCCATGATTAATTAGTTACGATCTTACTTGCGTATACTTCCAAAAATTTTGTTATTAGCTAAAGAATCATTATTTGAGTATGTACCTAAATGTGCAGTGGTTGAAGAGTTTGCAGGGCAGATGAAGACCACCGTTAGCATTTACTTGGAAAAAAAAAAAAAAAAACTATGACTGCAATGCAACCAAAACTTTGATAGTAATAACTCATATTTGCTTAGCGTGTAGGGATTTTAAGTTTGAATTATCTTCCTAAGAAAAAACACAATGACGAAAATTTCTTAATGTGTGTATACATATTCACAGACATTGTTGTTTAGTTGGCTCAGGGGCATTAATTCCTTCTTGTAAAAATACAAATAATATCCTCCGTTTTGAACAAATTTACATTGAGACTCTCGACTTTTTATAAACAATTCAAAGCCGGTAGATATACATACGTGTTAGGGGACATAAAAGTATTTAAAAAAGTCATTATTATTATTATTATTGTTACAATTATTTTTATTATTATATTTGATGAAACTTTGTTTCAGATGGAATCATATATAAATTGTAAAAGAGGTATACAANGATACCATTCGCTGCCAATCAAGAATTGTATTTGTTTTCCGAGCAAAAAAAAGAAAAAAAGAAAGAGAGATAGAGAGATAGAGATAGAGAGAGAATTGTAGTTGTTATAATTTCCTTAATTCTTTGATAACATCATTTCAAGACTTATATTCATCATAATTTCGTATATACTTAATTATTTTGTATATTGAAAGAAATTAGTTTCTAATATCGCTTTCTAAATTTGCAATTTCTCTACTAAGATCTGGTCTTGGCATGCATGCCTTACGTTGCTATATATATATTTATTAATTTGAAACAAAATGAGCGTCCACATTATACTATTTGTTTTCGAGTATACGGCCTTACTTCGTAATATATACTTTGGGGACACCAATCCTCACTTTTTGTTCACCAGTTTTAATGATATGAAATTTTTTTCTTTTGCAGAAATTAAATGACTTTTTTTTTAATAGAATGAAAAAATGCTATAAGATCTATTAGAGGTGACAAATTTTTATAATTCCAAATAATAGATCTATTGGCATTGATTAATAGATCTTTTTGGAAGTAGATTAACTATTATAAATTTCTGACCACTGCAATAGTATTGACGACTTTGAACTTAAAACTTCTTAGTTAAGAGAGCGAATGCTCCACTTGTATTGAGCATTATTGAATCTTACCTGAAATAGATTTGCCTATAAACATTGATCATCATAATAGTGACAACTCAAACTCAAATTTTTTTAATTAATTAAGAGAGTGATACCTACCACCCCACCCTACTGATTAGCAGGGTGGTAGAGAACTTAAATTTATACTAAAAACTACATACTATGAAAAATTTATTGTCACGACCCAAAGCTCGGGGTAGTGGCAAAAAGGAAATTTTTTTTTTTTTTTTTTTTTTTTACCAGTGGACCTATTTCACAGTTTATAGTCACCAATAAACACAGACTGGAAAATTATAAGGAAAACTAATTTTTAAAATAAACTAATACATCACCATTTACACCTCAACATCAGGCTAGTTATGG
>JXTB01000021.1:881029-902964 GCA_002914805.1 Parasponia andersonii | reverse complement strand
TATCATTCATCACTATGAATCATTTAACTATCATAAACAAAAATTGCTCAAACTCAATCACATAACCTAGATATTCAATTCTAGATCAATATTATACTGTACATATAAACTTACGCTCTTGATACCAATTGTTGGATAAATTAACCTATCACTTAGGAAAATCATGCATGCATGCAGATATGGAAAATACATGATCATATCATGAACGCAGTGGAAAAATTAGCGGATTTAAGTTTTAAAATTTTTATATGAAAACAGTTTTCATAACCATATAACACACATGCATCATATACAGGATCATGTATAACATAAATCAAATCTAGATACAAAAAATACTAGAGATAAGATTAGGGTTTACCTCTTGTAGTGTGGTCCTCCTTGATCTCCTTATTGATGGTGATCAAACCTCCAACCCTAGATCTTCTTGTTTATGCTCTTACTCTTGGTTGATGAGGCGAGTGGGAACCAAGTCGAAACCTATGTTAGAGAATGGTCAAGAACGCCTTCTTGATCCTATGGAACACTGGGACGTGAGATAGGACTGTGAGATAGTAGGAAACTTTTTCTCTTCTCTCTTTCTCAGTCTTGGCCGATTTTCCTCCCTCTCTCCCTGTGTCTATGTGTGTGACTCTCTAAGAGTTACGATATAGTTTTTTCTCTCATATATCTTATATTTATGGGACCAAAAACTACTAACCCTAGTCCAATTAGGATTGGGCTTGTTCTCCGATTTCGGCTTTGGGTGTATTTTTATAAATATGTCCAACTCATGAAACTTATTTATAAAAATACCAACTTCTATGTAGAATCATTATTTCACACAATTTCATGAAACTAATTTCAAAAATACCACCAACCAATTAATGAGCTTAATTGAGCTAGATAGGGGACCTAACGGATCTAAACAATCTAACCTCCAATAATATGATAAATACATAATAACTCTTATTATGGTATTTATATAAATATTATTAGTAAATGAGATACTCCACTAAAGGTCTAATACTGCACTCTTAGATTAAATGTCATGCCTTTTATAGAGATTTAATTAACTAACCTTGATTAGCTGATCCATCTAACATATTCTATACCATATATAGAATCCCTATACAATGCCGTAGTTGGATAGGTAAAATTATCATAATACCCCTCCAACACCTATTTATCTTTAAGTTACCATCTTTCTATCAAGGAATAATGTTGTCGATAATTTTATTCTCAATGGCCATTTAGACAAAATTATCAACCAATTCACAAAGTGAATACTAATATCTTAGATTTAATTATTCCATAAATCTTGAAAGAACCTAAAGTGGCATTAACGTATAGTGTCCTTAACTATTTGGTGTTCCCACCAATTCATGAGCCATAACCTCTAATATGCCAGAGTTTACCACTAATTTCATAGAGATTAGTCTTTTAACAAATCAAAAAACTATAACCCATGAAAGCAAGTCCAGTCAAATATCAAGGATTAAGATCTATATGCTAAGAACTAGTTTGTGATAATTTAAGAATTGAGTTACGACACTCCAATTTTTAATATTACCTGGTCCAGTTTAATACACATAATTTGTTTATGTTGTATTAGTATTTCTATCAGAAGTCAGATACTTCAATGATTTGAGACACATCATTCCCGTTGAGATAGACAAACATTAAATCCTATAGTAAATAAAGTATTCCATCTTTATTTATAGATTGTAAACTACTTTATTTAGACTTAGATAAAGAAATAAGTCTCCCCATAATTAACACTTAATCATGTTTGTTTCTTTATACACATATAAAGTTATGGAATCTTTTTCAGATAAATAAACTATTCAACTAAGATAGTTTAATTTAGCAAATATCATAACTGCATATAAGAGAAAGTTGTTTATAATCAACAGGGTAAAATTGGAAATCTACTTTTTTAGGGAAAAAATCTCAACAATAAAAGCTGTGTCAATTTTTCTCCCTATAGTAAAAGATCTACAGTAGTCTCATGGACGTAGCCAAATTGATGAACCACGTAAATTGTATCCTCTTATTTTGTTTTATTTATCACTTTCATAATTTGGCATGTTTACTAGAGAGGTTATTTCCCTAACAACTAGTAACAGAGTGCCAGGTTGAATATTGTTTATACGCACAGTGCTAGTCATATATATAGTACTATTCACTTATACGAAAGTCAACAGTAAGAAGCGTTGGCTGGAGAAGATGGATCAGGACCTGATATTAGCAAACTCGATGATTTAGATTTTTCATTCTGGAGATTACAGATTAGAAATTATCTGCATAGCAAGAATTTATATCAGCCTCTATTAGGGGTAAAATCAAAGAAAATAGAGGACGATGAGTGAAATGATCGATAGGTGTTAAGCGTAATCCGAATGACACTAACGAGGAATGTTGTTCACAATATGGCAGAGGCAAAAACTACAATGGACATAATGAGCATCCTGTTAGATATATATGAGAAGCTGTTAGCAAATAACAAAATTCATTTGATGAAAAAGTTGTTTAATTTAAAAATGGGAGAAGGTACATCAGTAATATCACATGTCAATGAGTTCAACACGATCCTCTCACAATTAACGTTTGTTGAAATTAATTTTGATGATGAGATTTGTACTCTCATTCTTTTGGCGTCTTTACAGAATAGTTGGGAACCTATGAGAGCAGTGGTTAGCAATTTTATTAGCAAAGGAAGTTACAGTTTAATGATGTCAAGGATTGAGTTCTCGCAAAAGAAGTACGAATAGTAGATTCTGGTAAAGGAATATCATCGAGTTCTACCCTAAATCTTGAGAATAGGGGCAGAAACAATAAGAAAAATTCTAACCAAGGTCACAGAAAGTCCAAATCAAGGAATGGTAGAGATAAGTTCAAACCAGGAAGAAAACTAGAGTGCTAGAACTATGGCAAGACTGACCACTTAAAGAAGAACTGTAGAGCAGTAAAGAAGGAAGACAACTTACACAATGCCAATATTGTGACTGAGGAGGTACAAGAGACTGTACTATTGTCTATTGATGGTCTAATTAATTCCTAGGTTTTAGACTCAGGAGTCTCGTTTTATACCATTGCACACTAAGAGATTATCGAGAATTATGTTTCTGGTAATTTTGGTAAGGTATGTCTGGCTGATGAAGAACCATTAGAAATTATTGGTATGAGTGATATTCATTTGAAGATATCAAACAGGTCAATGTGAAAAATCTAGAAAGTAAGGCATGTACCAAGCTTGATGAGGAATCTTATCTCGGTGGAACAGCTTGATGATGATGGATACAAAGTGACCTTTTCTAATGGCTCCTGGAAGGTCAGCAAAGGAGCCATGGTTGTTGCTCAAGGGAAAAAAATTGGGACTCTTTATATGACTTTCAGTTGCAAAGATACACTAGTAGCTGTAGATGTCGGTATTAATTTAAGTCTATAGCACTGTAGACTTGGGAATATGAGCAAGAAGAGAATGAAGGTGATATTGTTAAAAGAAAGCTACCGGAGTTGAAGTCAGTCGAGTATAGTATGTGTGAAAGCTATATTTTTGGCAAATAGAAAAGGGTGAGTTTTTAAAAAGATAGAAGAGAACCACGTGCGACAAAGTTAGAGTTAGTCCATACAGACGTGTGGGGAGTCCATACAGACGTGTGGGGACTATCTCTTGTAACATCTCTTGGAGGCTTAAAATATTATGTCACTTTTATTGACGATTCGAGTAGAAAGGCATAGGTTTATTTTTTGATGATATCTTTAAGAAGTGGAGAGCCATGGTGAAAAATGAGACCAATTTAAAAGTAAAGTATTTGTGGTCTAATACTAGAGGAGAATATAAAGATGATGAGTTCAAAAGATATTGTCCACTCAATGGGATCAAAATGGAAAAAATCATTCCTGGAAAACTACAACAAAATGGTATAGTTGAGAGAATGAATAGGCCCTAAATGAACTTGCCAAGAGCATGAGGTTACATGCCGGATTGCCGAAAAAGTTCTGGACTGAAGCAGTTAATACTGCAACATTTTTGATCAACAGGGAACCCTCAACACACAGAAGAGGTTTGGAGCAATAAAGAGGTAAAACTTTCTTTCTCGAAAGTTTTCAATTATTTATCCTATCTTTATATTGACCCTGTTAGTTGAAGTAACCTTGATCCAAACTCAAAGAAGTGCTACTTTGTCAGTTATGGCAATGATGAGTTTGGTTATTGTTTCTGAGATAAGCAAAGTCTGAAGATCATCAAAAATAAAGATATTATCTTCAATGAGGATATGTTATGCAAGGACAGATTGGGCACCGAAGCCAATGGTGTATATCCTGAAGTCAAGAAGACAGACAAAGTGCCATTGAGTGACATCTGAATAGATGAGGTGAAGAATGATGCCCAGGAAAATCAAGAAGTTATAGCTTCTGAGTTGGATCCACAAACTTCTATAATTAAACTCAAGAGATCCTCTGGAACCACTCGACTACTACAAAGATATTCTCCTGCACTGTATTTTATTCTATTGATTGATAAAGAGAGCCAGAGACTTATGAGCAAGCTATGCAGGATGGTGAGTCAATCAAGTAGGAGTTATCCATGAAAGATGAGATGGATTTGCTATCTTCTAATCAAATATGGGAGTTGGCTGAACTACCAGAAGGAAAGAAGGTACTACATAACAAATGGGTTTATCAATTAAAGGAAGAGCATGATAGTAGGAAATGATACAAGACTTGACTTGTTGTAAAAGGTTTTCAGTAGAAAAATGGCATTGACTACACCGAGATTTTCTCTCCAATAATCAAACTGACCAAAATTAGAAAAATACTCAAGTTAGTGGCTAAGGAAAACCTATATCTAAAGCAGCTAGATATCAAAAGAACATTTCTCCATGGTGACTTAGAGGAAGAAATTTATATGAAGTAGCTATAAGGCTTCGAAGTACAAAGGAAGGAGAAGAGATGGACTACTACATTGATCATGATATGTGAAGACTAATTGAAATCAAGTCTTCAAGTAGGAGATTATCAAAGAATATAGATAGTCAAATTGTTAAAGAATGTGGGTAGTCAAAAATAGTTAACAGCCACATTTTTTTGATAATTGAATATAAGAATATGTATTTTTTGTTCCTACCATCTAAACTCATTTTTATTGACAATAGGCAGCCATTATAAGCTACCAATCATGTAAAGCAGAAATATTTTAGCCTATAAATAGACCCTTCACATCTCTCTTTTGTATCCCAACAAAAAGCAAAAAAAATCTTAATATAGAGAGATAAAGAAAGAGCTTCAACTAAAAAGTTCTTGAGAGATTTTTTGTGAGAAAAATTCTCAGGTATAATTGTGGCTAGGGTTATAAGTTGTAAGTGTTATAAACACTATGTAAATTTTTCTCCCTATAGTGAAAGATCTGCAATAGTCTCATAGACATAGCTAAATTGGTAAACGATGTAAATTATGTCTTCTTATTTCGCTTTATTTATTGCTTTCTTAATTTAGGGTATCTACTAGGAGGTTATTTCCTTAAAAACCATCTCACTCACAATTGATTTAAAATGTGTCTAAACAAGTTAATGCCATCTTTTCTAATAAGACTCTAATACTTCTCTTTTCGAAACAATGTCGGACACTAAAGTTAACCAGCATTGGAACCCAATATCCTCGTTGTCATTGCCCTTGTCCCTTAAACTATATTTTATGAGACCTATATCTTTGAATGGGATTGGCTCCAATACTATTTATCAATATTTTTCCATTATATAAAATTTGCTTGATCTAACTTTACCATTTCATAATTTTCCAATATATACAAGAAAAAGCATATGCCTTTATAAGGGTCCAAATACCTCTCAATTCTAAGCATGTGGGATAATACAATCACTTATCTTGGGACTCAATGTCCTCGTTACCACTATCATTCAAAATGTCTTTTTAAGGACTCATACTTTGAGGTGGGATTGGCTCTGATATTATTTATCAAGACCTATGCTTCTTGTGTTTATGTTATCTCCTTTTGCTTTACCATGTCGCCATTTTCCAAAATGCATCTACAAAGTTAAAAGCTATCTTTCCTAGCTAAGCCTAAATTCCTTATTTTTAAATGATTTGAGACACTATAATAATCTAATATTGGGGCTAACCTTCTTATTGTGCCTTAGATCAATATCTTATATTGGAGCCACAATTCTAGTAGATATTGTCCACTTTTGCTTATCATTACAAGGTTTTTTCAAATAAATATACTCAAGTTAAGGACATCTTTCCTTATAATACCTAAAGTACCGCTAATTCCTAAGAAATATGAAATACTATATCTTTTTCCTAGCATTTCAAACTATCAAAATCATTGAGGTAACATCAATTATTTGTTAGAATATCATTGTGTAGGAATTTAGGTGATTCAATTAGTTCTTTTTGATAGGTAAATTTTTTTATAGGATATAAGTGTGAATCGACTTATTTTTATAGACTTTGTTGGGTAAATTATGAATTGAGTTTTAATAGGTTTACACAAGTACCATTTTGTGTTGAAAGAAAAATCTTGTTGACGAAGGAATATGATCATGAATATGTGGTTTAGGCTAGATTATTTTTATTTAACGATGTCAAGCCGGGAAAGGAAAAAGAGACTTGAAGATCGCTAGGACTACTAGTTATGTAGATTGTAATTGGTATACTCTAAAATCTCTATATATGTACTGAAATGAATCTCATTTTGTGGTCATTAGCCATTTTGTCAAACCACATAAGTATATAATCACTCATTTATATGTTGCGTTTTGTCTCCTTTTTTACGTACGCTTTCATTGATAGTTTCCCGAAAGTGGTATAAGAGTGGGGATTTTTCTAGATCTATCGTCTTAATTTAAAATTTCATGAGCCAAATACACACTAAATGATTGAAAGTTATTGAGTAAGAAAATGGAAATGGACCTTACTAGTAGTGTTTTAAGGTAAAATGACTTATTTAAAAGTATTCGTAGAATAACATTTTTAGAGGTATCACAATATTAGTAATAGTTTTATATTATATTAGTGATCAATTTGGTCATATAGAAATGCCACAAATTTATTAGCATAAATATAGTGACTACAAACCAATAATACTATGATACTCCTTAAAAAAATCATTATAATAGTTTTAGAAACAACTAGGATTGAATAAATACATGTCCTTTTTTTAGGCCCAAAAATTAACAAATATCTCCAACTCTTATGCTAAATAACCCACTTAGATAATCATTGAAAATATACTAAATTTCCATTATCAAAACTTTATATATATATATTAATGTGTATATGATAGTTAAGAGATTTTTAAACTATTTTTAACATTTATAAATTCATAGAATTTCAGAAAATGAACTTTATGGCCACTAACGGGAAATTAACTTTAAGTAATATATATTTTTCTTTTGGTATATTTATTTATGCATTCGATATATCCACATAACTACTAATGCCAATACTGCAATGTATCATTTTTGAAATTATATATACTAAACTTATAAATGGATATACTAAAACTTAAAATATATATAAAAACACACGAGATATATCATTTTCATAAAAAGATATACCATGACAAAAAGATATCTATCAAAAATCAAGATCACAATGTGATATATATAAAAATATATGAAGTAAATAGTTTGATATACCAAGAGAAGAGACGAATGTACTACTTAATAATAATTTCTTGCTAATAGTCGTAAAGGACAATAACAAATGGGAAATAAAGGAACTAAAATATCGTAAGTTAAAAATGGACATTTAGCCTTAAAAATAGTCATTAATCTATAAATTAGTAAATGTGGTCATTTAAAATTCCAATTTTAAAAAATGGATATACACAATAACTTACTAAAAAAAAGATTACATATACACCCTAGTTTTGTATAAAGACACTTTATTGATCAATAAAACTAAAAGAGACAATCTAAGAAAGAAAAGAAAAAAGGCACCACATCTTGATCTCTCATTCTTTTTTAATTTTGCGGTAGTGTTTCATTCAAAATTCCCTTATAATTTCTCAAAGGACGATTCTATTTACACCCTAGCTTCGCATAAAGACACCATGTTGATGAATAAAACTAAAAGAGAAAATTTAAGTAAGAAAAGAAAAAAGGTATCCCATCTTGATCTCTCATTCTTTTTCAATTTTGCAAAACATCCTATTCAAAATTCCATTTTATTTTTTACCATATTATATTTTTAAAAATCTTTTTAATTCATAATTCATCTCCTTCAGTTCTAATTTTTTTGACATTCTCTTTAATCTTAAATCAAAGCAAAGGAAGTGAAATTTTCTTGCTTTATACCAAGTTTACTTTATTTTATTTTTAATCTTATTTTCCAATATATACCTTGTGTTTTATTTTTTCATATTAATTTTTTGTTTCTCTTGTATTTTTTTGTCCAATGATTCAATTTCTTTGTTCTAAAAATTAAAGCTACCAATTTGTTTTAGGTTATAGATTTGTAGGGAAAAAAGTTAGCTAACAATGTATTTGAGGTACTTTTAACTTAGCTTTTTATTTTTTTTTCCCTTGATTGTCTTTTTATTTATGTTAGGGATGCTTTAATAATTGTTTAATAATCGTATGGGGTGCAAATATAGCTTCGCTTTCTTAAAAAAGACTTTTGACCAAGACTTTGTACAGAAACACACTATTTTCGGGGCTTCTTTTGAGCACATATTCCTTTTAAATTATAAGTACATCAATATCACTTGTTTTAATTTAATATTTTCATAATTCCAAGTCTAGCCTTGATCATGTTTCTACTCAATCCTGACCTTCACTCCAATGAATTTTTATTTAGTCAATGTAAGTGCAAAAACACTTTCTCACAGTCCAAAACCCGGGACAGTGGCAGAAGAGAAATTTTATAAAGATAGAAAATTCATTGATTCATTTAAAAAATATCAAAAGTTCTAGTTTTATAAAACGGTCCATTTAAATAAAATAATTGAAATTTTATCCCGTGAACCACTCTCACAGTTTGTATATACCATTAAACATAGATCGAATAATTATTTAAAAATATGAAATCAAATATAAGTCCAAGCATCACCATCATTCACAACGAAACTCAAATCCCAGAATGGCATACATAAGTTCACAGACAAAAATAGAATGTAGTAATCTTGGTTCAATGTTAAACAAATCCCAAACAATCTAAACACCATGACATCACACTCCAAGCATTACCAAGATAACGAACTACAGTCAAGATGACCTTTTACTCCTCTTGATCTCCTAAGTCGCACTGAACACCACCTGAGGAAGAAGGTAGGGGGTGAGCATAAAATGCCTAGTAGGAAAAATAATTACCTCGGTTGAAAACATTTTAGTGTTGGAGAATTCCTGTATAATTAGTTTAGTCCAAAACATACATATATATATATATAATCCAAACCGGAAATCCATATATATATATATAAAGCAGTATAATCAAAACCATTCAATTCATATGCACATGACACAAATCAACCCATACCCATGAGCTCTCATTCTCCCATCTGTGGAAACCCAGGATAATGACACTAAGTATGCCTAACTGTCTGCCTGACACCTAAGCCCATACCCGGAGGGGACACCCGTGTGTCGCCTACCAAACCTAGAGGGGCAACCGAATTGTCTACGCTTGCCAAATGGGGAGGTAATTAGAAGTAATAAAATCCCGCACGGGTTTACGGACTCTACACCGACAGTGGAGTACGCAGCGCCATACTGTAAACCCATGATGCTAACACGGTACTCATGTATGATCCTATGACATGTGCAATACAAAACTGAAGTGTAAAAATAATTGTGCTCGGATTTTTCAATAAAATCAGCATACTAGGTTTTATAGGAAAACAGGCAACATAACGGCCCTATTTTTAATATACTCAAAATAACCTGTACTCAGAAATTTAAAGAGCAATACAATATGTATACATCATACAATCAATTCTCATCACAGATGTTTAAATGGTCTAAAAATCAAGTTTGTTCTCATATATTGCAGATTATAAGTTTTATTCGAAAACGATATAAAACGGAAGTAATTGAGTCTCTACCTTGCTTGAATAGCGATACCACGCTATTGAATCCTCAAGGTGTTATTGACGATTACCCGGAGGGTCGGGGACCAATTCCAAGCCCTCGCTCGTCCTCTTGCGAAAAACCAACTTCTCAACGGAGCTTCAATTCTACAAGTGGACCTCTTCACTGAATTCCTAGCACCTAAAATAGCTAGGTTAGACATATAACTTGTCTAATTCGGGTCCGGACCTACACCGGATTGGTGGCATGCAAAACGAGGCAAAATCTCGATCGTCTGATCTCGATTTCTATATCGGTCACCAAACATAGGCAATATATACATATCAAACTTCCCTATTTTCCGAGTACAATCCAAAAATGACAAAAAAATACAACTTAATGGCCGAATCAAAAACTAAAATTTGAAACTCGAAATACCCTAAAATGGCAACTTTTAATCCCGATAAAATGGGATCGTGAAATATACACCTTGACAATCTTTGCGACAAGAGAATCCAACGAGCCCAATTTGAGGTCAAACGGAGGCCGAAATTGTTGCCGGTGATGGAAAATCCGAAATGGCCATTTCTCCTCCTCTGACGACGGCGAGCGGTTCCGGCAGCTCTTGGAGGTCGGCGGCAGGCTCGCGGTGGCCTGGGGAAGACTCGCCGACGGTCTGCTCAGAGAATGATGGCGGGAGGTGGGGCGGCGACTTCCTCGGTTCTCGGCCGAGCTTGTGCAAGAGAGAGAGAAAGACGATCGGGAGGGGGGGCGGACAAGGGAGAGAGAGAATGCATATATGTATATATATATAATTTTTTTTATAAGGCCAAATGACCATTTTACCCCTCTAAAAACTAGGTTTTTACATTCTCCCTTGCTTATAGGAATTTCATCCCGAAATTCAAAATACAAGTCAATGTTTATATCACAATACAACTTCTAACTGAAAGTTAAACAAATGAGGGTACTTCTTGTACATCTCCATCTCGAATTCCTAAGTAGCCATGTCTTCTTTGTGATGTTCCCAAAGTACCTTGACAAGTGGAATCTCTCTCTGTTGCGAAGCACCTTCAACTCTCTAGCCAACAAATGAACAGGTTGCTCTTCATAGGACACATCTTCTTCGATCGGTACATGCACGTATTAAACAACATGAGATGGGTCCGGCGTGTACTTCTTCAACATCAACACATGAAACACATTATGCATGTAACCTAACTATGCAGGCAGATTCAAGCGATACACCACTGGTCCAATTCTCTCAATGATCTCAAAGGGACCAATATACCTTGGAGCAAGCTTACCCTTAACTCCAAATCTTGTCACACCTTGCCTTGGAGTCACTTTCAAGAATACAGAATCACCAGTATCGAACTCTACCTCATGCTTCTTCGGGTCAGCATA
This sequence comes from Parasponia andersonii, assembly GCA_002914805.1. Classification (NCBI taxonomy): domain Eukaryota; kingdom Viridiplantae; phylum Streptophyta; class Magnoliopsida; order Rosales; family Cannabaceae; genus Trema; species Trema andersonii. The sequence goes on along the minus strand of JXTB01000021.1, from coordinate 891,547 downwards.
ACTCTTCTGACGACTCTGAATCTCTTTAAGTCTCTCTTGGATATCCTTGATCTTCTCAGTAGTCTCTTCAATCAGTTCAGGTTCAAGAGTAACATGTTCTTCGGGTTCTGCCCAACACAAAGGCGATCTACACGGCCTTCCATACAACACTTCATATGGAGCCACACCTACACTAGTCTGGTAACTGTTATTGTAAGCAAATTTCACCAAAGAAATATGATCATCCCAGTTCCCACCAAAATTTAGTATACAACAACATAGCATATCCTCAAGAATCTGAATGGTCCTTTTAGACTGACTATCTGACTCAGGATGGTTAGCCATACTGATATCCAATTGCGTACTTAATGCTTTCTGCAAGGCTTTCCAAAACTTAGAAGTGAACCTTGGATCTCTGTCGGAGACTATACTTAAAGGCACACCATGCAAGCGTATGATGTTCTCCAGATACAGTCTATTGAGCTTAGTAAGTGAGTAGTCCATTCGGATCGGTATAAAGTGAGCACTCTTCGTCAACCAATCAACTACCACCCAAATTGCGTCATTCTTCCTCCAGATCTTTGGCAAATGGGTCACGAAGTCCATCGTGATCTTGTCCCACTTCCATTCTAGAATTGGTGATGGCTGAAGTAATCCAGCTGGCCTCTGGTGTTCAGCCTTGACTTGCTAACAAGTCAAACACTTAGCCACAAAGGTAGCTACATCCTTCTTCATCCCTTTTTACCAATACTGCTGCTTCAAGTCCCGGTATTTCTTGGTACTACCTGGATGTACTATGAACCTTGATTTGTGAGCCTCTATTAGAATGGTTTCTCGAAGATTAGGGTTATTTGCTACAACCAACTTCCCACAGAAAAGCAAATATCCTTCCCTGTTAGTGCTCCAACCATCTAACTGCTCACCATTTTGAAGCCGGTTCCAGATTGTCCTCAACCCCCTGTCTTGCCACTGAATCTGTTGGACAGTCTGGAGAAGAGATGGTGAAATTACAATGTTGCTCAGGCAAGCAACACCTTCAATCTTAAGACACTGCAAGTTGTAATCACCAATCGCAACTGAGTTCCTCCAATCTTCAAACACCAGTGCAGCTAGTACACCATGAGGCTTCCTATTCAGTGCATCAACTACAACATTAGCCTTACCAGGATTATATTTTAGGTCGAAGTCATAGTCCTTCATATACTCAACCCATCTTTACTGTTTCAAGTTCAGATCCTTCTGGGTAAAGAGGTACTTCAAACTCTTATGATCGGTGAATATGTCGAACTTCACACCATACAAGTAACATCACCAAATCTTTAAGGCAAAGATCACTGCTGCAAGCTCCAGATCATAGATGGGATAGCTCCTCTCATGTGGCTTTAACTAACGAGAAGCATAAGCCATAACCTGACCATTCTGCATCAATACACATCCCAAACCCATCTTCGAAGCATTGGTATACACCACATAAGGCTCGTTACTGTCTAGAATAGTAAGAATTGGTGCGGTGGTCAAGCTTTGCTTCAACCTGACAAAAGCTTCTTCACTTTCATGATCCCAAACAAACTTGACATCCTTCTTGGTCAACTTCGTTAAAGGCAAAGCAATTCTCGAGAAATCTTGCACAAAATGACGGTAGTAGCCTGCCAAACCGAGAAAACTACATACCTTTGTCACATTTCTCGACCTTTCCCACTCCAGGATAGCTTCGACCTTAGTGGGATCGACTGAAATACCTTTGTGAGAAATTACATGGCCTAAGAACTTCACTTCTGACATCCAAAAGTCACACTTTGATTTCTTGGCATACAACTGATGATCTCTCAAGGTCTTGAGTACTATTCCTAGATATTTGACATGCTCTTCTCGAGTCTTAGAATACACCAGGATGTTGTCGATGAATACAACCACAAAATGATCCAAAAATGGTCTGAAAATCTGATTCATGAGATCCATAAAGGCTACAGGTGCATTCGTTAAACCAAATGGCATTACCAGAAACTCAAAATGATCATATCGGGTTCTGAATGTTGTCTTAGATATATCATCCTTTCTTATCTTTAGCTGATGATAACCAGATCTCATATCGATCTTGGAGAAGAACCTTGAACTATCGAGTTGATCAAAAAAATCATCTATCCTTGGCAAAGGATACTTATTCTTCACTGTCAACTGATTCAACTTCTTGTAATCCACATAGAGTCTCAACGAACCATCAGCTTTCTTCGCAAACAAAACAGGAGCATCCCAAGGAGAAGTGCTACTGCGAATGAAGCCTTTGGAAAGCAGGTCGTCCAACTGTTCTCTTAATTCTTCCATCTCAGTAGGCGCCATGCAATAGGCTGGCTGAGTTCCAGGAACTAGTTAAATACAGAACTCGATCTTCCTATCAGGTGGTAACCTCGATAAGTCTTCAGGAAACACATCCGAATACTCACACACCACTGAAATCCATGGGTCTTGATCGTCTGTCCTCATCTCGTCATCCATGGCAAACAAGTTCCCATAACACTCGAGTTTCTTCCTTCCACCCATGCACACTTTCAAAATAGGACTAGGCTTCAACGGACTCATCCTAGTCTAATAGATAATAGGTTGCCCATCACTAGGAAAAAGAGTCACCTACTTCTTATGATAGTCTACAATGGCTCGATACTTTGACAACCAATCCATACTGAGTATCACATCATACTGTCCCATCGGCAACATAATCAAATTTGCAAGAAACTTCCTATCACTAATCAAAACCCGATAAGACTTACACATACTAGACACATCGGCTACTCCTCCATAGGTGTACCAACATCAATACATAATCCAAATCAGAAAATTCCAACCCTAACAGTTGAGCAAACAACAAGGATATGAATGAATGGGATGCACCAGTATCAAATAAAACATATGCCCAAGAGTGTGAAAGAAGGATCATACCATCAACAACACCTCAGCTAGTGTGATCCTGAGTGTCATCTACCCTAGTAAAAGAATAGGCTTGGCCAGTCACCTTTCCTTTCCCTTTGTTGCCTCTTACCTAGCCTAGATAACTACTGCTAGATCCAGGACCACTACTGTCATATCCGCGCCCACCTTGAATCCTTGAGGCCTGAGGAGTCAGAAAACTCTAAGTAAAACCCTGAGGGTGGTACTGATGCTGATAAGGCTGAGGAGAAGTAAAAGTCTGCGAAGCGCCCTATGACTGTTGCGGCTTTGCTTGAGTGTTCTGATAAGAAACAAAACCTGACTAGCTCCTATGTGGTCTTCCCTGAGAAAGAGGAGATTTCTGTAGACGGTTGGGACACTCCTTCTTCCGATGACCCTGCTGGCCACAAACAAAGCATCTTTTATACAAACAGCTTCTGCCACCTCCTGAAGAATCACTGCTGTTCGAGCTCCCACTGTTCGGAGTGCCCTGGGCTGACCACTGCCCCTAGTTCCTTCTGGTGACTTTCCTGTCATTACCTCTCCACTGGTTTATCTTGGAATCCAATCCTTCTTCAATGGCCTTTGTCCGCTGGGCAGCCACTGCAATCTCAGGAAGAGTATGGTAAGTCTGAGTACCAATTCTATTGAAAATGTTACTATTCAGATGACTCCTGAACTTGGCAACTCGGTACTTCTCACTCGTACTCGGTCCAAGAGCAACACTTGCCAACTCAGTGAACTCTATCAGGTACTCATTCACTGTTCTGTTACCTTGAATCAAAGTCTTAAACCGGGACACAACTTCATCCTGTTAATCCTCATTGGCATACTGGGCCTTGAAAATCTGCTCAAAGTCTTCCTAAGTCAAGCCCACTACATCTTGCATCTGTTCCACTATTTCCAACCAACGAATCGCACTCTCCGTCAAACGGGTAGCAGCAAACACAACAAAAACTCAACTGGAGTACCAAGGGCCCGAAAGTGCCTCTTCATCTAACATAACCAAGCAATTGCCGTGAGAGCTTCTGGTCTCCTGTCAAACTCCCTTGGCTGGAGACGTATGAACCATTGGAGATGATTAGTCTGATCCAATCGACGTTCCCTCAGAGCTAGAGGCTAATAGTCTAGATTGCTCATCTGGACAAATGCCTGTTGCATTGGCTCGATCAGATGAGTGAAATCTAGACGAGGAGGTTCGGCACTCGACTGGTGCCTCGGAACTCTTCTTGGAGGCGTCCTTAAAAGTTTGAAACAATATGCCAAACTGTTAATGCGATAATGATGAATGCTTGTCATAAAATCAACTTCAATCTAGTTTAATGGTGATACGTCCGAGCTGTTAAACTCAAAGCTCTGATACTAAAAATTTCTGTCACAGCTCAAAACCTGGGCCAGTGGAAGAAAGGGAATTTCACAAAGATGGGAAATTCCTTGATTCATTTGAAAAGTGTCAAAAGTTCTAGTTTTATAAAACGGTCCATTTAAATAAAATAATTAGAATTTCATCCCATGAACCACTCCCGCAGTTCGTGTACACCATTAAACATAGATCGAATAATTATTTAAAAATGCGAAATCAAATATAAGTCCAAGAATCACCATCTTCCAGAATGAAACTCAAATTCCAGAATGGCATACATAAGTTCACAGACAAAAATAGAATGTAGTAATCTTGGTTCAATGCTAAACAAATTCCAAACAATCTAAAGACCATGACGTCACACTCCAAGCATTACCAAGATAACGAACTACAGTCAAAATGACCTCTTACTCCTCTTGATCTCCTAAGTAGCACTGAACACCACTTAAGGAAGAAGGTAGGGGGGTGAGCATAAAATATCCAGTAGGAAAAACAATTACCACGATCGAAAATATTTTAGTGATGGAGAATTCCTGCATGGTTAGTTTAGTCAAAAACATACATATATATATAATCCAAACCAGAAATCTATATATATATATATAGCAGTGTAATCAAAACCATTCAATTCATATGCACATGACACAAATCAACCCATACCTATAAGCTCTCATCCTCCGATCTGTGGAAACCCAAAATGATGGCACTAAGTATGCTTAATAGCCTGCCTGACACCTAAGCCCATACCTGGAGGGTATACCCGTGTGTCCCCTACTAAACCTAGAGGGGCAACTGAATTGCCTACGCCTGCCAAATGGGGAGGTAATCAGAAGTAACAAATCCCTACATGGGTTTAGGGACTCTACACCGAGGGTAGGGCATGCAGCGCTACACTGTAAACCCACGATGCTAACACGGTTCTCTTGTATGATCCTATGACACGTGCAATACAGAACTGAAGTATGAAAATAATCATGCTCAGGTTTTTCAATAAAATTAGCATACTAGGTTTTACAGGAAAACGGGCAACATAACGGTCCTATTTTTAATTCCCAGAGCAATACAATATGTATACATCATTCAATCAATTCCCATTACAGATGTTTAAATAGTCTAAAAATCACATTTGTTCTCATGTATCGCAGAAAATAAGTTTTATTTGAAAACGATATAAAACAGAAGTAATTGAGTCTCTACCTTGCTCGAATAGTGATACCATGCTATTGAATCTTTAAGGTGTTATAAACGATCACCCTGAAGGTCGGGGACCAATTTCAAGCCCTCAATCGTCCTCTTGTGAAAAACCAACTTCTCAACGGAGCTTCAATTCCACAAGCGGACCTCTTCACTAAATTTCTATCACCCAAAATAGCTAGGTTAGACATATAACTTGTCCAATTTAGGTCCGGGCCCACACTAGACTGGTGGCATGAAAAATGAGATAAAATCTCGACCGTCCGATCTCGATTTCTATGTTAGTCATCAAACATAGGCAATATATATATCAAACTTCCCAATTTTCTGAGTACAATCCAAAATTGACAACAAAAACACAATTCTACGGCCGGATCAAAAAATAAAATTTGAAACTCGAAATACCCTAAAATGGCAACTTTCAATCCAAGCAAAATGGTATCGTGAAATATATACCTTGACAATCCCTGTGACGAGACGAATCCAATGAGCCCAGTTTGAGGTCAAACAGAGGCATGAATTGTGATCAGTGATGGAAACTCCGAAATGGCCATTTCTCCTCCTCCGGCAACGGCAAGCGGTTCCAACAGCTCCTGGAGGTTGGCGGTGGGCTCGCAGTGGCCTGTGGAAGACTCGCCGGCGGTTTGCTCGGCCGGACGATGGCGAGAAGTGGGGCGTGTGCAAGAGAGAGCGAGAGATGATTGGGAGGGGGGTGGACGAGGGAGAGAGAGAATGCATCTATGGATATATATTTATATAATTTTTTTTATAAGGCCAAATGACCATTTTACCCCTCTAAAAATTGGATTTTTACACCCTTCGCATCAATTACCTCATTTCTAGAGCAATAGATTTCTTGCCCAGGCATTATTACATCATTGAAGAAGATGTTCAGAGTATCAATGAGGGTGACAGTGCTAGGACAAGTTGACATGGTCGAGGCTAGCACCATAGGTGATTATGAAGCTGAGTAATGGAAGCCAATAAAAGAAACTCGAGGATAATGGTAAGACTGTTAAAGGAGGATAACAATGGAGCCTCCATGAGAGGTCTAGACTTTGGCAAGGCATGAGATTTTAGAGTTTGAGGAAGGAAATTCACCCCATGATTCAATGATTTTCAATCCCAAATAAGAAGGAAATGACCAAGAATTATTTGGATAGGTAATGTTGGGAATTTTGTCAAGCCTTATGAAACCTGAAGCAGAGTGTTCATTATTTGATGCATGAGTGAGCATTATAATTATTGTTACTCGTAATCCTTATGCAATGAATTCTTATGCAAAGTGCTCATTATCTATTATAAAGTGAGCACTTTAATTGTGATGCTGGCACTATGGATTGGTTCTATTTTGCTTACAAAGGGCATGAGATTTTATTTTGGATTGGTTCTATTTTGTTTATTTTTTGTACAGCTATTGTAATATTTTCTTTTACTATAAAATGGCTGGTGCTATTCATCTTCTTATTGAGCTCTCCAAAAATAAAATTTCTTGATCTGAGATGAGAGACTCCGTAGGAGGGCAACAAGCTTCTACGAAGTTTATCATTCTCTCATATCTTCTTTAATAGCTTGAGGGATTCAAGCTTTGTGCAAGAGAAGGACTCTCTTGAATTGTCAAAACTTGAAAGGAGTTCAAGTTACTGTTCAGAGGGACTCTTGGCATTTGAGTTAGGGGGAGTCTAACTCATTTTCAGTTGGGTGGGATACTCAATTTTTGGAGATCTACATCAACAAGAGGTGGATTAGCTAGTGGCAACATTTAAAGTAGAAAGGGAATTTCTAACTTTTATGTATAAGTCCATTGTTGTGTAATCTGACCTTTGTTTGATTGTTAGTGGATTTGATCTTTGCTAGATTTGGTCCCATGAATGTAAGCTAAGAAGGATATTAGCTGAACCATGTAAAAATATCTTATGTGATTTTACTCCTTTATGCTTGTTCTTAGTCAAATCTGATTGTTCTTGTTTTTAGTTGGTTTAATTGGAATAATTGATATCTCTAGCTGGTAATTAGTATAAATTAGGACCCCTTAAAATTTACAATTGGTATCAAAAAGGGATTTGATAATTTATTTCAGCTACATTCTTGATTTTTTTATTGATTACTTGCTAGTTATTTTCTTGGATTGTATTATTTCTTGTTGCACTTGGATTGTATTATTTCTTGTTGCTTGTCTGGGTATGTTTGTATTCTTGTACTTTTAGGAGCTACAATGGATTTATTATGTGAAGCTAGGCCTATAAATAGAGGATCTTGAAGACCTTGATGAAGAGAATATTGCCTTGCTTACAATAAAATATGCTAAGATTCTTCAAAAAAATATGAAAAAAGGGAACACAAATGGGAAGTCTAAGAAAGGTAGGCAAAGAAGAATCGCAAATAAGCTTCCTCTTATCAATTCTTAAAAGGCAATCAAGAAGAATGAAAAAAAAAAAAATAAAGGTATCCAATGTAGAGAATGTGAGGGATTTGGCTACATCCAAATTGAATGTGCTAATACCCTTAACAAGAAAGGTTTAGTGATGGCTATAACTTGTAGTGACACCAAAGATGAGGCAAACTTAAGTAATTATGATTAAACTGATCATACAAGTAACTTTGTTGCCTTTGTTGCAAACTCACTAGCACAAAATTATCAAATAAATAAGAGTTAGTTGCATGATGGTTCAAATTCAGACCTTGATGAGCAACAAAAAGCTTACAAGCAGATGTATGCACAATGGGTGAAGATGGTGAAGAAAGTGAAAGTGTTTGAGTTGAAAAATAATCAACTTAAAGAGGAAAAGAAAGAGTCAAAGGCTAATGTTGATTCTCTTACTCATGATTTTGTTAGCAAAACAAGCTTTGTTGGATCAAAATATGGAGAAGCTGAACAAGACTAAGATAACTATTGAGAGGCTGACTTTTGGCTCAACAAAGCTAGATGAAATGCTTATTCTTGGGTGAGCTCATAGAGACCAAATTGGTATTGATTTCTTAGGCAATATAGGAACATTAAAAAGACCAGTGGGCAATCTTGGGAGACCAGTTGGAACTTTAGCCAAAACCAGTTGTAGAATTTCTTCAAAGGTAACAAAGTTCATCATAATTTGCCCTTTTTGTGAAAAGAAAGATCATATCAGCCTTAAAAATTTCAAATTGAAATTTTATTTTTCAAAAATAATTTAAAGAAATGAAAAACATGTGTTGCCTGCTAATTCTAATAAAAAGTCACGACTTGTTTGGAAACCAAAGTTGGAGAAACTAGGTTTTTTTGCACATACTTCTTTTTTGGCTTATCAACTTGATCAATGGAATTTTGACAGTAGTTGTTCTAGACATATGACGGGAGACAAATCATTTTTGACAAATTTTGAATTTATTTATGATGGTTTTGTGATCGTTGGGGATGGAAACAAAAGAAAAATTCTTGGAAAGGTTTACTAACCATGCAGGGGTAGCCACATTTAGAGAATATATTGCATATTGAAGGTTTAAAAGCGAACCTCATCAGCATAAGCCAAATTTATAATGATGATCACATTATACAATTCACCAAAGATCATTGAATGTGAATACTAAACACAGAAAGTGCATTCTCATTAGGCAGAGATCAAAAGATAACTGTTACTTATTGGAGAACTCACTTATGTTCAATAACTCAACAATCAATACCATTGATTCTTGGCATAACAAATTGGGACATCTTAATTATAAAGATCTACATTATCTAGCCAAACATGAAATTATTCGAGGAGAAAATAAAATACCACATCATGTGACTACTTACTTGACTACCTCAAATATACTTAAGATATTTATTGTGGATTTGTTAAACACTACGGGATTGCAAATGCATAATGCTAGTAACAAGTAATAAAATGATGAGATGAGTATCGTCTTATGGAGATGACTACTACTTCTATGCTAATTACTAAAATTGTAATGATTCTAAAATTATCCAAATAAGCAATAATCAAGACACTTATGTAAGCAAAGGAATTAAAAGAACAAATAGACAAAGCAAATGAAATAGGTTCAAATTTAATAGAAAACGAAGCCTAGAATTGCTAGCTTCCCAACCCCTTATATTATGTCATTTAGCTCTCTTTCTTTCTAATTAATTTAACTAAATTGTTGTTAACTAGATGTGCTAATGTATATGCAAGCTTCTTCCATTGTCAAGCATGTATTTCTACTTAGCCCAATCTACTATATTCCTATAAGGTTCAATCTTGAATGAAATCTTTAAGACCAGCGGATAACTTTCGGGCGTGCGTGCCTTTGACTCTTTATAATTTTATTATTATTGGATTGTAATTTCCTAAGGGACCCGGCCAAATATCATTTTATTTTATTTTATTATTATATTATATGTGATATGTATAACATGACCATGCATAATAACATGCCATTCATTATACCCACTCATAGGCATTTATGAATATCATCCATATATGTTATATTCACGCTAAAATAGTTTAGTTAGTATATGACTAATTTAATTGGATTAAATAATTAAATAGGAATAAAAAATTGAATAATGTGATTTAATTTTTTTATATAACATATATTATATTTATAAAAAAAACTTCTTTTTTTGTGCGCGAGTTCTTTGGGGCATTGAGTTGGCTTCAAGCGAAAACATCTCCATCATCTTTTTTGTACATTACAAGGAAAAAGAAAAAAAAATTACAACAAACCCTGTACCCCAAAATTAGGGTTTACATCTTTTGATCTAATCAAAATAAATTGCAAAAAATTTAAAAAACTAAGAAACTATATAATTAACGACCAAATATCAACCATACATCCATCATATGATAACTTATCCATTCATCATCAAATACATATAAAAAAATAATACAATACCCACTCATGCATACAAATAATTAATACTATATACTCATATAACCACTCTAGTACTAATTGTTGGATTTAAAACTGATTTTCGCAGCGGAAGTTTGGCCCAGAAACTTTCAAAAATTTTCTCAAAATAATTGACTATATGAGTGCATAGTATTAATTCATTGCAAACGGAATATAACCTACCTCTAATTATGAATTGTCTATGGAAG
>JXTB01000021.1:864365-880912 GCA_002914805.1 Parasponia andersonii | reverse complement strand
AATATCAGAAAATTCCTGGTTTATTTATGTGACCATAAATTTAGCATATAAGTGTTATATACATGAGGATTAAATTTATGGATAATAAACTAAATGTAGCCCGTTATAATTAATTAAAGTTTGAGATCTTTAATTAAATATTATTAGTACGGTCCATTAACATTGAGAATGTAATAGTCTTTTCTTTTTATGCCTGTAGGAGGAACTATCTTTGTTCCATTTTCCTCTTTTTGTTTGCACTCCCCCACTCTCTCCACCACCCTTCTTGTCTTTGGCCTTAGAAGGGTCCTTATTGGTAGAGTAATCAATAAGGCTCTCGGCTACTGCAATTGCATCAACCAAGTCCTGGACGCCACGACGCTTGAGCTCTAACTTAGCCTAGTTCTGAAGACCATCCATGAACAAGAATAGGGCATCTTTATTTGAAGTGTCAGGGACTTCGAGCAAGAGTGTGGTATTTCATGTAGTCTCTAACACTACCAGATTGTTTGAGGCGGTGAAGATGGCCTCTCGCCTTCTCTTCGGCATTCATGGGAAAGAATTACCTTTTTAGCTCTCTTTTGAAGTCATTAAAGGTGTCTATAGTGCACACCTTCGTTGCATCTCCTTGTGTCTCTGCCTCCACCATAGCATGGTGGTATCGGTTAGATACAAAGCAGTATTACGAATTTTTCCGGCATCGTCCGTCACACCGATGGCCTTAAAGTATTGTTCGAGTACCCATAGGAATTTCTCAACTTTCCTAGCATTGCAACCAAATAAGCTTCTAAAACAAGTAAATCATATTTACCTTTCTTTTTCTCTTTCAATTCGGAGAGATACTTGTTACAGTTTCTCTTCCAATGCCCTTCAACTCCGCAGTGAAAACATTTTCCCTAAAGTTATTGCCCCAACAATTCAAAATCTTAAGGAAGGTGCATAAAGGGTTGGTATATAAATACGAGGGTCCATTTCTGGTACTCAAGCATATAGGTAAGGTCTCCTAAAAGCTTCAACTCCCTACCAAGTTAAAGATTTTTCATGTCTTCCATGTTTGCATGTTAAAACCCTACCATGGAGATGAGGGAGATCCTTCAAGAGGTGAATCCAAAATAGGTAGATCTGATAAGAGCAAGAGTGCATTTCTGACCTGGGTGATCAGCACACAAGGAATCGTGGCACTCTTTGATAAGCTCTTTTCTTAAGTTACCCCATTTAGGCACATAGAATCGATTGCCTTTGGCATAGAGAAGTCCATTGCTCAGCCAAAAACGTCTCATCTTTTCTTCTATTACTAGGGGCAGTAGGCTCTTTGCAAGAACATTGTGTTCCTCTCTTCATCTTCGCATTCATAGCTTTTTTAATGGCGTCATGACGAGATTGATCAGATTGTTGCCCAAACATGGCCTGGAGGGACTCCATTATCTCATAAGCAGTCTCCATCTTTTCGTGCTTAGGTCTAAGTATAAATTTGACATGCCTGCTAACATGTAGCAGCGAGCTTTTTTATTGGCATGAGTCCACTTTTCATAGCTTTCTCGTACAGCACAAGTAGCATTAGCAGCAAGTTGTGGAGGACATTCCTCCGTAAGTATAAATTTGTAGTCTTCACTAACAAGTACGATGTTCATATTACTTTTCCACTTGATAAAATTATCTCCAATTAATTTTTCATTTGCGAGTAAAGCGATAATGGGATTCGAGGTTGACATGTTTGCTGAAATTAAATAAATAAAATAACATTCAACATATTTGAAAATAAATATCACAAAGAATTCGGAATAATAAATATGATGCATGATGCAAGTAAGTAAACACATAAACTTATTTACTAATTCCACGGTAATTCAATTTTCTCTAATTAAGTGCCGTCGTAGGATAGGTCACATATTTATTAATTGAATTGAGACATTCTCAATTAATAAATAAAATATAAAGTATCTCATATTTTCTTTTATTTATTAACTACTATTTTATAGTCAGGATATTATTAACAGTTTAATTGTATCCTTAATACTGGAAGCTCTTGAAGCCAGAATGTCAGCAACTACGTTTCCTTCAAAATAGATATGTGAAACATGTAACATTATTTTTGAGATCAACTTGATATAGCGTAGCTAAGAAGGTTTTCAACGCCAAGGAATATTAAGAGTACGTGACTGAATAATAGTAACCAAGTAAGTGGAGTCAGTCTCAAGCCAGAGTCTTTTCCACCCAAAATCCCACGAATAAAAAATTACATGAATAGCAGCAGCTAATTCCACTTCAAAAGCATAAGCTAAGCCTAGTGGAATGGCAAAGGCACCTCTAAAGAAATTCCTTGTAGTTCAGAAAACACCACCATATCCTGCCAATCCTGGACAACCATAAACAGCACCATCAGTGCTCACTTTCAACCAACTTGAAGAAGGAAGATGCCACAAAACTTGAATAATCTTAGGAGCCTTTTGGGGTTTCAAGTCCACATTTGGACACATCAAAATGACTAGATCCTTCATAGAATTCTTCATGTAACCAGAACATGAAACGTTTCCATCTACACCTTTTTTTCTTTTATAGATCCATTTACATCCAATGGGCCTGACATCTTCAGGTAGATCTACAAGTTCCCAGACAGAATTGGAATACATGGATTTCATTTCTTGGTTCATAGCCTCTTGCCATTTTTCCTTATCAGAATCTTCCATTGCATGCTTGTATGTTAATGGGTCATCTTGGCTACTATCGGAAATAGCAACATGTGCTTCTCCAACTTCCTTGTAGCGAGTAGGTAGTCTAATAACTCTCCCACTATGTTGAGTTGCCAAGGTATTCTGATCTGGAATAGTGGTCTCATAATTTTGTCATTTAACAACTATTATTAGTTGTGGTCTGATCTGATCTGAAAGTAATTCCTCTAGTATAACTTTACTTCGAGGCTTGAAATCTGTCATAAGGAAATGCCTCGAACAAGTATTTTGTAAATGTAAGATGCAATATGATACATATTAGCCTCTTAGGTAATACAGTAGTCACTTTCAAAAATAAAAACAATGGTAAATAAATTTAACTAAGACAGTTAATTCAAAAAAAGAAAAAAAAAACTAATTAATATGCTATATTGATGGTGTATTATTATATATACTAGTGATTCGCTTATGAAAAGAAATGATCTTTAAAAATATAACTAAAATATAAAAAGTTGAAAATAATATTTATCTCAGTTAAACTTGAGAGAGAAAAAATGGTTAATTGTATTTGTCGCTTAGTTGAAGAAACTAGATGAAATTTATAACCTTTGAAAATTTAGTAAATAAGTTATATAACTTAGAACTCAGTTATATACTGGTATAAACTATGGTAATTTACCAAATAAATCAATTATATACATCATATATATGTTAAAGAAAAAAATAATATTCATTAAAACATAGGTTGAAAAAAAGGCATGTAGTGTAGTCTATTCGATGCGAAAATTCCACGTTCCCAGCACTACTTTCAAAATTCCAAGACCAAAGTACCAAAAATTGAAAAATTCTTGATAGGCTGAATTGTTTTGAAAAAACTCCGATTAATTTAGAAAAGAATGACTTTTTAAAAGTTGTTTTAGAAATTAATATTTTTAATAAATATTTAGAAAAATACCATTTTTCTTCAAAATTAGTATTTTTCAATTATGCTCAAGGTAACTAGTTGAGTTATTTTCGATAACCAATCTAATTATTTGAAGTAACTAGTCAAATTAACTTAAGTAAATTGATTAGTGAACTCAACAATCTCATCAATTAATAAAAAGTAGTATTTCTATAAATAATTTTTAAAATGGTATTTTTCTAATTAAATATAGAATTTTTGAAACAATTACCAAATCCGAGATTTCTCAATTTTTTTTTTTAAAAAAAAAAACTACCATAAAAAATCAAGGGCTTCTTACAAAATTCCAAACCCAAATACCAAAAATTGAAAAATCCTGGATGGGTAAAATTTTTTGAAAAATCCCGGATTGATTTAGAAAAATATCACTTTTTGTAAGTTCTTTTAGAAAAATAGTACTTCTAACAAATATTTATAAAAATATCTTTTTCAGAAAAAAAAAATGGTATTGTTTAATGGCACTCAAGGTAACCACTTGGGTTACTTAGGGTAATCATTCCAGGTAATTGAAGTAATCGATTAAGTTACCTATGTTGTCAATTAATAAAAAGTAGTATTTTTTTAGATTATTTTTTAAACTGACATTTTTTTAATTAAAATCCAGAATTTTTCAAACCATTTCAAAATCTAAGATTTTTCAATTTTTTTTGAAAAATTACCATAAAAATAGGGTCTTTTAAACCAATGGCCGAATTTTGGATCATAGTTTGTAAAATGACCATTTTTCAAACACAATTACAAAATAGCCAAATTTTGAAAATTTTTTGAAAAATAATCATTTTTCATATGTAGTATATCAAAACATATTGATTTTTTTTTTTTCAAAATTGATTTACTTTTTCAAAAATCAATTTACTTTCTAAAAGATTTATTCAGTTTATAAAAATTAATCAACTAAAAAATGGCCATTTATCAAAATAAAATCATAAAATAATCATTTATTAAATAAGTTTAAAAAATTACCTTTTAACAATAACTCTTAAACAAAAAAGGTCATCTCTTATAAATACTCAAAATGAAAATTTCTTAAAAATCAAATTTGGGGAAATTTGATTTTTTATTATAATTTTTCAAGAAATTTAGAAAATTTCAGATTTTGAAATTATTTGAAAAATCTTAAATTTAAATTAGAAAATTACAACTTGTAAAATTATTTAGAAAATACCACTTTTTACTAATTGATGAGATATTTGAAGTAACCAATCAAGTTCTCTTAAGTACCTTGGTCGGTTCTCTTAAGTAACTAGATTGGTTAACCCAAGTGACCTAACTGGTTACCTCAAGTGCCATTGAAAAATACAGATTTTGAAAAAAATGCTACTTTTCTAAATATTTAATAAAAGTGTTATTTGTCTACAACCTTTTAAAAGTGATATTTTTATAAATTAATTTGGGATTTTCAAAAGAAATTAAGGCCATCCGGGATTTTTCAAATTTTGGTACTTTGGGCCTAGAGTTTTGTAAGAAGCCCATCAAATTTCCTCTTTTCCCCGACCAACTACTCGTCAAAGCCCAGGTTAAATTATCCGCGCTGGGTAGGTAATTCGACCTTCTGGGCCGCGAACATCCCAATAACAAATATATCGACTGAATTGTATCTTTTTTTTCCTTTTTTTTTTTTTTCCTTTTTCGAACAAACGATTGTATCCATTTTAAAAAACGAATTTTAAGCATGTTGAAAAGTCTACCAACAGCAAGTCAAAAAAATAAAACAAAGAAAAATTGTTGAAAAATCAAGTTGGGAAAAATCACCTGGACAGTGGATTTTGACAGAATATGTTAATTTTTATTTTCAACTTTTAATGATTTAGAATGGGTTTGAACTTCTTGAATAGTATTTGCTGAATTATATGTTAGTGACCTTTTTGTGTTTGACTAGTTTAGTTTCTGGTATGGAAATAGGTTTGACCGAGTCGAACCTAGGACAAGACAAAGTGAAAATACACCCAACTATAGTTTGATTTCAAAGGACAGGAATAGTACATTGACCAATTCATCATAAGTTGTACATTTGGAATCAGATAAAAGTTAGAAAATTAATTGGGATTCAGTCAGAGAGAGAGAGAGAGAGAGAGACGTCAGAAACTTGGGGGAAAACTTTTAATTTCTTCTTTTGTAGATGAACTTATGTAACATGAGTTAAAAAAAAAAAAATCATTTATAAATGTACTAAAATGAAGAGAGCTTACACCTGAAAATGACCATGTACCCAAAAGTTGAATAATGAAACTCGTGAACAACAAGTCAGTTTACAATTTGAATTAGACGTAGAGTATATTTAATTCGTAATGAGTCATAATAAAAATGAAAAACAAAGTGTTAGTTTCTCATTCATTTGTATGTTTACCACGACCTTCTGAGAATGTTGCACGCAATTAGTGAAACTAGGAAAATGTGACTAAATTCCTTCCCATTCGTCTCCAAAACCATTTTCCCTTTGCAAGTCTTTTCATCACAAATAAGTAGTAAACATGCTCTCATAGGGTTAATTACGGTGCCATTGGTCCCCAGGTATTATTATTTTAGTATATTGGTCTCTAGCATATTTTTGTGACATTTAAGTACTTAATGTTTCTCTTATTAACACCTATTATGCACGAATTTTCTAACCGTTGGAAAAGAAGCTAGTTCGTTCAAAGCTGGTCAAGATCGAATTAACCATCTCTACTTGAGAAGCCACTGGATCTCTATATTGGGATTTTGCTAATTCAAACTAGTTGAGTTCAGATATATCCGCAAGCAGATTTGGAAATCAGAATCAAACCTCCAAAAATATAAATATTTCTTGATTTAATGACATTAATTCGAATTAATATCAAATATTTATATTCCTTATCTATTAAGATTCCCTCTGCCTATAAATTGAGGGAAATAGGTCAGAATAAGGGATCGAACTCCCTTAAAATCAAAATACATAATATATAATAGATATTACACTCAAATAGTTGACTGCGAACTACAGTAATTGTACGACCTACTGGAAGAATAGTGCAGATTATCCACTTGCTAGTCAAGAGTGAAACCACACTGGGGGCTAGAGGAGGCAATTACCCGCCTTGAATTGTCTTTCTCTTGTAAATAGTATATAAATTATTTTCAAAATTAGTCTTTGCCTCATTTAAACTTAGTCGTTGCGAACTCTAAATTTATAAAAGTAGGCCCCTTTTGAGTTAAGTCTTTTTATAATTGAAACGTATTTGATTTTTGTCTCTTCTGAATTAAATTCGTGGCTCTGCCTCTGGTGCTAGTGATTATAGTGTGACATGGTTTAAGTGCAATCTCATATCCGATCAGAAATGTTGTGCAGTTTGCAACCAGCCATAAAGAGTGCCATCAAAAATAGATCCCTCTCAGATAATATCTCCGCACAAATGAGGGCCTCACACAATATTTCTAAAAAGATGCAAGGACTAGAAAATGCAACCTCACGACCAAAGAAGAGATTTGGCAGAATACCTCACAGAATCATTCAGAAATAGAATATTCACGCAGGATTTTGATAGTTCTACACTTAATTATAAATAATTGATATACATAGATTTAAATTAAAATTATCCAATTATTTAGGGTATAAATATTCTATTTATTCAAATAAGTGTAATTATATTATTTGTTAGTTTTTGACTAGGACTAAATAGTGGTTCTCAGTGCCAAATACATTAATGGACAATTTAGAGCTCAAATTATTACGATGTGCAGAGTTCTGCCTATAGCAACTCACTTATATCGCAATCATTCAAATATAGTGGAAAAACCACCTCGGACGTTGGTCAATTCCTTGGACTAAACTACGCTAATGCTCTTATGTTCTTTACTATTTACTTTAAGTTTATTATTATCGGTAGTCGAATTCTATTCTAAGAATTAGATGATCTACCCTATTTTTTATCGACAGAGTTAGGTGGCAGTGACAAAAACACCAATCTAGGAATTTGACCATCTACTACTATTTTTCATCCAGATGGTTAGGTGGTAATGACAAAACACCACGTGTTTACAAAACCTCAATGGCAATTAAATGTAGGGTAATGATTCATAGAGGTGCTTGCTAAACTTTTAGAATGGAAAAACTGTATGGGGTCGATCTAAACTCAAGAAATTGTAGGGTAATGATTCCTTAGAGGCTCTTACTGAACTTTTGGAATGGAAAAATTATCAAGAGAAGAAAAAAAAAATGAATGTCATTCTCCCCATCCTAAGTACTGCCATTACCTATTATTATTCTTTTCTTTCTTTTCTATTATTAAAATTCTAAATGAAAATTTTATCACGTTAAAAAAAAAAATCTCTGTATGACAAGATGCCTGCTTATTTTTAATAGGTCAATTTACTCAAAACAAATAAGTAAATTTTGTGCATTCCTGTTATGTTAAGTAATAACAATTACTCCAAGAAAAAAAAAAGTAAACAACAAACACAAAAAATAATTCTAATTGTCATTCACTTTCATTTATTCGGATGAGAATCTAGTAAACGTGTCATCACGAGCGTTAGATAAAAGGTTGGAAAATAAATTTAAAATGATGAAGTATTTTTTTTTAAATGAACATCAATTAATTAATAATCATAATTTATTACAAATTTTAAAAAAATATCATTCTATCAAAATTTGGACTCCCGACTCAAAGTTGGGACTCCCGACTTTCCTAACTTACCTAGACTTCCTCGAACCTCAAACTAATTGAGCTAAAAATGGTGAAACATTAATTTAAGGATATGAGCATTTCTTTTACGTGCAAAGGATGCCATTCGAAGGGTACTGTGCACAATACCCTCTCATCAGGAACCATAAAATTGACGGCCTTCGGTTGGAAGGTACATTATTAAATTAAGGTCCACTCTTCCTTCATTAATTTGCAAACTATATATTATAAATGTAGTCATCGGTATTGTCGGTGGAAAATTGGCTAGACTACAAGTATGCTTGGTTTCTTCTTTCGTAGTCAATTAATACAAGAAATGAAGAAAATAATCATCCAATGCTTACTTCAATATCTTCCTTTCTCATTAGAATTTTGTTTCCCCCTAGAGTTGGGTAAATATTTACTTACCTATCACATGCATACAATATCGTTTCTGTGGTTACTGAATCTACAAGTATCACTATAGTATTCAATAATATTCAACATTCATGTCAATGTCACGTGAAATCATCCAATGCTAAAGACTTGTTTGAGATTTTTTTTTTTTTTAAATTTTGGTAATATGTTAAATTTAAAAAGCACATGTAGTACTAATAAGAACCGTACAAAATTATTAGAGGTACGATATCCATACATATAAATTTTGAAAATGTGAGTTTAAGAATTGGACATTTGATTTTATTGTCATTTGTCATCAACTAATTCATAACTTTGACCCATGGTCAGTTCATCTTGCAAAATTAACTTATCACTAGATAAGGATGTCTTAAGGCTTTGCAGCCAGCAATGAAAATGTATGTTCCTTAATTATTCACCCCTGATTAATGCTATGGACATCAGTACTTCTTAGCACCATAATAATGTATATATTTGTCACTAATTGATTCTAACTACGATTAACTACGATAAACTGACGCATTGTTCTTATTATAGTGCTAGTAGATATATGAATGAGATTGGACCTGGATCGCTCGTAATCATATCAGCATCTTAATTAATCACATAACTTAATTAATCATATTACTTAATTAATCATATATTTAATAGGGTCAGGAGATGTCCGTACAATAAGTTCCAATAAATTAACAAAAATCTAGAAATTAGAAATTATTTTAATTTGCTTTCTGACAATATACTTCATTCAATACGATTATTGATAATTTTCATGCTAAACGTCTTGAACGAAGAGTAAACAAACTAAAGAGATACCTCGGTTGTACCTCACACTTGGTAAATTCTTCTTAATGATCAATTCTAGGTGAGTGAGCTTTTGCCAAGCATGCACTTGAAATCATATGTATATATATATGGCCACCAACCGATTCAGGTGATTTTTTTTTTTACCATATAAATGTATATACTAAAAATTATTTATTATTTTGTATAATTAAAATTTATTATTTGCGTTTTCTTATATATAAGATAAAAAAATATTAAATAATATTTATTTATTATTATTATTATTATTATTTTAATATATAATAACTTTTAAATAATAATCTAACTGTTAAAAAATTACTTAGATATAGATAAAGAAAGTAAATACTTACTAGACAAGGATCCTAACCAAAAGTCCTATATTGTTTTAATCAAAAAATTGAAAGGCAAATAATGCCTTCGTTTCTAAAACAAGATATGCATAGACAAAATTTGTCATAAATTTGTGCTCTAATACGGAAAAAATAAAAATATTTGATATCAATTAAACAAGTTCAATCGTAGTCAAAATTGTAAATAAAAATCTGAAGCTTAAGATGATAGCTCGATTCTGATCAATTTTTTTTATCCGGTCGAAGTTAGCACTAAGAAGCCATTTTCTGTCTATGAATTTCTTCGTCCAAAATCATTTTTTTGACTTTTAATTTGAAAGGAAGTCCGATGGCTACGAGACTTTGACCGTAATTTTAATAGTATATCCACGAAAATTTATAACTAGCGTAAGTATATAAATTTGTCCGAATTATTTGTCTGCATCGAAAGGATTAAGTTTCTTGCAGCATCCCTTTATTAACAAGTATCCAAAGAATAAAAAATAAATAAATAGAAAAATGTGGGGAAATAATCGTAAAAGCACTGGCGTGTATTGCACTCAAAAACTTGTTTTCTTGCTTTACCATACTCTCTCACTTGTGACTTTTACCTTTTATCTTTTTTTTTTTTTTTTTGGTGCTTTACTATATATATACTCTCTTACTCGTGACTTTTATCTAATAAAAGCAAATGGGGAACTTGTTATTTATCATTTATCGTCGTCTCTTATTTCCATTTTGTTTTGTTAGACTATATCTTACGGCATTTAGCAATTGATCGATTTTTTTCAAGAGCTGTTTATTGGGGGAAAAAACATAATGAGAAGCGCCTTTCTAGTTCGTAGATCTTGCCCTTCTTTTCTCTGTTGCTTTCCCTCATTAGTCACATCTTATTAGCTCCATCGTACTAACCCATCATTTATGATTTGTTTTTTGATATTGCACTAACCATCTACATTTAGTTATTTCTGTTTTTTGGGCTATATCCCGTGGAGTCCATAATTTGCTAAGCGACATTGAAATAAAATAATGGTGATCATGCTATATATATGGATATAATTCTTTTCACGTAGAATATCAACAATGACTCCCATCTAGATCAAGATGAGACTCTTAATTTGGGACAAGGTCTTCCGGCAATTTTACAACACACCAATAAAAGATAAAGGTCGCTTTGATTGGCTTTTACTTTGGACCACTTCATGATTTACATTTTTCCCCTTTGTTTAGATACTTTGCTTCAAATTTTATCAATGACGTACTTCAAAGTGGCTTTTGACAAATTTTTATTCCCCATCTTTTTGGCTGTCAAGAGATTAATATCGTTATTTTCTTGTGGTGAGGTTAGGGCATGTATGGGGTATAGCTGTTACTTTCGAAAGAAAAAAAACAACCGTAACATTTGTAGTTACTGTTTAAATGAAATATTTGAATTCAACTTTCTATTATACATAGGAATTTTTTAAATGCAATTGTAATTAAAATACCTGCTTTGAATTTCCTTCAAAAAAAATAAAGGAAAAAGCTTATAAAACTTTTAAGGATATAAATTTAGAAACAAATAATATGATTAATGTTAAACCTTAGCATCTGGCCACCACTGTTTATAGTACCAAACTCATACTAGAAGCTAGTGATCATCTCTATACAAAGCCCTCCAATTACAGAAGCAAACGTACTCTTTTGGAAATTCATCTAAAACACTCTCAAAAATGGCTTTCAAGCTCTTAAATGTCAAAAATAAATTACGCCAACATTATTAATTAGTTCCCTTAGCAACCAACAATTGTTTATTAATTACTGATACTGATAAACAACTTTTCTCTCCCGGTATATATATTCAAGAAGCATAAGTTAAATAAAAGAAAAAGAATTTGATGAGGTCAAACTGATTTCATACATCACAATCGAAGAGTATGATATCAGGTTGCTAATCCAATAGGTATTTTTTTTTTTAACCTATAAGTAGGTATTTTTTTTTAGTCATTGGATCACCATCTAATGATGATCCAATGGCTATAATGAAGTGTATAAAAAGACATACATCATTAATGCTCTTTCTCTCTCTTACTTTTTATAATAAAAAAATGTGCATGTTAAATTTTCATCGGTCAAATTGATACCTATGCATAGGTAAAAAAAAAAAAACATATTGGATTGGTGCCCATAATATTAATATAGAAATATATATATATATATATATAGGTGTAAGGACCTCATTGATAATAATAAAATGAGTTGGTTCAAGTGGTAAGAGAGCATTCATTATTTAATATCTTGGTCTTATGTTTGAATCACACCAGAATAGGCGTGAAGGCTTATTATCCCTAATCGAGTAAGTTGGGGATTAGATAATAATAAAAATAAACATCATTAGTTAAGCTCTATTTAAAAAAAAAAAAAAAAAAAAAAGAACTCGCGTATAATAATATTTATATTTTCAAGCTATAGCTATAGCTAAACGTTGAGGCAGCTCCAAGATCAATAACTAAAATATTTGTAAATAATATATGCTCACATTATCTACATGTACATGCCTCATAAATAACTATATAAAAGTATACACTTTCTTGTATATTCCTTCTCCACACTTGCAAGTGGCTAAAGATATGGTGGATTAGTGAATCTAGATAGTTTTGCAGCCCCAAAGTATTTGTTCTTACCTTTTTCAACGCGTAGCACCCTATTAAATGACAGATATAGTATATATGTTGAATTAAAATATACCACCTGTAATTGGAGCGTGGACAATACTATATACATGCAAAATTTAATGTCATTTTCTTACAATGTTATACTCCACCAAAATGAATGAAACTAACCACTAAAAAAAGAATTAAATGTTTGGCATGAGAGAGAAGAAAAGACCAAGATATCTCCATTATTTGGCAAGAGTAAAAGATGGACAGAAAGGAAAAGATTATAGTTTAAATAACCATTTTATGACTTGAGTGAATATTTTTCCTTCTAAAATCTTTCCAATTTTGAAATAATCAAAAGTTGGTTGAAATTGATAATTTAAAATCTCTTATTTAGTCTATTTCCTTCTAATATCACTCAATCAAATAACCATCGTACTCAAAATTCATCCAATAATACTCTCGTTCCTATGCTTTCTTCCACTTTTTCCTCATATCAAACACACTCTAAAATTAAGGTTATTGGAATTTTTTTTTAAGGGAATAAGAGTACTGAAGTTGAAAAAAAAAACTGAATCTCTTTGGAAAAATGTAAAATTAAATTCATATTTAAGAGAGAGGAGTGCTAAATTCATTTTTTTTCTCATTCTCTTTATATTCTCAAATTTCATTATCTAACACATGGTTTTCATTATCCAGTTTAATATTTTAATAGTATAACAAATTATAGTGAAATCTATATATCAAACAATAAGACTAAGAGAGTGCAAGTAGCAATATTGAGAGAGAACATTTTGTAGGCACACAAATTTTTATTTCTGGCTAAATCGTAGACATGCTAAACTTGTACTGCTTGTAGTCACGAGCAGTTGACAATACTATATTGCACTATATAGGCCTCATTTGAAATTGATTCTAGATATTATTTTTAGCTTTAAATAAGTTAAAGAAAAAAAAGGGGAGAGTGAGATATTTGACAAGTTTTTATTGTTGGTTAATAGATTTTAAAAATTATTGTATAATTATTATTTTAAGCAGAATTTGATAAGCAAAACAAGAATAGCCTTTTATAGTTGATTTTTTTACTTCCATAATGCAAATTGCCTAAAATAGTATCCTACAACATATATAATCTATAGTTTATTGAATACATATGTTATTTTTAACAAGCACAATAGTTTTATAAGTTTAATTCATCAAATATCTAGATTTTTTTTCTCACATATATTTCTTGTTCATAGCACAACTATAATAGAATTATAGCCACAACACTTAAAACAATATCAAACTAGCCCGCCCATAGTACTAGTTATATGTGGCAACCTATATGGGCACCACCTATGCATAGGTATTAATTTGGCCAATGAAAATTTAGCATATATATTTTTTTATTATAAAAAGTAAGAGAGAGAAAGAGCATTAATGATGTACGTCTTTTTATGTACTTCATTATAACTATTGGATCACCATTAAATGTTGATCCAATGGCTAAAAAAAAAATACCTATCCATAAGTAAAGAAAAAAAAATACCTATTAGATTGGCAACCTATATATATATATATATTAAATTACGTCCAACCACAAAACCTAAAATTTGACCTTTACAATTGCAGTGTAGGATATGTTGTGGTATTCAACAGTCTAAAAATTTACTAGTTATTAGCTAATAAACTCGTCCATGAAAACTTCCATTTTACTCGAGGGGGTTAAAAAAGAACAGTATGTTGAATTTTCAAGAAAAGAGAAATTAATTTCCGCAAAGAAAAGAGCTTAGGCATTATGGTACCTACGCATATTAGCTATCCTCAATTAAGGATAATGGAGAATCATTTTGTTTCTAACGAATGTTTCCTAACAGGTCGGTTTTGTAATAGCTTATATACAAAAAGTTTTGGGACTTTTTTCCAATATATTTCAAACTAAAAAGGGAAAAATGATAACTTATATTACATAATAAACTCTTGGGGTCCTAAACGACTGATTTTTTTCTAAAAATACTTCTAAGAAGATATATGTTAATTTATAAGGGAATGAGATGAGAATATTACTTACTTGAGTTAGGTTTGTAATTTAATGTAGTGGGTAACATCCATATTAAGGGATACACAAGTTAAAAATGCGAAAATACTTGAATATATTAGTTTTTTTAATGTATCTAATAAAGATTGAATTAGTTGAATTCTAATTGAATTTTTCACAATGAAATCCATCATCTAAACCGGTCTAATTAAAATCTAAAACTATACCTCCAATCAAATCTAATTGTAATAAGATATCTAATTTTTAATAATTAGATTGTACTCGATCCCTCAATTTAATCGATTTAGTTTAGATTAGGAGCTCCTCTAGACCACATGATTGCTTTCTTACGTGTGTTTATCCGTCCTTTACTCGGGAGTGTTTGGGTGGTCATCAATCTGGCCACTCTTAGCCTAAGCCTTTACGATCCTTTAGCTTATCATCGACGTGTCAATCCAAGATTGGTCGGGAAGAGATAACATCTCTAATATATTTTATATTCAACGAACAAATCGATGACATGTATTTAAAATATAAAACTATCTACTTTTCAAGGTTATCTAATAAATTTTTTTTTTTATCTGAGTATAAGTATTTTTTTTTTTAACAGATGATCTGATAATTATAATAATATATATATAAAAAGATATATATTATTAATATTATTTTTTATATAATTTTTAATATAAAAAAATATATAATAAATTTTAATTAGTTAAAATGAAATTTATGTATTGACAAAAAAAATATTGTGCCTATTTTTCAAAAAACTAAAACCATTTATTTAATTCCATTGGAACTCCGAAAATTGGACCAAAATTTTTTTCTAAATGGATATCATAACCTATAAGTTTTCTATATGTGATGGAGAGGCTTGGCTTAGGTCTGTTGCGTGGCGTGGGGTTTGGGAAAGGGGGTGGTAGTTGGAAGTATGTGCCGGCCACGTGATAATATGACAATTTTTTCACTGCCAAATATTTTTGGCTGCTCCTATTTTCTTCCTTCTTTTTCTTTTATGGTTGGTATGTTTCATTCAAGCTTTATGATTAAGTCAGCTACTTTTGTCCAATATTACTATTCACAGCTTTATCAACTACCTACTTCTTTCTTTTGAATATTTATTATATTTTAAAATACAAGTACCACTTATTCAAAATTTTACAAACTCCGTTCCTTTATTCGAACCCCAAGAAATAGACACATTTTATTATGATTTACACATTATTTTCACTAAAAGTACAAGAGCTTTTTTATTAGTTTTTTTTTTTTTTGGAAAAGAGTAAAAACTTATATTAAACAGAAGGAGGTAAGTCCTCCATTACAATATCAGAAATGCATGCCGGAATAGTATCAAACCAGCTGCTATTAGAACACACATTAAAGCCATAAGAAGCTAAGCTATGGGCAGCCAAATTTCCCTCACGAGGGAAGAGACATTGGCTAGCAAAGAGAAAAGATGAAAAATATCTGAAATAATAGGGCCTTCGACTGAAATAGAGGAGCGATCTCGGATAGCTTTAATAACTCGAGTGGAATCTGTTTCGACAAAGTCCTCAAACACAGCAGAATTGAAGGCATTCACAGAGAGCAATGCATTCTGCTAAAAACGGATCGAAGAAGCCGGAGATTTGACAAGCGACAGCCGCTACCACCCAACCTTTGGAGTTCCGAACTACCCCACCAATTCCGATAAAACCAAATCCTGTAACTGTAGTGACAACGGAATCAACATTGAGCTTCAATCTTTCAGCCGCCGGTGGTTTCCATTCTATATTCATGGATACCTTACATGTAAAATCCTAAATTTTTGTAAAGGTAGTTAAGTAATTTTACTTCAAGGACATTTTGGTAATTTTATATTTTAGATTAATTAAATAAAAATAATAATAAAAAAAATTCGGTGTTGAATCTAGACAAGATTATGTCTAGATACATTTGGGAAAAAAGTAAAAAAGAAATTTCAAATTAGGGGCAAAAGTGTAACTAAGGAGGGACTAAAATGAAAGAATTCTTTTAAAATTGTGGCCAAAGTGGAATTTCAGAAACTTATTTTTTCGGTCGAATCAGATTGTGCCACGTGTCCCACTGCTACAGTTTTGAAAAA
>JXTB01000021.1:808890-856246 GCA_002914805.1 Parasponia andersonii | reverse complement strand
TTTATCACTGTTTTCACTTAAATTTAGTAAAAGTCATGGCCTTGGATTTTCGGTCGTGACAGTTTTGGTATCAGAGCAAGGCTTCAGATCTGTCTGTGATCATGCCTGTGTTAATTTTTAGTGTTTATATTCTATATTCATGGATACCTTACATTAAGGATGGACCAACTCCAGGGAGGTTGACAATCGATCATACTCATACCACCAGATAGAGGCATCCTCTAACACAGCAGAAAAATTCTTCGCGGCACCGCCAGGGGCTCGAGTGTTACGGTTATGCCACACAAACCAGGCCGTAATGCACCACAGTTGGAATTCATTCCTTGGTAACTCGGATTTTAGAAAGAATAACAAATCTGCAATCCCGTTTTGGCTAAACCTTGATAAGACTGGCTGGAATATGCTGTTACACCAAACCTCCTCTGCCACAGAGCAAGATAATAGGGCGTGAAAGGTGGGATCAATCCCGTCTCTACAGGTGGAGCATATATAAGAAAAACAAATACCATGCCGGGATAGTTAAGGGAGGTGGTAATCTCACTGAATGCTCGCCATATAAAAACCCGAACCTTGTTGGGGATCTTTAAAGCCCAAAGGAAAGACCACCACGTGCTTATTTTGTCGACTGTGGAGGAGCTTGAAACAATCTTCGCATCTGTCAAAAGTTTATATCCAGATTTAACCGTGTAACAACCTTTCTTGTCATAGTGCCAAACTAGGACATCATCTAATATAATATTTCCAAAAGGAATACTCGGAATTGTTTCATGATCAATCGTCAAGAAGTGTTGTTTGAGCATTTCCATATCCCAATGGCCAGCACAAATCAGATCTACCACCTTGAGATCAATATTTGATTCAGTGCATCTTGTAATTGGTTGAAAAGAAACTGGATGAGGGAGCCAAGGATCCCTAAATGCCCGAATGGTATTTCCAGACCCGACCCACCATCTCAACCCCATCTTCAGAACATCTCTCCCCTGTGTATGATAGATTACCAGACCATTGAAGAATCGTGCCCCATTTTAGCCCCATAAGCAAACATCCTGGGTAATATTTAGCTTTAATAATTCCGGTCATAAGAGCACTATGTCACGACCCTAGTCTTAAATTAGAAAATCGTGTGGCACTTAGTACAGTCTGTCGCACTAAGTCAGTCTACTAACACTCAAGAAATGGACTTAGAGTAAGCTTTTGAGACAAAGTGGTAAGGATGAGAGAGTTTTTATGAATGAAAACTTTATACTACTCTTAGAATGCTTAAAACTCTCACAAATGGGACTTGTGTACAAATGAACCCAAGAGTTTCTTTATATAGGCAAAGTATAAACCAACCAAAGGTTAGGATCATGCCAAGTGGCATAATCTTACAAAATGTCTAGATTATTCTCAACCAAAGTTATAATATCTACAAAGATATTTACATAGAGAATTCTAGAATAAAACATGGTCTAGATTCTCCTAAGAGGTTCACCCACTATCATGATTCTTCTAAGTCATTCTAGGAGCTTCTAAGATCATCCAACCCATCTAGCACCATCTGCCCTTGTCTAAAGCCTTCTAGGACTTAGTAGTACCAACTAGAGTCTTCTAGCATGTCCAAGACCTCTCTTGATCACTCTAGAAGTGTCCACTATGTTCTAGGGTCTTCCTCAATCTTTTTGGGTGAGCAGTATATATACAAGACCTTAGAGCCATGAGCAACAACATTGAATTTTTGGGAGCCAAATGAGCGGGGCGTAACATCTTCCCCCATTCAAGTTCGTGACGTTCCCGTCGCGTCATCGATTTTGAACCGCTCGATATGGTTTTTGAATTGCCACAAGGCATCTTCATGCTCCCAGCTAGCCTCGGCCTCGGGAAAATTCTTTCACTTCACTAAGTATTTCGGATAGTTAGGAACACTACGTCGGTAGATCAAGCGATCAGCCAAAATGCACTCTACCTCTTTGTCAAAAGAGGTTACCACCGTAGTAGGAGCCCTTTTAGATTCGCCTCTTGAGGGATCTTCCTCATCTCCATGGTAAGGTTTTAGCATGCTAACATGGAAGACATGGAAAATCTTTAATTTAGCACGGAGTTGAAGCTTATAGGAGACCTTACCTACAAGCTTGAGTACCAGAAATGGACTCTTGTATTTGCGTACCAACCCTTTATGCACCTTCCTTAAGGTTTTGAATTGTTGGGGTAACAACTTGACAAGGACTAAATCCCCCTCTTGATACTCAACGTGCCTTCTTTTTTTGTCGGCCTACTTTTTCATTCTTTTAGAAGCTTTATTCAAGTAGGCTCTTGCCAACTCTACTTGTTTATGCTATGCCTTAGCAAACTTGAATGCTGTAGGACTCTTCCCACTGTAGCTTGTCGCTAAGGTATGTGGGGTCATAAGTTGTTGACCCATGACTATCTCGAAGAGACTCTTGCTCATAGACTCGCTCCTCTAGAGGTTGAAGGAGAATTGGGCTACATCAAGTAATCTTGCCCAATCTTTTTGATTGGCACTCACAAAGTGCCTCAAGTATAACTCCAGTAAAGCATTCACCCTTTCCGTCTGGCCATCGCTTTGGGGGTGAAAGCTAGTAGAAAAGTTCAAGTCTGGACCCATCAACTTGAACAATTATGTCCAAAACCTTCTAGTAAATCGAGGATCACGATCACTTACGATATTTGATGGAACTCCTCAAAGCTTCACGACATGCTTCATAAAAAGCCTCACGGTCTTATCAGTAGGACAATCGGGTGAAGCAGGTATAAAGGTAACATACTTACTGAAGTAATCAACCACCACTATAATGTTGCCAAAGCCTTCTGACTTAGACAGACTAGTGATAAAATCCATGGAAACACTCTCCCACGGCCTCTCAGGAATAGGGAGAGGTTCCAACAATCCATCCGGTAATTGTTGTTTCACCTTGTCTTGTTGGCATACAAGACAAGTTTGTATATAGGTCTTGACATCATCCTTCAGTTGAGGCCAATAGTAGATAGATTTGATAAGAGCAAGAGTGCGTTTCTGACCTGGGTGACCAGCCCACAAGGAATCGTGGCACTCTTTGATAAGCTCTTTTCTTAAGTTACCCTATCTAGGCACATAGAGTCGATTACCTTTGGTATAGAGAAGTCCGTTGCTCAGCCAAAAATATCTCGTCTTTCTTTCTGTTACTAGGAGCAGTAGGCTATTTGCAAGAATATCGTGTTCCAGTCCTTCCTTGATTTTCTCTATCAAGGTGCTATCGGGCCTGTTTAAAGCAGCCAGCTCCACCTTTCTGCTTAGGGCATCTGCCAAGAAGTCTTGCCACCGAGCTTGCTTGGGACTCAAATTTTTCTGAGTTTGAAAGTAGCTTGTGGCTATGTTGTCAGTCATGGCCGTGAAGTGAGTACCCAAGAAGTAGTGTCGCCACACCCTTAGATAATGGATGACTCCAGTCATCTCTTTTTCTTGCACCGTGTAGCATCTCTCAGTGTCATTGAGCTTGCGGCTTTTATAAGCAATTGGACGCCCTTCTGGCATTAGTACTCCACCAATAGTAAAGTTAGAGGCATCCATATGTAGCTCATATGCCTTTGAGTGATCAGGAAAGCTGAGAACCGGCTCTTCGCTTACTGCCCTCTTCATGTCTTTGAATGAAAGTTGACACTCAAATGTCCATTCCCAATACTTGTTCTTCTTGTGCAGGTTAGTAAGTGGTGCTGCTCTTGCTAAGTAGGACTTGATGAACCACCTATAATAGTTCACAAGTCTGAGGAAGGATCTTAACTCTGGCACCTTAATAGGAGGTTCCCACTCTTGGATAGCTTGCACCTTGGCTTCATCCATCATAAGTTTCCCATCCTTCATCTTATACCCTAGGAACATCACTTCTTCTTGGGCTAAGGAACACTTCTCCTTCTTAATGAATAGTTAGTTTTCCCTCAAGACCTCAAATATCTTCCTCAAATGTTCTAGGTGCTCTTCCATGGTCTTGCTATAGATAACTATATCATCAAGATAGACTACCACGAACTAATCGAGGTAAGGATAGAATAACTTATTCATGAGGGCGCAAAAGGTAGTAGGTGCATTGGTAAGACCAAATGGTATGACTAAGAACTCATAAGCACCATGCCTTGTCAGGGACGTGGTCTTGGACTCATCCCCCTTTACTATACACACTTGGTAGTACCCAGAGCATAGATCAAGCTTTGAGAAGTATCTAGCATTCCTAAGTTGATCGAACAAGTCAGCAATAAGCGGAATAGGGTACTTATTCTTCACCGTCACCTTGTTAAGAGCTCGGTAATCAATGCACATCCTTAGTGAGCCATCTTTCTTTTTCTGGAATAACACCGGGGCACCAAAAGGAGCTTTGTAGGGCCTGATGAAACATGCATCAAGCAACTCCTTTAGTTGTTTCTGGAGTTCCACTAACTCCAGAGGGGCCATTCAATAGAGACTCATCACAGGTGACCTCGTGCTTGGCTGAATCTCGATTTCATGATCCACCTCCCTTCTAGGTGGAAGTTTCTTGGGCAGGGCGTTAGGCATCACATCTTAGAATTCATCCAAGATAGTTTGTACCTCTATAGGTAGGTTACCTTGAGCTTCTAACTCTTCGCCATCGTGCTCCTTTAGGATGGCCAAGTAACTCTCATCCTCTCTTCTCAAGCCCTTCTTGAATTGAAGTGTAGAGAGTACTTTATTTTCTGCTTTTGTGGACCACTCCGTTGGTACCACACAAGTCTTTTCACCATCCATGATGCACGTAGAGTTGGCAAAGGAAACAGGGAATGCCCAAACAGGGAATGCCCAAACCAAGCACTACTGTGAAATCATCTATTGGCACTACTAATAAGTCGACTTGGCCAGCCCATGCACCTAGGCTAGCCTTAACATCATGAGCAACCCCATGGATAGGGCGTGCTACTGAGTTCACTGCCTTAAGGGAGCCTCCTCCATTGGACACCGTCAAGCCCAACCGCCTAGCTTCCTCAACAGAGACGAAGTTGTGGGATGCACCCGTGTCAACCAAGGCTTTAGTGGCTTTGCCATTGATTATTGCATCCACAAAAAATAGGCCCTTAGCTTGTGACTTAGGGGCCGACCGCAAGGCATTTAGGAGTTGCAAGGAACCAACATGTGCACCACCATCTTCTCTATCACCTCATTCTTGGCTTGGCTTGGAGGCAATTAAGGCATTGAGAGCTTTCTTCTTAGGACATTCACGTGCCCAATATGGCCCATCGCAAAGAAAGCACTTGAGTCTTGGCTTAGAGAAATTACGGTCTTCCTTTTCTTTTCCCTTGTCTTTATGCCTGTAGGAGAAACTATCTTTGTTCTATTTTCCTCTTTTTGTTTGCTCTCCCCTACTTTTTGCTTTACCACTTTTCTTGTCTTTGGCCTTAGAAGGGTCCTTATTAGTAGAGTAATCAACAAGGCTCTCGGCTACAGCAATAGCATCGGCCAAGTCCTGGATGCCACGATTGAGCTCTAACTTGGCCCAATTTTGAAGGCCATCCATGAACAAGAATAGGGCATCTTTATCTAAAGTGTCAGGGACTTTGAGCAAGAGTGTGATAAACTCTTTTATGTAGTCTCTAACACTACTAGATTATTTGAGGCAGTGAAGACGGCCTCTCGCCTCATCTATGGCATTCTCGGGGAAGAATTACCTTTTTAGCTCTCTTTTGAAATTATTAAAGGTGGCTATAGTACACACCCCTCATTGCATCTCCCCATGTCTCCGTCTCCACTATAACATGACGGTATCAGTTAGATACAAGGCAGTATTACGAATTTTATCAGCATCATCCATCATACCGGTGGCCTCACAGTATTGTTCAAGTCCCCATAAGAAGTTCTCAACTTTCCTAGTATTGCGAGTACCATTGAAGGTCTTTGGTTTAGGTACCTCAACCTTCTTTGCCTCTATGGTTGTTGTGGTGGTCACCCCCGTGGCCACTGCTCACTTGCATAAAGTAAGATCACCACCCATCTCATCTACTCTAAGTAAAATATTACTGAGTTCTCTTTGGAAGAGATCTCGTACCTTGGCAATCTCTGAATGAAGGGACTCGATCTCGCACCTTAATCAGCCTCTAGCCCACCAAACACATCTTTGATGCCACTGTGGATTTTCGCATCCTCGGTCTCCAAATCATCGCAACGGCTATTAAGATCGTCTACACGCTTGTCCAACGTGCCCAAGTTGGACTCTAGTCGGGACACTCTAGTCTCCAAGCTAGTCACTACGTCTATTGACTTGCTGCGGGTAGCACCCTTCTTTCCTTCATCACGCCCACGTTCAGAAGCACCAACTTCGACGAGGTCAGGAGTTACAGCCATGGTCTTCATTTAGACAATGGAACCACTAAGATATAACGATCAACCAAGGCCCTGATACCACGTTGTCACGACCCTAGCCTTAAATTAGACAATCATATGGCACTTAGTACAGTCCATTGCACTAAACTAACCTACTAACACTACTAAGTCCCTTTTGAGATAAAGTGGTAAGGATGAGAGAGTTTATGTGAATGAAAACTTTTTATTACTCTTAGAATGCTTAAAACTCTCACAAATGAGACTTGTGTACAAATGAACCCAAGGGATCTTTTATATAGGCAAAGCCTAAACCAACCAAAGGTTAGAATCGTGCCAAGTGGCATAATCTTATAAAATGTCTAGATTATTCTCAACTAAAGTTATAATATCTACAAAGATATTTACATAGAGAATTCTAGAACAAAATATGGTCTAGATCCTTCTAAGAGGTTCACCCACCATCTTGGCTCTTCTAAGTCATTCTAGAAGCTTCTCGGATCGTCCAATCTATCTAGCACCATCTGGCCTTGTCTAGAGCTTTCTAGGACTTAGTAGCACCATCTAGAGTCTTCTAATATGACCAAGACTTCTCTTGATCACTCTAGAAGTGTCCACCACGTTCTAGGGTCTTAGAGCCATGAGCAACAACATTTGGATTTTTGGGAGCCAAATGAGTGGGGCGTAACAACTAGGATACTTGACAAGCCTCCATTATTGTTTGACTAATAAAACTTGATTAAAATCAGAGATAACTCGAAACCCCATTCCACCTTCTTTTTTGCTCTTACACAAATGGTCCCAACGCCATCAATGCATCTTTTGCTTTTCATTTGTACCTCCCCACCAAAATTTAGAAGCCATCATTTGAATATCATTGCAAAGAGAAATCGAGAGTTTGAAAATGCTCATTGAATAGGCTGGGATTGATTGGAATAATGACGGCCAAAGATCTCTGGAGAAAACTTGAAGAATTGTATCAGGAGAAAGGTGTCTCAAATCGAGTGTACCTGAACGAGCAGTTTCATACATTACGTATGAATGAAGGTACAAAAATTTCTGATCATCTAAGTGTCTCGAATAGTATCGTTTCTGAATTAGAGCCTATTGGAGTAAAGATTGAAGATGAAGATAAGGTATTACGATTCATCTGGTCTCTTCCACCTTCCTATGAGCATATGAAACCTATTTTGGTGCATGGGAAAAAGATTGTAGTTTATTCTGAGGTCATAAGTAAACTTTTGTCTGAAGAAAGAAGGCTGACGGGTGGTAGAAGTAATGTTCCATCCGAAGGCTTAGCCTTGGCAGTTGACACTAGGAAGAAAAACTCCATGAAAAAGAATGTAATCTGCAGGGGGTGTGGACAATCTGGGCACCTAAAAAGAAATTATCAAAAAGGTAGAGCGGGCTCGGCTAAAAGCTCTAAATATGGTGATGCTGCTAATATTATCTCCTATGATGGAGATGATGATCTTGTCCTTTGATCATGATATGTACATTCTCATGGCATGCTGCTAATCTCCAAAGATGCTATGAAAAAGGATGTGTCATAATTAGTGGCAGTACGTTTGCACACAGGCATTAGTTTGGCATTGATGTAAGGCGTGTACTGAATGATGTCGATGGTTGATGGACTCCCGGAGAAACCAAACATGGAAATCAGCACCATAATTTTCAGCAAGGTTCTTTCGACATGAGCCGAGATGAAATTCTTAGAATTCGTCAATTCTAAGTGGTATATATACTCATATGGTAGAATATGATTGTCAGTAAAGACAATGATAGCAATATAAGTTATGAGATGAGATGCATGTGAAGACGTGATTGAAATCAAGTCTTCAAATAGGAGATTGTTGATATATGTGTGAATAGAAGTAAAAAGGGCAGTCGTCATAACAATAGTGAATATGACAGCCGTCATAGCAATAGTGAAAAAAGACAGTCGTAATAGTAATAGTAAAAGGTAGTGTTGTCACTACCTTTCAAGGCCTATAAATAGAGACTTCATTCATCATTCTCTTCATCCCAAAACTTGAAAGCATTTCAAGTTCTCTCTTCTAATTAAATCCTTTCTTTCTCTTTATTTCTAATTTCAAAGAGAGTAGAGTTTCTTTGTGAAAGAAGAAGTTTCAAAGAATGACAGTGTAAGGTGTGAGTGAGAGAATACTTGTGAGAAAGTATTTGGATGTATTAGGATCATTGGGTAGAAAAGAGAGAAATCTATGTGATTGTAGAAACTTTTCATATAGTGAAATTCTTTTCTGAGAGACAATGATTTTTCTCTTCATTTGAGAATTTTCTACTTAAATTCTTGTGTAATGAGATTAGTTTCTATTCTCTATTATTATTTTTTTATTATTCTCACGTTTGTTTGAAACGAGATCATGGGAGCAGCAAAGGCCATTCCGATTCACAACAATACTCACAATTATGGTACCTAGAATAATTCTGAATGGACACGATCCAGGTTTTTCTCCAAAGCATAATAAGACCGCCGCTCCGACCAACGCAATCCACATGAAAACTATTATCAAAACCAACAAATTGTTTAACCCTTTCCGCTTTTTTCCCCCATAACTTAGTCTCATAGAGGAAAACCAACCCCGGGGAGTATGTCCGTAAGAGACGCCGAAGCCGATCGAAAGCACGGGGACTCCCCAACTCCCGTGCATTCTAGCTTAAGATACTCATGCAGTCGCCGCCGATCCGAGCAAATTTGAAATCTCACCCAAAATAGTTCTCTGTTTCTTTTCCTCCTCAAAATCGTTTGTCGTGTCTCGTTTCCGTCTCCTCTCCACATCTGCAACTTTGCTTCTAGTCTTGTTTGTAGTTTTTGATCTAGCCAACATCTTCCATTTCTTTGAAGATTTCTTAGTTCTATCAGAGCTATCGTTGTTTGCTGAAAAAATCAGGTTGGTGGTACCGTCATCGGGATGAAACACGTCCAAAGTCTCATGCGCAGGAGTCTTATTTTGTTGGAAAGTAATTGGGTAGGAAGGGACATGAGCTGAGAAGATTAGCCCATTTGAAGAAGGCACATTAAACAACTGTGTGGCTGCATTACTTATTGGATCATTTGGAGTCGAGGAAATGGACCCAATAGGAATAGTTGTTGCACCACTTAATAACTTAGCTGTCATGGATTGGTATAAAGAGCTAGCTGAGAATATATTATTGACAGGTGGGCCCGTACTGATATTTGGAGAATTTGAAGTTGCGGAAGTTTCCCCTCTCAAATCTTTTGAAGTTTCGCTTTTCCTGCTAGACCTGCTCAAAAGCTCTCGCTTATTATGCTCAAAACCATCCAACTTTCCATCAGGATTCCCTACTATCTCGTGGCAATTAGGATTTGGTAAAACTTCACCTGCTCCATGCACTCGAGTCCACACCCGTGTCACCCTCGACCCACTTGCTGTCGGAGTACCATCGAAGCGACCCCCGCCTCCTGTACTTTCGAAAGCATGACCTCTGCCGCTTTTCATGGATATGAAAGACTTATCCATAGTCGAGCCTCCAAGCCACGCACCATAGTTTGGTTCCTACTTTCCCCTTCTCACATCATCCGGAATTTCTTCAAAACAATCAGCCATGGTATGTCCAATTTTTCCACACCAGAGACAAAATTCGGGGAGAAGTACATAATGAAAATCAACCCAAATTGTATGACCTCCAGATCCAATACGCACCTTTGCGCCTCTTCTCAAAGGTTCGTTGATATCAACAATAGCCCGTGTTGTGCGGCGGAAACACAACTACTCCAAATACTTATATTTAATATTAAGACAATATTAAATATAAGATACTAATTAGCTATTGAAATTAAGAAAATGTGCAGAAAATATTAAATGCAAAATAAAGGAGAATACAAAATTTAGCGAGGTTCGGCGAATCACATACATCATCGGGGTGTTGTTGACCACTCCACTAACTTCAAAAAGAAGAAATACAAAATCTGGATTATAATACAAAAACCCATACATAAGTGAGAAAAAAGGTAAAAACAAAACTATATAGAACCTTAAGAATAAAGGTCATCACCAATAGGGAAACTAATTTTGGGATGATTAAAAACTAATTGCAGAAGGTTTTATTTATAGCCAACTGTAGATCCCAAATATTTATACCCCAGAAGACGGTTATCTATGATTTTCTATATACACTTATTTGGCGATATTCTGCTTCTGGTAATATTACTTGTACAGATGCCTACAATTCTTTGGTCGGTCCTTCTGTAAAGGAAAAATAGGGTCATAAGTTTTGGGCTAGCTATATTCTTCCATCGTGTTCTATAGTTTTTTGGAGATCTCTTCAAGATAAACTTCCAACGGAACGTAATCTCATGTGGAGAGGCTTTATTATGACTTCGTGTTGTTATTTTTGCTTTAGAAATGACGAAACTACTGATCACCTTTTCATCTCATGTGACTTTGCCCGCAGTTTTTGGGGAGCTATCTCTTCGGCTTTTAGGCGGTATATTCGATTGGATGACTTTGTTATTGATCTTTGGCTTGACGTCCTTAAGACTAATTTAGTAACCAAGTTTCTCAGCTTTGGAGATCGGCTATTGTGACTACTGTTTGGGTTATTTGGACTTCACATAACGAGTTATTGTTTGATAATGATCTCATTTCTATCCATATGGCTATCACTTTGGTATGGCATGCAGTTGGTAAATCTAACAATGTTGGATCAGGTATTATGAGAAATTCTTTAGAGGATTTAGGAGTTCTGAAATATCTTAACATCAAGCTAAAGCCATCAAAAGCTCCAAAAACAGTTGAAGCATTTTTGCGAATCTTACCGATAAGATGATTAAAGGTTAATACAGATGATGCTGCTTATGGTTATCCTGGGTTAGCAAGTTGTGGTGGTGTTTTTAGGACGTCCAGAGGTTTCTTTAAAGAGGGTTTTGCCATTTCTATTGGTAAGGCCTATACTTTTGAGGCGGAATTGACTATTGTGATTCATGCCATTTTCTATGCATGGGACTTAGGGTGGAAAAACTTATGGCTGGAAAGTGATTCAGCTTATTTAGTTTCGATTCTGAAGTCTCCTTCTTTGTCTATTCTTTGACGTTGGAAACCATCGTGGATGTATTGTCTTGGGTTGATTTTAAAGATGCATTTTCATGTTTCTCACATCTTTCGTGAAGGAAATGTTGTTGCTGATATTTTGACTTCTAGAGCGACAAGTATTCAATCTCCGACTTAATGGCATACTACTCCCCCATTTACCCATGACACAATTAAGAAAACTTATTCAAGGCGTTTCCGATTTTCTTAGTTGCCTATTTATAATACAATGTGCCCTTTTTTCCTCTTTGTAGTTTTTTCCATTAGGTTTTATGCAAAAAAATTTTTAATGAGATATTATTAGGAGGTTAAGACAATAATTTTCTTTCGGCATAATTATCTGTCTCCTTCTAGGCTTATTTATTTCTGTTTTCAGCTATTATTATTTTCCATTTTAGAGATTATATTTTTCAAATATTTTGTACCTTTTCATTTTCATTTTTTTTATTTAATAAATTACCGGAAGATTTCTTAGTTTCTTCGTACATTTTCTTAATTTCCTTTGTAGGTACCATTTAGCAAAGAAAAAAAAAAATGCACAAAAATATACCAAACGTTTAAAGTAGGCTTGAAGTTTTGCACAGATACTTGACAAAAGTCGAGCAAGTATAAATATCTTAGCACACAACAAGGAATTTTACAATACTTTCCATGTACGTACTTTAAAACTTGGGAGACCGAAGAGAACCACTAACATTACGCCACATGACACGAAAATGATTGCATGTGCCATATAGATGATATGGATAGTGGACCACACTTGTTGATAATGCCATTATTTATGCATTAATTAGTCACGTAAGAATGGTTCTAAGCTAGCACCAATAATGTTTTTTTAACAAACATGACTTATGCAATAAATGGTTTCTATTAAAGCCACTTGCTCAATATTTTATCCAATAAAATGTACGTAGCAAACAGAAAATCTACTTTAGCCCTAATTTTGTTTTTCCTCTCAACTATCATATGTATTATACATTTTCGATCAAGGTGCTAAACCTTTTTTTTTTTTTGAAGACGAAAAACCATTTTGATTTAAGTGGGAGTTTTTTTTTTTTTCCCCTCCAGGAAACCCCAAGTGAGGGGGACTTAAGTAGGAGAATTAATCCACCATAAAAGCATCTCAGCCGTCCAATCCATTGCTAGGAGCCCAGGTGGCAAAAGTTTGGTTGGATTCCTAACACCCATTGGTGAACAACGTATGCTTCCCCTTTTCCAATCAATACGTTCAAATATAAGTATAAATATATATATATAGATATATTTATTTTGTATTATTTTTTAAAAGAATATATTAATTGTCGGCTACCAATTAACATACCCTTTTCCAATTTTATCTCTGATCTCTTTTTATGTGGCTTTGTTAGGCAAATGTCTCTTTCCTTTCAATAATGAATGGTTTGGTTGGCAAATTCTCAAAATCACATTCATTTCTTGGATTGTCCAATCAGGCACCGACTCATGAGCAGCCAATTAAACCGAGTAGATGATCGTCTAAGGATAGAATACAATACTTTTGTTTTAATTATTATTATTATTTAGAATTGGGATAGCCTACATTGTCTATTGTTTATCATATATTTAACATATAGTACAGCATCTTTGCAAAAGTCTTTAACACATTTTAATATTAAAGTTTGCAGGGGTGAATTTTAATAATATGGCCACAAATGATTTAATTAGCTTTTGGTTTCGGTGTTATAGAAAGTCCATGATGTCATCGGATCGGAAAGCGCATTCATGGAATTTGGCAAGCACTTAAATTCATTTTTTTAAGATGAGTTTTTTTTTTTTTTTTAATATGCTTAAGATGAGTCATTCTACACGTAAGGGTGAGTATATTGTCCGTCTTACTGTGCTCTCCTTACACTATTTCTAAAGTTATACGCTTAATTCAAATTTAAAACTTATATATTATTTATTATACCTCTAATTATTCCTAAATTATTTATGAATTGAATTTTGTGTTGTTTTATCTTATCTTATCTTGACTTATCTCATTCGTTCCTTTTTCATGTTCTTTTGCCAAAATCATCATTTTTCAGTCTTCTTTACTCTAATCTTTTGTTAGCTTCTCACTTCTTAATTCATATGGATTACAATGTCCACCTTGTTTATATGTTTTTATTGTCTTTTCTTTTTGAAATCAAATTTGTGAAATATTTATAGAATATGGAGAAGCTAATCGTTCTTCTTGTTACATGGTTACTTAAACTTTTGAAGCCGTAAATTAATATACAGAACATTCCTCTCCATCGATCTATAGAAAACCAAAAATACGAAGGACAGAGACATTAATATTTTACAAAACATTTTCCATGGCTAATTTTTTCGTACATATATATGTTGGATAATTTTGAACATTACAAATCAAAATTGGGAATTGAATGCCATGAGATAATTCATACTATTTTCCTACTCAAACAAGTAACGAGTTGGAAAACTCGAATAATATATTAAATAATGTTTATTATTATTATTATTTCCATAGGTGTCTATGAAGAGATTTTGTTTTTCCTTGTATATACTGAAAAGCAATACCACTAAGGGCTATTTTAGTGATAAAAATTTTAGTAAGGTGGCAATAGAGCCACCTACAAATAAAAGCTTTAAATTTTCGTTATTACAATCAAAGGGGTACAAAACTAGAAATAAGCATTAGCTTTCATCAACTTACTATAATCTTTCTCTAGGGAAAGAGAGAAGTGCACTAGATGATAGGCCACTTTGCTTCCATCGCGGCGAACAAAGTGGTGAGTAACATTATCAACACTAATACAAAGACTAAGGATGTCGTAACAAGATTACGTATTGTAAAAACCCAGAATTTTCGAGGGTAATTTAGACATTTTACTAATTTTCCTGATATAATATTATGGGGATTAATTTGTAAAAATTTGTGCAGAGGGACTAAATTACAAATTTTGGAGGACTAGATTGATAAATAATTAAAATTTTGGAGACTTATGTGCAATTTTTGAAAAATTACACAACCCATTCAAAACAGGCCACGTGGCTTGTTCACTCACTTCTCTCTCTCTCTTCTTCCCTGACCTTTCTCCCTCTTCTCTCTCGGCCGCACCACCGCAGGACGCCACAGGACCACTGCCAACCGTCGTCCACCCGCGCCACCAACAGGCGAAGATCCCCCATACTGCGCCGAAGCTCCGCCGCTTGTCCCCGGTCGCCGCCGCCGCCTACATTGCCGGAAATCTCCAAAGAGGCCGTTCGGACTTTTCGTCACTGGCGACGATTCTGGCCACCGTTCAACCCCCAACCAGTCCCGTTGGATTCATCTCGTCTCAAAGATCATTAAGGTATATATATCTCAACTCTATTTTGTCCGGATTGAAAGTTGCTATTTTTGGGCATTTTGAGTTTATGGGTGTTGTTTTTTATCCGACCGTTGGATTGTGTTTTTAAGTTCATTTTTGGAATGTACTCGGAAAATAGAGAAGTTTGATATATATATATATATATATATATATTGTGTTGTTTGGTGATCGACACGAAAATCTAGATCGGACGGTCGAGATTTTATCTCATTTTGCGTGCCACCGATCCGGTGTGGGCTCCGACCAAAATTGGACAAATTATATGTCTAACCTAGCTATTTTGAGTGCTAGGAATTCAGTGAAGAGGTCCGTTTGCGAAATTGAAGCTCCAGTGAGTAGTTGACTTTTCGCAAGAGGACGATCGAGGGCATGGAATTAGTTCCTGGTCCTCCAGACGATCGTCAATGACACCTTGAGGACTCAATAGCGTGGTATCGCTATTCTGGTGAGGTAGGGGTTTAGTTACTTTCATTTTATACCGTTTTTAAGTTAAAACTTATTTTCTGCAGCATATAAGAATAAGTGTGTTTTTAATGATTTGAATTATATGTGATGGAATCTAGTTGTACGGTATATACTGTATTGCTCTGGGAATTTGCTGTATACAGGTTATTTTGGGTATATCAAAAATAGGATCGTTATGCTGCTCGTTTTTCTATAAAATCATATTATGCATGTTTTGCTGAAAAACCAGAGTACAGTAGTTTTTATACTTCAGTTCTTGATTGCACGTGTCATAGGATCATATATGAGCACCA
This sequence comes from Parasponia andersonii, assembly GCA_002914805.1. Taxonomy (NCBI): domain Eukaryota; kingdom Viridiplantae; phylum Streptophyta; class Magnoliopsida; order Rosales; family Cannabaceae; genus Trema; species Trema andersonii. Next base: position 840,783 of record JXTB01000021.1, on the reverse strand, counting down.
TATTAGCATCGTGGGTTTTACAGTATAGCGCTGCATGCCCCACTGTAGGTGAAAGTCCATAAACTCGTGCGGGGTTTGTTCTTCTAATTACCTCCCTATTTGGTAGGCATAGGCAATTCGGTTGCCCCTCCAGGTTTGGTAGGCGACACACGGGTATCCCCTCTGGGTATAGGCTTAGGTATCAGGCAGGCTGTTAAGCATACTTAGTACCATCATCTTGAGTTTCCACAGATGAGAGGATGAGAGCTCATGGGTATAGGTTGATTTGTGTCATGTGCATATGGATTAATGGTTTTGATTACACGGTTTTATATATATAGACTCCCGGTTTGGATTATATATATATATATATATATGTGTGTGTGTGTATGTTTTGGATTTGAACTAACCATGCAGGAGTTTTCCATCACTGAACTATTTTTCTTCGAGGTAACTATTTTCCTACTAGGCATTGTATGCTCATCCCTCCTTGTTCCCTTCCTCAGCTGGTGTTTAGTGCGATCTTGGAAATCAGGAGGAGTAAGAGGCCATCTTGACTATAGTTCATTTCTTGGTAATGCTAGAAGTCTACTGTTGTAGTGTTTGGACTGTTTGGGTTTTGTATTAGTATTGAACTAAGAATATTACTTTCTATTTTGTTTGTAAACTTATGTATACCATTTTGAGATTTAACTTGTTGTTGTAGATGATGACGATGCTTGGACTTATATTTGATTTTCTCATTTTTCAATTATTATTCGGTCTATGTTTAATGGTGTATACGAACTATGGGAGAGGTTTACAGGATGAAATTCTAAAATACTTTCTCAAAATGGATTGTTTACAAAACTAAATCTTTTTAGACACTTTTCAAATAAATCATGGAATTTCCTACCTTTGTGAAATTCCCCTTCTGCTGCTGGCCCGGGTTTTGGGTCGTGACAGAAATTTTTGGTATCAGAGCTTTGAGTTTAATAGCTCGGACGTATCGCCATTATACTAGACGGAAGTTATTTTATGACAAGCATGCATCATTATCTCACTAACAGCTTGGCATATTGTTTTAGACTTATAAGGATGCCTCCTAGAAGAGTTCCGAGGCACCAGCTGGGTGCCGAACCTCTACAATGTCCAGATTTCTCTCCTTTGATCCAGGCAATGCTGCAGGTATTTGCCCAAATGAGCAACCCAGACTATCAGCCTCCAGCTCCGAGGGCATGTCAGCTAGATCAGTCAGATTACCTCTAGTGATTCATGCGCCTCCAGCAAGGGCAGTTTGATGGGAGATTAAATCCTCTCACGGCAATTGCTTGGTTACGTGAGATGGAGAGGTATTTTCGGTCCCTTGGTGCTCGGTAGAGTTTTGGGCAATCTTTGCCGTTATGTGTGTGTCCAGGAGTGCCATTCGTTAGTGGGAGACTATAGAGCAGATGTAGGATGTTATGGGTCTTACTTGGGAAGGCTTTGAGCCGATTTTCAGGGCTCAGTATGCCAATGAGGATCAACAGGATGAGATTATGAATTGGTTTGAGACTTTGGTTCAAGGCAAGTATTGCCCTTGACCCAGGTACGAGTGAGAAGTCTTGAGTTGTAAAGTTCAGGAGTCATCTGAATTAGAATATTTTCAACAGGATTGGTACCCAGACTTTACATACTTTTCTTGAGATTGCAGTGGCTGCCTAGCGGGCAGAGGCCATCGAAGAAAGTTTGGATTCTAGGAGGAACCAGCGGAGAGGACATGACAGGAAAGCCACCAGAAGGAACCAGGGGCAGTGGTCAGCCCAGGGTACTCCAAGCAGTAGGAGCTCGAATAGCAGTGGTTCTTCTAGGGGTGGTAGAGGAAGTCCTTATGGAGGATGTTTTGTTTATGGCCAGCCAGGTCACCGGAAGAAAGAGTGTCCTACTCGCCTACAGAAATCTTCTCTTTCTCAACTGCAGGGGAGTCAGTCAGGTTCTGATCCTTATCCAAACACTCAGGCAAGGCCGCAACAGTCATAGGGTGCTTCGTAGACTTTTACTTCCCCTCAGCCTTGTCAGCATCAGTACCGCCCTCAGGGTTACACTCAGAACTTTCAGACTCCTCAGGCCTCAGGGAGTCAGGATGGGCATGGATATGGCAGTAGTGGTCCAGGATCTAGCAGCAGCCGACCTAGTCATGGGAAAGGTAACAAAGGGAAAGGAAAGGTGACTGGCCAAGCCTATACTTTTACTAGAGCCGACGATAGTCAGGATCGCACTGGTTGAGGTATTGTTGATGGTATGATCCTTATTTCACACTCTTGGGCACATGTTTTGTTTGATACTGGTGTATCTCATTCATTCATATCCTTATTGTTTGCTCAACTGTTGAGGTTGGAATTTTTTGATTTGGATTATGTATTGACGTTGGGTACATCTTTGGGAGGAATGGCTGATGTGTCTAGTGTGTGTAAGTCTTGTTGAGTTGTGATTGGTGATAGGAAGCTTCTTGCTGATTTGATTATGTTGCCGATGGAACAGTATGACGTAATACTCGGTATGGATTGGTTATCGAAATATCGAGCCATTGTGGATTGTCACATAAAGCGGGTGACTCTTTTTCCTAGTGATAGATATCTTATTGTCTATCAGGCTGGGATGAGTCCATTGAAGCCTAGTCCTGTTCTAAAAGCGTGCATGGATGGAAGAAAGAAACTTGAGTGTTATGGGAACTTGTTTGCCATAGATGGCGAGGTGAGGACAGATGATCAAGACCCATGGATTCTGGTGGTGTGTGAGTATTCGGAGGTGTTTCCTGAAGACTTACCAGGGTTACCACCTGATAGGGAGATCGAGTTCTGTATTGAGCTAGTTCCTAGAGCTCAGCCAGTTTCTATTCCAGCCTATCGCATGGCACCTGTTGAGATAGAAGAATTAAGAGAACAGTTGGACGATTTTCTTTCTATAGGCTTCATTCGTAGTAGCACTTCTCCTTGGGGTACTCCTGTTTTGTTTACGAAGAAAGTTGATGGTCCGTTGAGACTTTGTGTGGATTACCGGAAGTTGAATCAGTTGACGGTGAAGAACAAGTATCCTTTGCCAAGGATAGATGAGTTGTTTGATCAACTCGGTGGTTCGAGGTACTTCTCTAAGATCGATTTGAGATCCGGTTATCATCAGTTGAAGATAAGAGAAGATGATATACCTAAGACAGCATTTAGAACTTGATATAATCACTTTAAGTTTCTGGTGATGCCATTTGGTTTAACGAATGCTCCCGCAGCTTTTATAGATCTCATGAATCAGATTTTTAGGCCGTTTTTAGATCGTTTTGTAGTTGTGTTCATCGATGACATCCTGGTGTATTCCAAGACTCAAAAAGAGCATGCCGAACATCTGGGAATAGTACTCAAGACCTTGAGAGATCATCAGTTGTATGCCAAGAAATCGAAGTGTGACTTTTGGATGTCAGAAATAAAGTTCTTGGGTCATGTGATTTCTCACAGAGGTAGTTCAGTCGATCCCGCTAAGTTCGAAGCTGTTATAGAATGGGAAAGACCGAGAAATATGACGGAGGTACGTAGTTTCCTTGGATTGGCAGGCTACTACCGTTGTTTAGTGCAAGATTTCTCGAGAATTGCTTTGCCTTTGACGAAGTTGACCAGGAAGGATGTTACGTTTGTTTGGGATCACGAAAGTGAAGAAGCTTTTATCAGGTTGAAGCAGAGTTTAACCACCGCACCTGTTATTACTATTCCTGACAATAACGAGCCTTATGTGGTGTATACTGATGCTTTGAAGATGGGTTTGGGATGTGTCTTGATGCAGAATAGTCGTGTTGTGACTTATGCTTCTCGTCAGTTGAAGCCGCATGAGAGGAACTATCTCACCCATGATCTGGAGCTTGCAGCAGTGATCTTTGCCTTAAAGATTGGCGATGTTACTTGTATGGTGTGAAGTTCGACATATTCTCCGATCATAAGAGTTTGAAGTATCTCTTTACTCAGAAGGATTTGAACTTGAGACAGCGAAGATAGGTTGAGCATATGGAGGATTATGACTTTGACTTACAGTATCATCCTGGTAAGGCCAATATTGTAGCTGATGCACTGAGTAGGAAAGCTCATGGAGCACTAGCTCCACTAGTGTTTGAAGACTGGAAGAACTCAGTTGTGATTGGTGGTTACAACTTGCAGTACTTCGAGAATGAATGGGTTGCTTGCCTGAGCAACATTGTGATTTCACCATCTCTTCTCCAGACTGTCCAGCAGAGTCAGTGGTAAGACAGAGAGTTGAGGACAACCTGGAACCAAGTTCAGAATGGTGAACTGTTAGATGGTTAGAGCACTAATAGAGAAGGGTTCTTGCTTTTCAGTGAGAAGTTGGCTATAGCTGATGACCATAATCTTCGAGAAACCATTCTAACAGAGGCTCACAAATCAAGGTTTGCAGTACATCCGGATAGTACTAAGATGTACTGGAACTTGAAACGGCAGTATTAGTTGAAAAGAATCAAGATGGATGTAGCTACTTTTGTGGCTATGTGTTTGATTTGTCAGCAAGTTAAGGCTGAATACCAGAGACTAGCTGGATTACTTCAGCCGTTGCCAATTCCAGAGTGGAAGTGGGACAAGATCACGATGGACTTCGTGACCAGTTTGCCGAAGACCTTGAGGAAGAACGACACAGTTTGAGTGATAGTCGATCGGTTGACGAAGAGTGCTCACTTTATACCGATCCGAATTGACTACTCTCTTACTAAGCTCAGTAGACTGTATGTGGAAAACATCATACGCTTGCATGGTGTGCCTTTAAGCATAGTGTCTGACAGAGATCCAAGGTTTACTTCTAAGTTTTGGAGAGCCTTACAGAAAGCGTTTGGTACGTAGTTGGATATCAGTACAGCTCACTGTCCTGAGATAGATGGCCAGTCTGAAAGGACCATTTAGATTCTTGAGGACATGCTATGTTGTTGCATACTGGATTTTGGTGGGAACTGGGATGATCATCTTCTTTTAGTAGAATTTGCTTACAATAACAGTTACCAGACCAGTGTGGATGTGGCTCCATATGAAGTGTTATATGGGACGCCGTATAGATCATCTTTGTGTTGGGCAGAACCAGAAGAGCATGTTACTCTCGGACCTGAACTGATTGAGGAGACTACTAGGAAGATCAAGGATATCCAAGAGAGACTCAAGGAGATTCAGAGTCACCAGAAGAGTTATGCTGACCCTAAGAGGCATGAGGTAGAGATCGATATTGGTGACTCTGTGTTCTTGAAAGTGACTCCAAGATGTGGTATTACAAGGTTTGGGGTGAAGGGTAAGCTTGCTCCAAGGTATATTGGTCCCTTTGAGATCACTGAGAAAATTGGACCAGTGGCATATCACTTGAATCTACTTGCATAGTTGGGTCATGTGCATAATGTGTTTCATGTATCGATGTTGAGGAAGTACACGCCGGACTCATCTCATGCTATTCAGTATGTGTATGTACCGATCAAAGAAGATGTGTCCTATGAAGAGCAGCCTGTTCGCTTGTTGGCTAGAGAGTTGAAAGTGCTTCGTAACAGAGAGATTCCATTTGTCAAGGTGCTTTGGGAACATCACAAAGAAGACGAGGCTACTTGGGAACTCGAAACGGTTATATACGAGAAGTACCCTCATTTGTTTAACTTTCAGTTAGAAGTTGTATTGTGATGTAAACCTTGACTTGTATTTTGAATTTCAGGACGAAATTCTTATAAGGAGGGGAGAATGTAAAAACCTGGAATTTTTGAGGGTGATTTGGACATTTTACTAATTTTTTGGATATAATATTGTGGGGATTAATTTGCAAAAGTTTTATGCAGAGGGACTAAATTGCAAATTTTAGGGGACTAGATTGATAGAGATTTGAAATTTTGGAGACTTATGTGCAATTTTTGAAAAATTGCACAGCCCATTGAAAACAGGCCACGTGGCCTGTCCACTCACTTCTCTTTCTTCTTCCCCGACCTTTCCCTCTCTCCTCTCTCTTCTCTCTCGGCCGCACCACCGCAGGATGCTGCAGGACTGCCGCCAGCCGTCGTCCGCCCGCACCACTGACCTGCGAAGGTCCCCGTGCCGTGACGAAGCTTTGCCACCTGTCTCTGGTCGCTGTCGTTGCCTGCATCGCTGGAAATCTCCAAAGAGGCCGTTTCGGGCTTTTCATCACTGGCGACCATTCCGGCCACCGTTTGACCCCCAACCGGTCCCGTTGAATTCGTCTCGTCTCAAGGATCATCAAGGTATATATATCTCAACCCCATTTTGTTCGGATTGAAAGTTGCCATTTTTGGATATTTTGAGTTTATGGGTGTTGTTTTTTATCCGACCGTTGGATTATATTTTTGAGTTCATTTTTGGAATGTACTCGGAAAATAGAGAAGTTTGATATATATATATATATATTGTGTTGTTTGGTGATCGGCACGGAAATCGAGATCGGACAGTCGAGATTTTGTCTCATTTTGCGTGCCACCGATCTGGTGTGGGCCCAGACCAGAATTGGACAAATTATATCTCTAACCTAGCTATTTTAGGTGCTAGGAATTCAGTGAAGAGGTCCGTTTGCGAAATTGAAGCTCCGGTGAGAAGTTGACTTTTCGAAGAGGACGATCGAGGGCTTGGAATAAGTTCCCGACCCTCCGGGCAATCGTCAACGCCACCTTGAGGACTCAATAGCGTGGTATCGCTATTCTGATGAGGAATGGGTTTCGTTACCTTCATTTTATACCGTTTTGAGTTAAAACTTATTTTCTGCAGCATATAAGAAACAGTGTGTTTTTAATGATTTGAATTATATGTGATGGAATCTGGTTGTACGATATATACTATACTGCTCTGGGAATTCGCTGTGTGCAGGTTATTTTGGGTATATAAAAAATAGGGCCGTTATACTGCCCATTTTTTTATAAAACCCTATTACATATTTTACTGAAAAACCAGATTACAGTAGTTTTTACACTTCAGTTCTGGATTGCATGTGTCATAGGATCATATATGAGCACCGTGTTAGCATCGTGGGTTTTATAGTATGGTGCTACATGCCCCACTATCGGTGAAAGTCTGTAAACTCGCACGGGGTTTATTCTTCTAATTACCTCTCCATTTGGCAAGTGTAGGCAATTCAGTTGCCTCTCCAGGTTTGGTAGGCGACACACGGGTGTCCCCTCTGGGTATGGGCTTAGGTGTCAAGCAGGCTGTTAGGCAAACTTAGTGCCATCATCCTGGGTTTCCATAGATGAGAGGATGAGAGCTCATAGGTATGGGTTGATTTGTGTCATATGCATATGGATTGATGGTTTTGATTACACTGTTTTATATATATGGGCTCCCGGTTTAGATTATATATATATGTGTGTGTATATTTTGGATTTGAACTAACCATACAAGAGCTTTCTATCACTGAACTATTTTTCTTCGAGGTAACTATTTTCCTACAGGACATTGTATGCTCACCCCCCTTTCTTCCCTTCCTCAGGTAGTGTTCAGTGCGATCTTGGAAATCAGAAGGAGTAAGAGACCATCTTGACTGTAGTTCATTTCCTTGTAATACTAGAAGTCTACTGTTGTGGTATCTGGACTGTTTGGGGTTTTGTATTAGCATTGAACCAAGATTACTACTTTCTATTTTGTCTGTAAACTTATGTATACTATTTTGGGATTTAACTTGTTGTTGTAGATAATGATGATGCTTGGACTTATATTTGATTTTCCCGTTTTTCAATTATTATTCGGTCTATGTTAAATGGTGTCTACGAACTGTGGGAGAGGTTCACGGGATGAAATTCTAAAATACTTTCTCAAAATTGACTGTTTACAAAACTAAAACTTTTTAGACACTTTTCAAATAAATCATGGAATTTCCTACCTTCATGAAATTCTCCTTTTGCCACTGGCCTGGGTTTTGGGTCGTGACACCTACAAGAGTAAAGGATACAAGACCTTATTGTAGGAAATAATAGGAACAAAGAGTTTAAAAAAAGAAGGGTGAAAATTCATTTTTTCACTAATTGGAATAAATCCTTATCCCATGAAGTTAACAAATTTTCTAAAGTATAAAAGTATCTCTAAGCACCATAAGAGAGTTTTAGAGAGAAGAAAATATGGCAGTCTTTTTATTGATTAAACATGAATTTATAGGGTTTACAATATTTCAAAAATAAATATAAAAGATTGAGAAATCAAATAAATTGAGAAATCAAATATAATCAAGAAACTAACAAAAACTATCTAAAAGAATAATTACTAAATCTAAACAAATGACCAAATCAAATCAATTTAAATAACATAATTAAATGGAATTGCGATTTCTATTATCATGTCCCCGCAAGATGGAGCTCCGGGAGGAGAATCCAATCTTATTCTTTAGGAGTAGAAATCAAGTGCACGAAAGCAGTTTGGTAAATGCATCTGCTAGTTGATCAAAAGAAGAGACATGAGCTACTCTAAAAGCACCACTCTGAACTTGTTCACGAATAATGTAATAATCAAGAGCTATATGTTTCATACAAGAGTGGAAAATAGGATTGGAGCACAAATTACATTATTAAATAGATGATCAGTTGCAAAGAGAAAAGCACACCAAGTTCTGTCAGAAGTGAACAAATCTAGCGAAGCCTAGCAGCAATGGCTGTGACTGAGCGAAATTCAGCTTTTACAGAGGATCAAGTGACAATATGCTACTTTTTGAATCTCTAGGAAATAGGATTGCGATCAAGATAAACAAGATATGTCCCTGTGGAAGTAAAATCATCCTTGTTACTTTCCCAATCAGTATCTGAAAAAGCATAAAGAGATAGAGGTGAGTTTCGATGAAGCAGGATATTGTGATTTAAGGTTCTGTGTAGATAATAGAGCAGTCATTTGATAGTAGTCCACTGTTCAGTTGTGAGTCGATGCATAAACTGAGAAAGTTTATTCAACGTATAAGCAATATTCGATCAAGTGAGAGATAAGTATTAAAGACTACCAATAGTACAAAATTCACTTTCAGTCAACCGAAAATACTAATCTTTGAAAGTACGGTTATAATGGTCGAATTTTAAAAAGTCATCAAAAATATAAAATAGAGAAATCAGTAGACCGATTCTCACTATCGGTTGCCGATTCTGTCCGAGAGCATATTTTCAATTTTATTTCAGGACTTTTTTAATTATTTTCAAAAAGTAACTTTATAAATTGAATTAATATATAATATAGGAACTATAGAAATTCATAAATTAATTTAAAAGCTTGTATAAAACCAATTTTATATTTTAATTTGAGATAAATAATTTTGACAGTTTAGCTTTGACAGTAGTCTATGTCTTGTTATCTTGATCTTTGTTTTCAAGCTCTTTTCCATAATTCATCTTGAATATCTTGTGATCTTTTCAATGTAACTTGCTACACACTCAAGTAGTTCATTAATTCTTAATCATATATTTATTAGCTTTAAAATATGAGAGTAGGATTAATGATACAAAATATGACTCAACAATCTTCCCCTTTTTTATGATAACAAACATTTGATTTAAAATAAGTAAGGAGTAAGAAATTAAGTTGAGTAAGTCATCCTTACCAGACTTGGAAAGCTCCCCCTCAAAATATGCCTAAGTTAAGAGAGTAAAACCTCCCCCTTAAACTTGTAAAATGTGCATATTTTAAATATGTTATTCATGGATACAAAATATGAATAATTTTGCTTATGCTTAGCTCATACCACTTGTTAAATAAAAAGTTCATAGATACTAGTTGAAATAATTATAAAACTCATAGATACCAATTGAAATAAAGTGAAATTAAATCACACATCTTCTCCCCCTTTTAATTTCATCAAAAAGAAAATATAAGGGAGAGTAGCAAAGAAAATATAATAAAGCAAATAAGGATTTCATACAAGCAGCCATAAAAAGGAAATAAGACGTTCATACAAGAAATAACCAAGATAAAAAAATCCAAAAGTGTTAAATATAAAATGCAAAAAACTAAGGAGGAATGAAACGCTTAATGAAAGATTGCATCATCTCATCTTGCTGATTTTGAATGATCTGGAATTGACCTTTTGACATTTAGCGGATGGAGTTGACATCAGTTGATAAAATCTGGTAATGCTTAAGCTCAATGTCATAAAGATATTATATGTCGAGTTGGATGGTGTTGAAGTATTCAGAGAAAGACTGTTGAAGGCTTTATTGAAGTCAAAATGTTGAGCAGGAATTCCTTCTTATGGAGTAGGAGCCTCCTCGGCATGAGTCTCCTCAACAATACCTTCAGTAAGTCTAGCACCACTCCCTCTAGCTTCTTATGGATTGCCTGTCTCTTTCTCATGTGCCTGTCTGGTCTTGACAACCCATGCAGTATTGATAAAAGTGAAGCCCATAAGACTAAAAGTCTTATTGTTGATCTCAACTTCTATGGACCAAGGTTTGTGTTCAGCCTCATCAATAGTCAGAATGTTAAAGTATTAGAAGATGCGAGTGAAGAGAAAACCATAAGAAATAGAAGATCTCCTATTCTCTACAGCACTGATCATCTCATGTAGAATAAAGAAAGGTAAATCTAGCCTTCTTCTAATAAGAATGGAATCAACGAAACAGATATCATCAAAAGTGGGTGCATCTCTATGACCAGCTCTAGGTATCATGTTCTTAGACAAAAATTGAAAAAGAATCCTGGTCTCTAGAGTGAGATCAGTGACATGAGGTTTGGGTTGGAAACTATCATGGGAACAGACATGGAGTAAGGCTTGTTGAGGATCAAAATTTTCAATCATAGGCTAAGTGTTGGTAATGGGAAATTTGTAGTCACCCATACGAACATTTAGGATATCAGCTAGGAGTTGTTTTGTAACTTCAAAATTAATTCCCTTGAGGGAACCATAGATTGCATGTTGACCTTTAGAAATATTGGCACGGGCATAAAAACCATTAACCAACCTAGGATATCCTATCCTTCTAATGGAGTAAAATTCAGTTCATCTCATGTTTTCAATGTAATCAAGAAGATTAACATATGATAAATCCCTAAAATTAAAGATTCTACTCCAAATAATACTCTTTTTGGAAAATATTTCTTTATACTGGGTCACAAGAGGAGGGGATTCTAGAAGAAGAGTGCCTAACCTTACCTTAGTGCATTGTTCTTATTTCTCACGACGAATTTCTTTCCCCTTATACCGTGGATTTTCTCTTCTAAGAGCCATAGAATTAAAAAGGATAATAAAGACTCAAAAACAAAAAGAATTTCGGATTTTTAGGGTTTGATGGAATGAGAAAAATGATTTAGATACGAAAAGAGTCTTAAAACTAAAGATTGAGAGTAGAAAAGCAATGAAATCAACTTTGTTGGGTGAGAATTAAAAGATTTTGTGAGAAAAATTGAGTAGAAATGAGAGGAAAAGATACCAGGGTGAGAAAGAGAGAAGTTTCAGTTGAGAAAATATGAAAAATGATTAAGAGAAACCATCAAAAGCCTTAAATTATCGCGAGTCTGCAAGTTTTCAACAGACTAAAAACCTAGTTTCGGTCTACCAATTCTTCCAAAGAGAACTGTCTTTTCAGGTTAGTTTTTCAGTAGACCGAAAAAGTTTTTGGTCAGCCAAAAACTCTGTTTCGACAATTTTTTTTTAATAAAAACAGTTTTAGAAAAACGATGAGATTGATCAATCTAACATTAAATGAATCAACAAAAAGGTAATTTAGCAAACATACAAGACAAAATAAACACATTTAAACAAAGAGAAACATCAATAAAGCTTATTATGATTAATCATATCAAGTTCTCTACGAATCATGCAACGGTGATCCTCGTTGAGAGGTTTAGTGAAAATATCAGCTAGTTACTTTTTTGTGCACACAAACTCAAGTACAATGTTACATTTTTGCATATGATCACGAAGAAAATGATATCTAATGTCAATATGCTTAGCACGTGAATGCAAAATTGTATTTTTGGACAAATTTATAGCATTGGTATTATCACATTTAATAGATACATGATCATAATTCATTCCAAAATCCATAAGAGTTTGTTTCTTCCAAAGAATTTGAGCACAACAACTACTAGCAGAGATATATTCAGTTTTAATAGTACAAAGAGCAACAGAATTTTGTTTTTTGCTAAACTATGACATAAGTGAGTAACTAAGAAAATGACAAGTGCCACTAGTACTCTTGTGGTCGGTTTGGATACCATAATCCTAGGTTCATAGTACCATGCAAATATTTCAATTTATATTTTACTGCACTAAGATGTGATTCCTTAGGATTAGACTGAAATCTAATATATAGACAAACACTAAACATTATATCTAGTCTATTAGTAGTTAAGTGAAAAAGTGAGCCGATCATATCTCGATATTTGGTGATATCCACTGCTTTACTATGTTTGTCTTTATCAAGTTTGATTCAAGAGCTCATAGGTATTTTCATTGACTTGGAGTTCTCCATATCGAACTTCTTTAGCATATCCTTGATGTACTTGGATTAATTGATGAAAATGCCTTCTTTGCTTTGTTTGATTTGAAATCCAAGGAAGAAATTGAGTTCTCCCATCATACTCATTTCAAACTCATTTCTTCATAGAGAAAAACATTAGTAGCACCAAATATAATATCATCAATATAGATTTGAACTAAAATCATTTCACCCCTTTTTCTTTTTATAAAAAGAGTAGTATCCGCTTTTCCCATAGTAAAACTATTTGAAATGAAAAATTTACTTAATCTATTGTACTGAGCTCTAGGAGCTTACTTTAAACCATAAAAAGCCTTTTTTATTTTGAAAATATGATCCGGATACTTATGATTTTAAAAATTGGGGGGTTGAGCTACATATACTTCTTCTAAAATATATCTATTTAGAAATACACTCTTAACTTCCATTTGTTATAGAATGAAGTCTTAATGATATATAAATGCGAAGAGCATCCTTATGAACTCTAATCTTGCTAGGAGTGCGAAGGTTTCTTCATAATTAATACATTCTTTTTGATTGAAACTTTGAGCCACTAATCTAGCTTTGTTTCTCACAATCACCCCATGCTCATCTATTTTATTTCTAAAGACCTATTTATTCCCAATAACTGACTGGTCCTTAGGTCTAAAAACTAATTCCCAAACATCATTTCTTTTAAATTGATTTAATTCTTCTTGCATAGCTAAAATCTATAATTCATAATTTTCAGTTTCTTTAAACATTTTTAGTTTAATTTGAGATATAAAAGCCATATTGTTGCAAATATTTTTAAGTAATGCTCTAGTCTTAATTCTTATAAGCAGCCACCTAGAATTTGGTCTTTAAGATGAGCATAATTGAATTTTAAATCTTGAGGAAAAGTAAAAGAGTTACCATTTTCACTTTCTTTTTCTTTCTTAAGATCTTGTTGTAGTTGGATTTCATTCTCTTCATTTATTTTCTCATTTGCACTTGGCTCACTTGTACTTAGTTCCAAACCTACAACATCAAAATCATCTAACATTTTTTCTTCATGGAGAGCATTAGACTCATCAGACGTAACAGGCATAGATTCTTCTACTACCAAGGTTTTTTTATTGAAAACTCTATAAGCTTTTCTAATAGTAGAATATCCAAGAAAAATACCAATATCGGATTTTGAATCATATTTTCTCAAATTATCTTTAGTATTCAAAATAAAACATTTACAACCAAAAACTTTAAAATAGCCAATGTTGGGTTTTCTACTTTTCTAAAGCTTATAAGGTGTCTTATTCAAAATTAGCTTTATCATAACTCTATTTACAATATAATAAGCGGTACTTACCTCTTCGGCCTAAAAATATTGTAGCAAACTATTTTCATTTAGCATACTTCGTGCCATTTCTTGTAGAGTTCTATTCTTTCTTTCTATAACTCTATTTTGTTGTGGAGTTTTGAGAGTGGAAAAATTATGATCAAAACCATTTTTGAAGTAAAATGCTTCCATTTCATTATTTTCAAATTCACCACCATGATTACTTTTAATAGATATGATAGTGTAGTCTTTTTCATTTTGCACTTTCTTACAAAAAATTGTTAGTACATTTAAAATATCATTTTTATGAGCAATAAATAGAATGCAAGTTAATCTTGAGAAATCTTCTACTATCACAAAAGCATAGTATTTTCCACCAAAACTAGCTACTTTTGATAGTCCAAATAAAGCCATGTAAAGTAGCTGTAAAGGTCTAGAAGTAGTAATGATGTTTTTAGATTTAAAAGAACTTATCACTTGTTTTCCAAATTGATATGCATCACAAACCTTGTTTTTTTAAAAAAGTAAATTACGAAAATCATTTACAAAGTTTTTCTTTGAAAGTTTAGAAATAGTATTCATATTAGTACATTTAAGTCTCCTATGCCAAAGCTAAGAATTGTCTTTTAAAATCGAAAAATATTTATCTTGACTAAAATATTTTTCAATATCAATAGTGTAAACATTGTCCTCTCGTTCTCCTTCAAAAATAACTTCTTTTGAACAATTAAGCATTTGGAAGGCTCAAAAATGACTCAATAACCTTTATCACAAAGTTGACTTTACTAAGCAAATTGTGTTTAAAGGTATCAACAAGTAAAACATTTTCAATAATAGGAGAAAAGAAGAACCAATGTTACCTATACCCAAAATCTTGCCTTTAGCATTGTCTCCAAAAGTGACATGTCCCCCATTTCTTTTTGTAAATGATGAAAGTAAGGAGTAGTCACCGGTTATATATTTGGAGTAATCACTATCCAAGAACCAAAAATTCTTCTTCTTTTGTACCTATAAGTAAGAATCAAACTTTGATTTTTGATACCTATAAGTAAGAATCAAAATTTGATTTGATTTTTGGTACCCATACTAAAAATCAAACTTTGATTTTTAGTTTTAAATTTTTTTGGTACCCAAGCTAGTTTTCCATCAAAATATGCATTTTTCTTTACAAAGCATGAAAAGCTAGTGTGTCTATCTTTATTGCAATAAGTGCAAGTCTATTTGGTGCTGCTAGTGCTAGTTTTTACAAAATAGTTTTTGAGGTATTTTTGTTTTATGGAAGATGTAAACCCAATACCTTCTGTGTCAAAAACACATTTTTGTCTACTAAATATCATATCAAAATTTTTCTTTCCATTTGAAAATTTGTAGACAATTTTGGTCTAGTCTAAAACCTTATCATTTAAAAAAGTATTTCCTTTTGACAAAACAATGCAATTACTACAATGTAAATTCGTTTCCTTTTCTTTTGTAAGCTCTTCAACTATTTTTGACAAACTAGAAATTTTCTTTTCGAGAGCATTGTTCTTGAAAATGAGTTTTTTTATATTTTTTGTGTAAATCATTGAAATCACTCAATAAGTTCTTATATAATACATCACAATCACTATTATTTTCACTAAACTTAAACTTGTATCACTATCATGAAATTCAATTGTAGGTTTAAGTGAGCTTACCTTATTTTCTATTGCCATGAAGCTTATGTTGAAAATTTCTTCTTGTTCTTCTCCTTTGGATTCTTCTTCTTCACTATCATCCCATGTGGCCTTCATTGCCTTCTACTTTATTTTTCTTCTCAAGAGACATTCATTCTTCATATGTCTAGGCCTCTTGCATTCAATGCAAGTAATGGGATTATCCTTCATTTTCTTCTCTCAAAAATCATTGCCTTTGGTATTCTTCTTGAAGTTATTCTTTTTGAAATTTAGGTACTTCTTGTACCTTTTGGTAAGTAAAGCAATGTCTTCTAGCTCACTATCCACAAATTCTTCTTCCTCACTATTTTCTTTCATGGCGTCTTTGAGAGCTATTCCCTTTTTTTTTTTTCTTTTCTTCTTCTTCATCTTCATTTGTTTCTTTTATAAGAATTTCACGGGTCATGAGAGAACCCATAAGTTCTTCAAGAGGAAGTTTACTAAGATCTTTATTTTCTTGAATGACCACCAGCTTGCCTCTATATGCTTGAGGAAGACTTCTAAGAATTTTGCCCACCAATTCACCATTTGGAAATGTTTTTCCTAGAGTACCAAGAGAGTTAATAATAGTAGTGAATCTAGTAAACATTTGAGAAATAGATTCATATTTTTCCATTTTAAATAGCTCATAGTTTCTAGTAAAAATATTTATTCTAGTTTCCTTCATAGAGCTAGTTCCTTGATAAGAGATATCTAACATATTCTATAGTTCATGAGCATCTCTTGCTTTCTCAATATTATTGTAAATATTCCTATCTAAACCGCATATAAGAATATTTTTAGCTTAACCATTTTTGATGAAGTTAATTTTATCTTTTTTATTATATTCTTCTATGTCTTTTTCAACTTCTCCACCATCAACTACTTTTATAATTTTCAAAGAACCTTTAGTGATAATATACCATAAGTCAAAATCAATGGACCTAATATAAGTATCCATATGACTTCTCCAATAGTTAAAATCGCTTTCATTGAAAAATGGTGGTTTGGATGGAGACAACCCCTCGAACTAAAAAGAAAATTTTTTGGATTAGTCGTCTCAAAAACAATTAAGTTTTAAAAAATCGAGCACCAAGCTTTGATATCAATTGTAAGTCTAAGGTTAGCCAACCCAAGAGGAGCAATGAATCAGATTTTAAAAACTTTTATAAACTTTTCTAGACAATCAAGTAAATTTAGTAAGTAAAAGCAATAACAAGTAAAAATAGATAAATTACATGCATAAGCTCAAAACAAGTAAGTAAGAGAGATAGGGATAGAGAAAAGCAAATACTATTTTTACGAGATTTAACAAACATGATGATTTATCTACCTCCCCAACTATTGGTAATCCGCTTTGAGCTATCTATTATTGGATCAAGAGAATAGGCTTGACGATCCCTTTATACAACGAGTGCTTTCTCCTTTAGCACACTTTCTCCTTAACACTAGCCTTCAATCCGACTCTATCATGCTTAACACGGATTATTTTGGCTCCGATGCCAATCTCACCTAAACCAAGTTATTTATGAATCCAGTGTCAACCTCACCTCATAAATACAATATGGTTTTTATGTTGTTGAAACACACAACTAGAATCTCTCTAATGAAAAGATTGATACAAGATAAGCCTAGAGAGAATAAATGAGAACATAAGATATGATCTAGTTTGGGTCAATTGACTTTTGTGAAAAAAGTGGATTTGAAAGTTTGATTCACAAAAGATAATGTGAACAACTTAAAAATATGTTTAAAGTAATTTAGGAATATTCAAAAGTTATTTCAAGTATTAAAAAGGCTTTCATATATAGACTAGTATGAAAACTATCTGTTTTAAATTGTTTGATAGATAATTTATTATTTTCGGCAAACCGAAAGTTCACTTTCGGTCGACTAAAAATACTAACTGTCAAAAGTAAAGTTGTAATGATCGAATTTTGAAAAGTTGTTATTAACAAAAAATAGAGGAATCAGTAGACCGATTCTCATTATCGGTCTACCGATTCTGTCCGAGAGCATATTTTCAATTTTATTGCAAGACTTTTTCAATCATTTTTCAAAAAGTGACTTTATCAATTGATTTAATATATAATATAGGAACTATAGAAATTTATAAATTAATTTAAAAGCTTTTGTAAAACTAATTTCATATTTTAATTGAGATATATAGTTTTTATAATTTAGCTTTGAAAATTTCCAATTTTTATGAAAAATTTGAGCCACTAATATCATACAATGTGTAAACAAATATTCAAGTACAGGAGCTAAGTATATAACCTTTGCTAGTCTAAATCTTGTTATCTTCATTTTTGTTTTCAAGCTCTTTTTCATAATCCAACTTGAATGTCCTATGATCCTTTCAATTTAACTTGTCACACACTCAAGTAGATCATTAGTTCTTAATCATATGTTTGTTAGATTCAAAATATGAGAGTAGAATTGATGACACAAAGCATGACTCAATAGTCTTGACATTAGAAAAAGTAATAAGAGAAGAATACTTGACAGAAGATGCAGACTATTTATATACATTATAGTCTGTCCTTGTAAATGGGTTGCTCTCGTGTGAAGATCCTGTGCAAGAAAAGTAGAGGGTAAGAATTCAATAGAGGTATTGATTGTTTGACATCATTGGGAACTAAAAATGAGGTTCTTTTTCATAGTAGCTACACAAAGAACATTATCTAAAGAAAAGGTGCGTAAGTGTGTAGAAAAAGATTTGGAACTGTTATGTGTGATGGGTAAAACCATGACAATACCAATAACAATATCATCAGCACCATCACAAAGAGTCTGAAATGAGAGATTGCTAAGATCAGAGGTAACATAATTTGAGGCCCTACTTTTAAGAAGTTAATTGGAAGAGATCGGGTAAGCGGACGTAGCAAGATGAGCTTGTGGTTGTAAAATAGCCAAGGAGTAGGGTTGCCATGGCGAAAGTTATTGTGGCAATAAAAGTGGCTACAAATTAGGTTGAAGTTGGCAAAACACTGGGGCTTGCGGAATAATGTGACCCTGAGCACGACACCATCAGCAACAACTAAGATAAAGGTGCAGTGGTTGGTGACCACCACAGGATATAGCTGGGGTAGTACCAAGGCAAGGAATGCCGAAGGATATGGCAGGATAAGACAATGATAGATGACGTAGAGATATGTTACCAAAATGGTTAAAATTGGTATGTGAATTTACCAGGTTGGTCATGGCAGAAAGTGATAAGGAGGAAAAGTACTGGAGGCAATGGAAAAGCTCCTTGTTGATCAATTTTTCATAAAGCTCATCAAATGAAATCAAAGTGTCATAGCCATTGATAACATCAACACTTAGTTTGTGTCATCATCAAGGACATCAAATTTTGTACTTCAGTTTTATTTCAGAATTAAAATGGAATATCTAGGATTAGGATTTTCAATTAGTAATTAATTATTTATGAAATATGGGGATATATCTGATAGAAGATGAAGCCTATTAATATTAAAATTCAAGCAAGACAAATTTTGAGTGACTTGGTTGGGTATATAGAAAGTTATAGATTTTTTAAAGTTTTGCATAGGTAGAAAATACAATAGCAATTACGACTGTATTTATAGATGCTTTTAATGGTCTGATTGAGTTATATTTTGTGTAGCTGAAAGTTATTGAATTAACCTTCTAATGGTATATAATTTATCAAAAATAGACTCATAAATAAAGAGTTATAGCCAATTAAAATAAGTATTATGAATCTGAAAAAATAAATGTGAAACTTTGGTATTTTGAGTGAAACATGACAACAACTTGTACGACTATGTGGGCCTACTTATAGACCCCAAAGATATATTCTTGACACTATTAAGACTCTCTTACTTGTAGAATTTGTTTTCTAAGTTAGGTAATTTTTAGAGGTATATCAAAATTGTTGTAAATCGTGAGAAATTGAGATTACTTAAAGTATAGTTGACCATAGAAGATTTATAGGTACCAACTAGTCATTGTTCTTCTGTAGATTTATTTCTATCTCAAGAGGAAATTTACCTTAGCAAACAAATCAGAGTAAAATGGTTAAAGAATGAGGATATAAATTCTTACTTTTGTCATAATATTATAAAACATTGAAAAGCTAAACACGTATTAAGTCACATAAAGATTGGAGAAGATGTTATGGAGGATATTAACTTGATCTCTAATTATATTCAATCTTTCTACACTGATTTATTTAATGAATCACAAACTCATACTATTGATTATTTGGTTGTGCAAGAGACTATTCCTAAGCTGGTGTCTTCTTTTGAGAATGTCAAGCTTTGTCGAGTACCTAATGATGAAGAGATTCGTAATAGTTTTTAATATAGATTCCTCGAGTGTCCCGGACCCGAATGGCTTTTCTGGGAAGTTTTTGCTTCATTATTGGGATATTGTTGGCTGAGATATTATTTTAACAGTCCAATAGTTCTTCTAATCTGGTAATTTAACCCCTAGCCTGAATTCTAACTTTTTGGAATTCGTCCCTTAAATGGACCATGCTCTTACTATTGATCAGTACTGACCAATTATTTTGGGAAATTTTCTCACCATACCTTTGGATTCCATTAAAATTGTGTTTTCTACTTTTGGCTTTGATATTACTTTTATGAAATGGATGGATATTATTTTCTATTCAGCTTGGCTCTTTATTTTGATTAATTGTTCCCCACATTGTTATTTTCCTTGCTCAAGAGATATGTGTCAAGAATATCTTCTTTTTTCGTTTTTGTTTGTTCTTACTTAGTCGTTATCTCAATTTATTGCTCCAAAAGGGTGACCTAATTCCCATAACTTCTACTAGAAAGGAAAAAACTCATGCTCATTTTCTCTTTGCAAACAATATACTTCTATTTGCTAGAACTTCAAAGATCAACATTAGAGTGATTATAAAGATTTTTCAAGATTATATACTATGGTATGGCCAATAGGTTAACTTTAATAAATCCTTTATTTAATTTGGTAGGGTTGTTACTCCAATCTTTATTTTTGAATTTTTAAATTAAACAAGTATGAGAAGAGGTGGTTCATCCTTCACTTATCTTAGTATTTCACTACTTATCAAGTTCTCTAAACATTCTAATTTTAAATCGTTATTTGATAAGGTCTATAATAATTTTGATTATTGGAAACGTTTACATCTCTCCATGCTAGGTAGAGTCAGTCTTATCAATTCAGTTACCATAAGTCAACTATCCTACTATTTTCAAGTCTATCGGTGGCTGGCTATTCTTTTAAATGAGTTGATTTTTTTAGTAAGAAACTTTTTGTGGTCCGGTTTAACGAAGGTGGCTAAACTTGTAATTGCTTCTTAGGCCGTAAGGACCCCAGAATTCTCAATGCAACTTTTCAAAAAAAAAACATCTTAGAGCTTAATAACAGAATCTTTCATTTTTAAATTCCTAAGGGGATGGTACTTCTCCAATAGATTTTCTTAGCGAAGAATTTGTAAATCTTCTATTTGATACAATTTAAGATCTCACGTTCAGCCTCTTCCTAAGGAGTCAGTTTAGACTATTGGAAAAGATTCCAAAGTTTAACTTTAATTGGATAATTGGCTAGGTTCTCCTTTAGATGAAATGATGGCTTATAATGATACTATAGAGTCTAGCCTTGATACTACAATTAGTGAGCTTGTTTCAAATTCAAAATGATCCTTATCTACATCCTTTACTTCTAATTTTCCTTTGATTGTTGATGAGATCAAGAAGATATTATCTGTTACTCTCCAGATACTCTTATTTGAAGCCATTCTACTTCTGATGAGGTTACTTATGCAGTCTCTTTTAAGTTCTTAGTTGGTTCTATTATAAAGGAAAGATGGGAGGATAAATTTTGGGTTAGTTATATTCTGCCATCTCACTCCCTAGTATATTTGGAGAGTGCCTCTACATAAACTACTGACGAAACATAATCTTTTTGAGATAAGCTTTTAAAATGCCTTTTTGTTGTCGCTTTTATTTCTTTCATGCGGAAAATAGTGATCATCTTTTCATCTCTCGTAATTTTTTCCATATTCTTTGGGGTGTTATCTCATAAGTTTTTAGGCGACGAATTTGTTTAGGTGGCTCTGTTATTGACCTTTGGCTAGATGATTTTAAAGCTAACTTTAGTAGTCAAATTTTACAATTTTGGAGAACCATTATTGTGATTGCCATTTGGGTTATTTAGACTTTATGCAACAAGCTGTTATTTGATAATGAGTCTACATCTATTCACTCAGCCATCACTTTGATTTGGCGAATGGTTAGTGAGTCTAATACTATTGGTTCTGGCACTATAAAAAACTCTATAGAGGAGATAGAAATTCTGAAATGTCTTCACATGAAGTTAAAATCTCCAAAATCACAAAAAATTGTTCAAGTGTCTTGGCGTGTTGAAAGTCAACACGGATGGTACTGCTCATGGTTATCTAGGTCTAGCAGATTATAATGAAGTTTTTAGGACATTTTTAAGTTTTTTTAGAGGTAACTTTGTTATTCCTATTAGTAAGACTTATGCTTTTGAGACAAAATTAGTAGCCGTTATTCATACAATCTCTTATATATGAGATTTTGGATGGAGAAATATTTGACTCGAAAGTGACTTGACTTTTCTGGTTATACTTTTTAAGACTTACTCTATATCTATTCCTTGGCGTTAGAAGCCACTAGGGATCCGTTGTATTGAGCTACTCTCTAACATAAACTTTCATATTTCCCATATCTATCTAGAAGAGAATTCTGTTGTTGACATTTTAGCTTATAGAGCTACTAGTATTCAAGCTCTAAAATGATTCATTTTTAATAGTTTAAAGACGGTGCAATTTAAAGTTTAAGTACTAAAGTGAGACTTTTTCGTTAGTTCAGGGACTAATAAGGTCATTTATCCTAATTTTTGTAAAAAATAATATGATTCTATATTTTATAGCAAATTTTGGATCAAGTATATGAATTATTATTGAACTTGGCTAACAAAAAATTATTTTGGAATTACTACATCATTATAATGAAATAAAATTGAAATTATTTATGATTCGTTATTATAAATAAGTATTTTGAAACTCTCTTCAGTAACTTTGCATGTAGACCCAATTCATAGGGGTTATATATAGAAGGCACTGACCTGGTTGCAGGGTTAAATATGGTACATTTGAATCTGCTTACAGGGGTTATTTGTAATAAATTCAAACCTAGCTAGAAGAGTTATTCGTGGCAAATTCGGACCTAGTCACATAAGTTAAATATGACTATAGTTACCAAAAACTGAAGAGAAATATAATTGAAATTGTTATTGACTAAAAAAGATTTGAAAAGACAAATTTAGAAATTTCTTACTTTTTTTTGTCAAATTGTTTACTAAACGACTTATTTGAATATTTTCAAAAGTACTGATTTTTTAGATCAAATTTGTTTTAAAAAATATTTGTTAATGGTTTAGGGTTATATATGATTGATCTAACTAGTTAAGATTATTGGTTACTTATTTTATTGGGCATCTAGTTCACCATATTATTTTTTCCTCTCATGTTTTAAAGATTTTCAATTAAGAAGTTCACTAAAGAAGAACTTGTTTAGATAATTAAGATATATTTGAGTTCATGAGTGAAAGAAGGAAAGTCTTTTATTCTCATAAGATCAATTAGCACAAATTTATTAGATTATTATATGTATTGTATATATTTGATTTTTAATATTTGAAAACTTAATAAAATTATTAGGTTGCACGTGATTTATTGATATTTATTAGAATTCAATAATTCTTTATTTTGTGAATTGTAAATAGACATAGTATATATTTATAAGACTTGCTTTGTAGGCATACGATGCAAATTTTCGAACGTGAGACGTGATAAGAACAGTATTAACTTAACTGTTGGACTCCCTTGACCATGTACCCCTTCGGTGCTAAGCACTCCGTTCTAACAACTTTCCCTTAAGAGAGCTACCATCCAAAGATTGGTTTCGACCACTCCTTTTAGATTGATTACCGGTGATTAGCTCAGCTGCAGCTGCACCAACAATTATAAGCCATATTCATATATTTTTTTTCATACCAAACTATAAAATAAGTCGAAAACTGGATCGGGGAAAAGAAAAAAAAAACCATAAAAAGTCATATATATTTATATATATATATAGGGCACCGGTAAGTATATTTTTTTTTTACATCTGCATAAGTATTAATTTGGTCAATGAAAATTTAGCATGTATATTTTTTTATTGTAAAAAATAAGAGAAAGAAATAACATTAATGATACACATCTTTTTATACACTTCATTATAGTCATTGGATCACCATTAGATGGTGATCTAAAGGCTAAACAAAAATACCTACCCATAAGTAAAGAAAAAAAATACTTATTGGATTGGCATCCATATATATAACTCTCTTTATTTTTTCACCATTTTTTTGTTTATGAAAAAAAAAATTAAATTCAAAGGTACGGATTACAATTTCTCAATGTATAGGGCTTTGGCAGAAAGCCCTATAGACACTAGTTTTCTTCCCTGGAAAATTATAGTTTTATTTTTTATTTTTTGCACAAAAGCCCAATATATAATGAAATTGCAATCCATACCTTTCAATTTTTTTTTTTCAAAAACCGATTAATGGTGAGAAAAGAAAGAGGTTTATATTTTCCTCTAGTCAATCCAATACTTTAAAATTAGTGAATGAAAATGAAAATAGTCCTCCATAACACTTAAAAAGTTCAACCAAATAAATATAAGCCGTAAAAGTAACTAAATATAATGCTAAGCATTTTTTTGTTTGTGGCCAAAAATCATATAAATGATCTCATTTATCTTATTTTGTCGTAATTCTTTTTACGTTTATATTTATTTGGGTTGAGGTTTTCAATATTGATTGAAAGTAAATTTGAATTTTCACCGAGTACTTTTTCCCTATGGTTTTGACCATAGGAAGTAAGAGAAAAAAATTCCAAATTCAAAGGTTTGGCCAATAATTTCGTAGAACACATAGTTTTTTGTGCAAAAAAGTGCAAACTAAGAGTTGATTAGGTGAAGTTTTCCATTCTTTTATCATTCATATTGTTTTTTTTTTCTTTTAAGTGATTATAAATAATTTGCTATAAACACCAACGGTGCAAAATAAGAATTTTTCCTATATTTTAACCAAATGTCTATAGTATCTATCTATTTCGAACTGCTTTAAAATTTTTTAATCCCAAATAACCCCTATTGTAACTTTATTGCATCTGATCCATCAAAAGATGTTATTTTTGTCTCTATTGTGTCATTCTCACGAGACCTTTAATAAAAATATTTTAAACAATTTGCAAGACAAAAATAATGTTGTAGATTATATTTAAAACATAAATAAAATTTGATTTTATTTTGGCATAAAAATGAGTGATCTCGTCATGGTCATGATTTAGTTTCAAAAAAATTTTAATTTTAAATTTTTTTTGGACTCATCGGTACTAGGATTATTACAGTAAATTCAAATATAATTATGATGTTTGCTTTATTAATATTTAAATCAATTTTAAAAAAAAAATTCATACAAACGATGACTCGATGTTTTTTGTGTTTATTTTATATTTTATCACTGCCTTTATTGTCATTAAAATTGAGCATATGACTTATCAAAAATAAATAAATAAAATGAGCATACGACATTATTTTTTTTCAACTAACAGAATAAAAGGCACGCTTAATAAAATGAAATGCGCAAAATATACCATCTGGAGTTGAGCGTCTTATCCTTTGTCCCGTATGTTTTTAACGATAAAGAGATAATATAGTGTCTAATTAGATACATTCACGAATCAGGTTTAAAAGACGTTTAAAAATTTATGGTCCAAAATAAGATTTAGGGTATCATTCGGACCGAGATTGGATGTTTTCCATCCATTTCTAATAGAACAATAGAAAAGTGTTAAAATGAGATAAAATAAAAATTCGAGTTCCAAACTATAGGGACATCTTCGAGTTGAAGTTTATAAACCAGAATAGGATTCGGGAGGTAATGGTAGTTTTCTGGCCAAAAATGAGATTAACTGGGTTTTTTTTTTTTTTTTTAGTACGGAAACATAAGTTATTCTCAGATAGATCGTAGATATGTGGCTCAGGTCATTTGACCCACATAGTCAACATCTTAGTCTATAAACGTGCTTGACCTTCGCAAGAGTTCCTACGGACTATACCGATGTGGTATTATAGGCGCAGCTTTTTTTTTCTTTTATTATTTTGTTTTTTTGGCCTTAAAAAAAATGAATATAGTCATTGTAGGCGAAGGTCGCGCAGCTTTGCCGTTTTTTTTTTTTTTCTCTCTCTCAAGAAAAAAAAATGCATATTGTTATTGTGGGCGCTGCTTTGTGGTTGAAAAAGTTCCACAATATACAAGTCGGTAAAGTCCTAGAAAATTTTGACCTACTTTTTTGGGGGGGGGGGGGGAGTTGAGGGAGTGACCTACTTTTCAGAAAGTTAGACAACGTAACTAAATTACAAAAACAATTATAAAACTATATATTTATTTTTCACATATATGCAAGTCGGACCAATTAAAAATATTATTGGTGCTTGGTGAAGTCCTTTGTTTGCTAGAATGTCCCACATGTATAATATTCATCAATATAGTAAAAAAAAAAAATCTTTTCTTAAAGAACGGTGAAATGTTTCCCATTTGGTATAAGAATGGTCACAAAAGAAATAGTTAAGAAAAAAAATGCTGAATAATTAAATTATTACTAAAAAAATATAAAATAAAATGTGACTTTATTTTCCATTCTTTTAAAAAATTAATATTGGTTAAAGTTTGAGATTTTAAGTGTATTTTGATTCCGAGGAGAGAAGGCAGCTGAGTTCATTGAAACTGAACAAAATGCCAAGCCGCAATCAAAGCTAAAGGCATCACATTACAGTCACAAAAGCAAGGCTAGTATTAGACATTCACGTTTTCACTCTTCAACCCAAAACAAAATATATAAATCTAACATTAAAAATTCATAAATCTAACATTAAAAATTCATACATCTAACATTATACGTGCCACGCAAGACCACACCATTTGCTGTTATAAGTCAATAAATATAGTCTCTCTCTCTCTCTCTCTCTCTCTCTCTCTCTCTCTCTCTCTCTCTAAAACAACTGTCCAAGGATAGCAAGTTAATGGCAAGAACAATATTGACAAATCCAAATATGTCTAAATCAAATTACAAAATTTTACGTGCCCCCTTAAATGATCTATTTTAGATACAAAATAACAAATTTATGGATGCTTGTAAATTAGTAAAATATAACAAAGTACATGATTGACTATCATACAAGAATGTATGATTAAGTTAGATATAACAGATACGTAAATAGACCAATAGATTGATATGTCATGCAGTGATGGAGCAACTTTCGGTTCGGTATATGCTTCCAAATTCATGAAAACTTTCGGTTCGGTATATGCTTCCTCCAAATTCATGAAATTATGAAGTTTAAATTTTAACCAAAATTTTTTAAAATATTTAATTATATCTCTCATTTGTCCTTCTAAGTTTTGGTAATTTAAAATTTGTACCTATATATTTTATGAAAAATTCAATAACAACCCTCATTTTTCCGTAAATTTTTTTTATTTTTGAACTTTACTTATATCTTTTTTAAGTACTTAATTTTGCCTACAATATTTTATGCCTAATTTTTCTTTGAATTTCACTTTAAAAGATCTTTTCAATCATATATTAACTATGTGTGTTTCAAAATTATATTTTTTTACTTTTTCATGAATTATACTACTCAATTACAAATCAATTTGAACGAAACAAAGAAAAAAATATAAGAAACAAAAAGGAGAGGAAGAAAATTTAGCTCATAGAATTTTCTTATATTATCCTCTTGAAAATAAAATTCTAGCTCCGTATCATAGACAAATAGAGAATTGCTAGGCCACCTAAATCAACTGTCATTAAAGAAAATATATGGCAAACAAGAGTTGACCAATATGATAGTTAAAGCAGTTCCTGAATTCAGTGATGTAGGTAAATTCTACACAAATTTTGTAGAAAATCTATTAACTAATTCAAAACCACATAGCATCCATTGTTATAATGACAATAATTCCAACACATCATAACAACTCAATAATATTTTTAGGTAATAAAGAAAGAGTAATTATTACTAGATAACTCATTTATTTGGAAATTTTAAATATTAACTTAAGTGACTATTTTCGCTTGATTTTAAATTTATGGGTGTGATTATTGAATTTGTCATGCCAACAACAAATAGTTCCACAAGATTTTAATGTCTTCACATGACCACCGGGAAAAATGGTCGTTGTGATAGAAAAGTGGAATTTAAGCTTAAAGTCACCATTTTTATGTTGGAATTTACATAATGGATTAATAAACCAAATATAATCTCAGAATCTATCATACTAAATTATCAGAAAAAAATTTGTTGAGAGAAACCCGTGACTAACCTGAATCCATTGAGTTTGACAGCAAAGAATGCGATCACATAAGCGGAAGCGATAACTGATTAGAGCCTGAGGGTAGAAGGTCTTCCACAGCCAGAATACTCTATGTCGGAGTCGAAATACTCCACGATCTCCAAATGATCAGATCTCCGATAAGTAAGCATGTAATCTTTTGTTCTCTGTAAATAATGTAAAACCCTCTTTGTTGTTGTCCAGTGATCCATACCAGGGTTGCTTAAATATCTGCCCAACACTCCAACTCTGTACGCTATATTTGGACGCGTACACACCTGAGCATACAACAGACTCCATACTATAGATGCATAAGGAATCTTCTGCATTTCTTTAGCTTCAAACTCATTCTTAGGGCATTGAATGAGACTGAATTTATCACCCTTAGTAATGGGTGTATCTCCTAGGACACATTTACTCATGCCAAATCTATCAAGTACCTTTTTGATATAGCTCTTTTATGATAACCCAGGTATACCCTAAGAGCGATCTCGGTGTATTTTAATCCCTAATACAAAAGAGGCGTCCCCAAGATTTTTCATCTCAAATTTATTTGATAGAAATGTCTTGGTTTCGTGCAGTAAGCCTATATCATTGCTTGCCAAAAGTATGTCATCGACATATAAAACTAGGAAAATATATTTACTCCTACTGAACTTGTGATAAATACTTCCGTCTACCGAATTTTTCTCAAAACCGAACGAGAAAATAACTTAATGGAACTTATGATACCATTGATGGGATGCTTGTTTGAGACCATAGATGGATTTCTTTAGTTTACAGACTATAGACTTTGGATCTCCGATTACAAAGTTTTCTAGCTGTACCATATAAATCGTTTCTTCAATATCACTATTGAGAAATGCAGTCTTTTCATTCATCTGATGTAGCTCTAGATCAAAATGAGCTACTAATGCTATAATTATTTTAAAAGAATCTTTCGAAGAAACTGGAGAGAAAGTCTCCTTATAATCAATGCCTTCTTTCTGAGTGAAACCCTTGGCAACTAGACGAGCCTTATATCTCTCGATATTGCCTTTAGAATCCCTTTTGGTTTTAAAAATCCATTTACGACCAATAGGTTTCTTTCCTGCTGGTAATTCTACGAGTTCCCAAACGTCGTTGTCTTTCATGGATTTCATCTCATCCTTCATGGCATCAATCCACTGTTAGGATTTTGAACTTTGTTTGGCTTGAGTGAAATTGACTGGATCATTTTTCACTCCTATATCATACTCATGTTCTAGGAGATAGACGATATAATCATCCGGAATCGCATTTCTCCTTTCCGTAGTAAATCTCCTTAGTGGCACTACCTCTTGAGGTTGTTGAGGTTGCACTTCAGGAGCAACTTCCTCATGTGAGATAGGGAGTTGCAGAATATTGTCTTGAATTTTTGGATTTGCTACTTGAATAATGTCAGGTAAAGGAGCCTGATTACCTTCAATAGCAACTGTAGGAAAAGAAACAAATTCCTCCTCAAAGACAATATTCCTCACCTTATCTTCCTCCCCAAACTCAATATCCTCAAGGAATCTCGTATTACCCGTCTCAAAAAAGGACCTGTTAGAGGGATCATAGAATTTGAAACCTTTGGATCTTTCAGCGTAGCCAACAAAATAGTAGCTTAGTGTTCTTGAGTCCAGTTTCTTCTCATGTGGCCTGTATGGCCCTGCCTCAGCTAGACAACCCCAAATATGCAAGTGCCTAATATTAGGCTTCTTGCCTGTCCATAGTTCATACGGGATTTTAGCTATTGATTTGCTGGGTACTCTATTGAGTATATAAACTGCAGTCTTAAGTGCCTCCCCAGAGTGATTCAGGTAAAGAGGAATGACTGATCATACTCCTCACCATGTTCTTAAGTGTTCGGTTTCATCGCTCAGCAACACCATTCATGCTAGGGTTTTCCAAAATTTGTGTATTGTGGGACGATTCCACATTCCTCTAGGTACTGGGCAAAGGGTCCTGAACATTGTTCACCAGATCCATCATACCTACCATAGTATTCACCACCACGATCGGATTTAATGGCTTTAATTTTCTTGTCGAGTTGATTTTCAACTTCGGCTTTGAAAGCTTTAAAAACGTCCAGGGATTGTGATTTCTCATGAATTAAATATAGGTATCCATAGTGAGAGTAATCATCTATGAACGTGATGAAATACTATTGGCCATTCCATGAAGCCGTAGGAAATGGACCGCAGATATCAGTATGTATCAGTTCTAAGACACCAGAACTCCTATTGGCACCTAATTTACGTATATTTGTCTGTTTGCCTTTAATGCACTCAACACAAACTGTGAAGTCTATGAGGTCAAGTGGGTCAAGAATTCAATCTAACACAAGACATTGTATTCTCTGTTTAGAGATGTGTCCTAATCGCTTGTGCCATAACATAGAGGAATTCTCTGTGGTTTTGCATTTTGTACCACGTTTCTCGACATGCAAAGTTTCATTAATTGAGGTAATAGTGTCGACTTTATATAGGTTATCAATTAAGGTACCAGTTGCAAGAATATTGGAATTCTGAAAAAGACTAAATTTATTATTTCCAAATGAATAAGAATAACCTGATTTGTCCAAAACTGAAATGGAAATTAAATTCTGTTTAAATGACGGTACAACAAATATCTCATTCAAATCCAAAAATAGACCAGAACCTAATTGCAACATAAATAGGCCTATTGCCTCCACTGTAGCTGTATCACTGTTGCCCACATAGATGTATCTTTCAGCATCACTTGGCAGACGGGTCCTCAGACAACCCTACATAGATATACTTATGTGAGTAGTGATACAGGTATCTACCCACTAAGTATGACTGGGCATAGAAGCAAAATTAACCTCAGAACAGACAAAATTGAGAAGCTTACCCTTCTTAATACGCCATGCGGTGTACTTGGGACATTCCTTCTTCACATGACCTGCCCTCTTGCAGAAGAAACAAGTTGATTCCTCATCTTGTTTCTTTAACTTGTTTCTTCTGCACTTTAGTATATGAAGTCCCAGATGCAGCTCCTTTATCCTTAGTCCTTTTTCTTTTCTTTTCTTGAGAGGTCGTTGCTAAGTGAGCACTCTCTATTTTATCTCGCTTTAATCTATCCTCTTGTTGCACACACTGAGATATGAGCTCATTAAGAGTCCATTTTTCTTTCTGGGTGTTGTAGCTCACTTTAAATTAACTGAATTGTGGCGAAAGAGATAGTAGTACTAATTGCACGAGCAAGTCATCCAACATCTCTAACTTAAGTGCCTTTATTTTTGAAGCCAGATTAGACATCTCCATGATGTACTCCCTGATGTTCCTTTTATCTTTATAACGCATAGCAAGTAAATTGCTCAGCATGGTACTAGTTTCCACTTTTTCATTCTTTTGGAAACGTTCTGCAACTGCGTTAGGGAACGCCTTAGCATTATCAACCTCTGGCACAACGCCCCTAATGGTCTTAGGTATGGAATGCTTCATTATCATAAGACTCATGCGATTAGAACGTTCCCACTGCTCAAAGTTCTTAACATCCATATCAGAACTTTCATTTGTAAGAGCAGCAGGTTGTTCTTTCCTGAGTGCAAAGTCCAGATCCATGTAACCGAGCACAATCATAACGTGCTCTTTCCACTTCTTGAAGTTTGTACCGTTAAGCACATGAATTGAATTTAAATTAGCAGATATACTTGAAGCAGAAACTGAACAAAGAACAAAAGCAAAAAATAACATCTCATATTAATAACATGTCATAAACTAAGCATACAAATGAGATATACTAGTATGACACAAATATGTAAGGTGGGCTCCCATCACAAGATACTTGGAACAACATCAATAAGCCTTTCTTTGGGCCGACGTATCAACTTGTAAGTGGTACTCTTCAGTGCAGTAATCAAATATTGACAATAAATCCTGTCAGACAATATATCTTCCTTTGGGCCAATTTACTGTCCACATGGAAACTTAATAACAATCACATATTTATTGCCGCATGTGTATTCATTATTCAGCCAAATAATCACCTTCCTTTGGGCCGGTAATTATTCGCATGAACAATAAATACACAAACATTCAAATATTTCAAAATAAATAAATTTATGCAAT
>JXTB01000021.1:786506-808811 GCA_002914805.1 Parasponia andersonii | reverse complement strand
GTGTAAATTACCCGATTTTAAAATTGGGTAACTCAAACCTGATGCGATTTTTCACCCTAATGTGCAAACTTTATAACCCAAAACTCAGAATTCAACCCTCAAACACTGAATATCTCAACAAAATTATGAAAAATTTATTAATCATACATATTATATCTAAACCATAAAAAGCCATATAGGTAAAGATATCACAAAATAGAGACATGTATGATTATCCTAAGCAATTTAACATGATTTCCTGCTCTGATACCACTTGTTGGAATTTACGTAATAGATTAATAAACCAAATATAATCCCAGAATCTATCATACCAAATTGTCAGGAAAAGATTTGTTGAGAAAAACCCGTGACTAATCTGAATCCATTGAGTTTGACAGCAAAAGATGCGATCAAGTAAGCGGGAGCGATTAACTGATTAGAGCCTGAGGGTAGAAGGTCTTCCACAGCCAGAATACTCTATGTATGCTCAATGGGTACTCTCTCTATTGATGGAGGTAGAGAAGAAGAGCACACAATCTATTTTGGCTTTGGGGACCAAAACCCTATATTTATGTCTTTATATACTAGTCACCAATAGAGATCCTATCAATTCTTATTGAACTAGTATTAGGTAATTATACATTATAAAGTTCACACTTAATAAGTAATTTACTGAGTTCAAAATTAGATCACTTAATTGGTCCCACTTAATTAGACAGCCCTAATATTATATAATTATTATAAAAACTATGGCCCACGTACTAGGTTACACGAGCAACCCAACATTTTATTAATAAAGAAAATAACAACCAAAAAAATAAATCTTTTAATGGAAAGAATCAAAGAAGGTAGAAAATTAAAAGAGAAAAAGTGATTTAATTTGCTCCTACTAATAAGGCAAGAAAAGTACCAAACAGCTGAAGCAATGTAAGGCATTAATATTGGTCAATTTAGATAGCTCTAACTCACAAGGCATTGGCTGGCATGGGGAGCACTATCATTGTACGAACGAGAAGTGAAAAAACTTAAAAAATCATGCATTTACCCAACCTTTTGCCTTATCTGACAGTTATATATGCATATGGGCCCCATTTAATGAATTGACATACTTATCCCCTTAATCCTTATGTATCTTCTTCTTCTTCTTCTTCTTCTTCTTCCATTTTTTTTTTAAAAAAAAATTGTAACTTATTTTCATTATCTTGTACCACACAACGATAGCACTTTTATTTTTTTAATATTTTTTTGGGACTATATTTATTTTTGCGTATACATAATTCGATACGGTAGATCATGAATTGACAACCAACTCTAACTTCACCCTCCTCCCTCGGACGTCATTGAATTGCCAACTTTACATGAGAACACCAAAAATAAAAAGGAAAGTGCTAATATAAATTAAAGACCCACTTTATATGCTCAGGTAATTTTTTTATTCATTGTAGAAAAAGATAAATATCATTAAAAAACTTCTAGAAATATTATTACCAACTACTGCTCGTGCATGTTACTCTATGAGGCACCTATATTTTTGAACCATTTAAATACAAAGATAGCATTGTTGTTTTCTATTTAAATATGCATTTTGGTGATGCAAATAGATGTAGATTACTAGATTAGAATAAAAACTCAAAGGATTAAATCTGTTGATCTTCTAAGTTCTGACTGGACCCAGATAGATAGCTGGTTATAAGAATATTAGCTGTTAAGAAAATAAAACTTCCTCTTATTGTGTAATAAATAAACTTAATAAAAATGCCCAATATGATTTTCTATATTAAAAAAACTTACTGGATTGATCCCATATAGAAAAATGTAAATATATATACATACACACAAATGGATGGAGAGATTAGAATCTTCAACCTTTGAATTGGATTTGAAGGTGAGTGTTTTTGCATGTCAGATTAGGCCTCTTACCACAATAAAATATTAATTTAATGACTAACCAGAAAAGGCAATCAGTCGTCAATAGCTAATTTCCTTTCATTATAAAGTCTTTTATTTTTTTCTGATTTCACAAAGTGAAATAGTATTAAATAAGAGAAATTAGGGTGTGTATACTTTCATATAAACATGGAATAAAAGTATTAATGTATGTATTTTTTTACCAATTATATAAGTCTCACTTCAAAAATACATAGATTGTTAAAAAACATGATATATTATTGCGAGTAAATTATGTGTATCTTTTAATATTACCGAGAAAAGTACATATAAAAGAAGGTCAATGTGTGTATGTTTTTTTTCCTGGAATAATTGAGATTTATTAAAGATCAGAAAATAGCGCGGTTACCAAAAGAAGGTCAACGCTTGAATATGATTCTTGGCTTTAGGCTTAGAGTTCACCAATTTTTACATCTCTTCAATATATAATAAGTTGGATAAGTGCATTTCTTTTGCCTTAATATTAGTTCTTATTATTCGATCGAGGTTGGCTATTTTCAGCGAATTGAGGAAAAAGATAGAATTACAAAAAAAAAAAAGAAGAAGAAGAAGTACAAGAACCTTTTTTTTTTTTCCAGCTTAAAAATAAAAATACAAGTTTTTTTTTTCATTGGAGAAATTTCCCCATTTCAGCAAGTGAATAAAATTTTGCATTATATGTTCTCTCTCTTAAAAGAATATTATCTGACAATTTTAAAATAAGAATTTTGGTAAATTAATTATCTCTTTGGGCTAATTACAAATTTTTGGCTACAATTATAAGCGTATTTTATTGATTTGGAAGAAATTCAGACTAACTCCATCAAAAAAGAGTGATTAATTTTTAGAGAGCAGATGGCTATCACGATACTCGTTCTAAACATATATTATTTGTATTTTCTTTTCGATTGTGATCTAGCTACACGATTATTTTTGTACTAGAGTACAAAATATATTCTATTAGTAGCGTAGCTTTCTTAATAATATTCTCTCCATAGAATGATTCATTCAAAGAGAAGAGAAAATATTGTACACGTAGAAACTTTTTTTTGAGGGTTCTATCTTCTTTTTTTTTTTTTTGTTTTAACAAAATACCTTCATCTATAAATTGTAATTTGAATAAATTTGTTAAATTTGCTTATTATTTTATTAGGATAGAATTTCAGTACGATTATAATTGCTTGGCGGGGTCTACTAAAACTTTTTTTAGGAACCCATTTATGATTTATAGGACACATGAGCCTGCCTTCCATTTGAATGACTCTACAATAGGATTTATATGATCACATTATAATTTTGGATTGTCTTTCGTCGTATGCATAATAACTGTAAAAACGTTCCTTTTATTAGTATTAGTAAAACTCTAGTAGCGTTACTTAACAATTTTTATTATTTTCATTTTATTAGTGCGTGGTCACAAAACCTAGCGGCAAAGTTACTTACTTTTATTAGCGTGTAGCCGCAAAACTAATTTTTCATTTTTTTTTAATTTTAAATTCTATAAAATAATATTTTGATATTAATAATGAAAAATTCGTACCTTACTTTGCAAAGTAATAATTAGGATTAAGAATGAAAATTAATACTTTTGAACTGATTCTCTGATTAAATTAAGTAATAAAAAGTCAATTATATTTTTCATTAAAATTATATTAATCTTTTATTATCTTTTTTGATTTTGAAAATATTATTATTTTTTATCGATTAAAATTATTTAAAAAATTAACTCAGATTATTAATTTTTAAATATTTTTAATCTTAATATTAATTTACAAAATAGGAACCTAAAACACCCAAAACATAGCATCGGGTATTTTTTTCCGAATAATAAAAAAAAACTAATACTCTAAATAATAAATTACAAGAAAGAAGTGGCATACCAATAATTTCAGTAAATGAATAAAATAATGGAAAATAATTAAATAAAACAATTCAATAAATAAATAAACAAGGAACGTTGAGAGGTAAAAAAAAAAGAAGATGACATGCAGCGGCTTTTGCCACTGTAGGCTTAAGCCTCAAAATCGTAGTACTCATAACGAGAGAGACAGGGTCAGGGTCAGTACTATTATATATTATATATGTGGTACTTTTCTCTCTCTCTAATCCTTCTCTCTCTTGAAAACCTCTCTCTTCTCTTCCTAAGGAGAAGAACAGTCCTCCCTCGAATCTCCTTGACTCTGAGAAAATCCCACATAGGAGAGAAATAGAAAGAGAGAACCCAGAAAGAACAAGCCATGGATTCGTTTCTACTCCAAGAATTTCAGCCTTCTTTTCTTGGTATTTGATGCTTCATTATTTCATCATCACCTTTCTCTTTCTCTCTCTTCCTCTCTTTTTGGGTTTTTTATTTTTATTTTTATTTTTGAATATTTATATGTATATATTTTTTTGTTTCTATTTTTGTTTGTTTCCTGAGGATTTTCTTATGTCCAGGTTTACAAAAGTGGGGTTGTTGATGCTAATGTGGGGAGCTGACTGGCTCCTTATTCAACAGCTATCTCCACGGATTCTTCTTCTGAGGGTAACTTTTTATCGTGTTTTTTTTTTTTTAAATTTATTTATTCTCTTGAATCAGAGTATATCTGGGTCTTAATCCCTGCAGTTTGGAGTCTTGGGGCTATAATGGTTTTGAATGTTGGTTATAATTTTCTCTGTTGATTCCTGGAAAAGGTTGAATCCTTGAAGACTTTGTAATCTGGGTCATGGTCAAATTGCTAGAACACTGATTTGAGCATCTGGGTTTTTGGGGTCTGATAAACTTGACTAGCGTTTATATATATACATATATATATATATATATATATGTATATGTATATGGGATTTGGTGTAATGTTGTTTCTAGGTCGATATTTGAATCTAAATATTTCTTTCATGATGGTATTCAACATTCTTTTCTTTTCTTTCCTTTTTTCTTGGGTTTTCTAAGCTAATAGATTTGTAAATTTATCAAACGCTATAAAATGCAGTGGTGTCTTTATCACTTTACAAAAAATATACTAATGCATGATGGGGAATATACAAGCGCTGGTTTGTACTATGGATTGGCGTTTTATGAGTATGCTACCTCGTCGGCAAACCCATGTGGCAACCCTTACGGAAATACAGAGCCAGAGGCATTTTATAGTCAACCTCGAAAGAAGTTGTTTTTGATGCGATAATTTATGAAGGCTTGATGGCCTCTTTACCCAATCATATGGAGTCTACTCTGTTTGATGTAGACTGTAGTTGGGCTGCCTTTGTTAATGCAAGTCAACCCATTTGTTTACTTTTTTGGTATTTGGTATATGTTCCAGCGTGCTTGATTAAATTATTGAATAGCTTTTAAGGGGAAAAAAAATGAAACACGAGTCTGTATTTGGGTTTTTTAATGTCTCAAACTGGCTGGTGATTGGGATTAGTTCCTGTTATGTGGATGCATACTATGTTGATTCATGTATCTTGTGAGCATCTTATAATTTCTGTTTCCTCCTTGTTGACATGTATACTTTGGGGCAACCAACTTAACTGAGAAAAGACTGGAATGTATATTTATTATTTAGGATTTCTGAGGGGTTTTGATACCAAGTCTTTCCTTTTCAATTCCATAATTGCTTTTTGCATTCTTCTAATTTGTTCTCTCCCATCCTCCCCAAGTTTCTGATTTTGTTGGCAACTTGTCTCTTGTCAGAGAGTAGTGAGTTCTTGATTCATTTGACCTTTCTACATTTTATGAATTACACTCATTTTGTTCCATTTTGGCTTCAGGAGTTTCTATGGATCCATCAAAATCCAATAAGTTGAGTATGGAGAAAAAGAGAGAACTTGTTTATGAAATATCAAACAGGTCGCAAGGTGCCTCTGAAATCCTACAGTCATGGAGTCGTCAGGATATTTTACAGATCCTCTGCGCAGAGATGGGGAAGGAAAGAAAGTATACTGGTTTGACAAAGTTAAAAATCATAGAGCATCTTCTGAAAATTGTATCAGAAAAGAAATCAGGAGGGAATGAGGTTGTAACAGACCTTGATTCACAGGCTTCTCCACCTGGCCAGAGAGCTACTAAAAGGCAGAGGAAAACTGAGCAACCATCTCGGCTAGCTACTGCAGCAAGCAATGTGTCAAACAGTAATGGCAGCATTGATTTGGCTAATACTGTATGTTGCAAAAACTCTGCTTGCAGAGCTACCTTAAGTCGAGAAGATGCATTCTGCAAGAGGTGTTCATGTTGCATTTGTAATAAGTACGACGATAACAAAGACCCTAGCTTGTGGTTGATTTGCTGCTCAGAGCCTCCATTCCAGGGTGATTCGTGTGGCATGTCGTGCCATCTTGAGTGCGCTTTGAAACATGAAAAATCTGGTATTGGTAAAGAGAGAATACTTGGGGAACATGATGGCAGCTTTTCTTGTGTTTCTTGCGGGAAAGAGAATGATTTGCTCGGGTAAATAGTTATACTTATTACCTATGTTTATATGAATATCATTACTTCTTTTTCTGGTTCTTTTGTATTTTTGTTTTTTGGATTACTTTTTTTTTTGGGTTATNCCCCCCCCCATATTCTTGATATTATTCTTCTTTTATAATTTCTTCTAAAACCTACTGTTCCTTTTTGACCCTGTAATACCGGGAAAAATTAATATAAATAACTGACCATAAGAAAATTATGAAATGTTTATAACATTCTATTGAAAATTTATAACATTCTATTGAAAATAAGAAAGCAACTGGCTGTGGAAGTTCTAGCCATAAAATTGATGCAGGAAAGCATTGTCACCTAGATAAGCTTCTTAGACAAGCTTCTTCTATTAGGTAATTCAATAATGTTTTGGTTATTAGGAAATCAATGATGACATAAATGATACAATTGAGTCGACTAATTTCACAGAGTTGCAGCCACAAATGAGTTTGTTGACTTTCCCCTTTATTCAAAATTTCAAAACAGAACTTACTTTGTTTTACCATTGACTTGATCAAAGATCTAGCAACTGAATATTGCATTCCTGAAAATGTTTTGGGCTATAAAATAGTTATGCATTAGAGAAATTAGTCTTCTCATTGTCTTTGTTTCTTTAAGGAAACTTTTGAAATAGGGAAAATAAACAAAGTGCTTGTGCTGTCTCTTCTATGGCGTTAATGATATATTGGAATGAAACCTCAGGTGGATTTATCGTCATCATCAAATGCATACGTAATTGATCTGTGCTTATGAGAAAACTTGCGAAGGAAGAATGTTCTATTCTACCAGAAGCTTGTTTGATTGCTATTTCCAGGAAGATTAATTTTCTTTCTTCTGCATATGCTATCGAGTCTAGTTTATGAATGGTCAATGGGATTTTTGGAGGATGGGTGCCAGTTTTTGTGCTGTTTGAATCTTTTGTAAATCTGTGATAACATATTATTAGGTATGTTATGGGGTTATATAGATGATATAATTCAATTTCTCATCTTCACTAAATTTAATGTTACTTTCATGGCTTTTTCTTTTTAGTTTACATTCTCAATAGTGTAGTTTTAAGTTTTTCTAGTACATGGAATCTTCATTACATAATTTCTTTTAAAACTCACCCTTAAAAGTTCCATCTGGTTAATGTAGTGCTCATGTGTGATGTCAAGGTAGTGTTGTTGTCACTATACCAGATGAATCATCTTATTACTCATCCTTGTCCAAAGAATCGTTAGGGGATTCACTAATCCAAAAAGATAAAAAATAGCTCAACATTGTTTTCTTTTGTTTTTGTTTGTTTATTTTTTTTGTCTTTTGTTTATTTTTTTTTTTCAGTAGTTAACCCGTTTTAATCGACATACAGGAGCAAAGACAGTTTTTCATGTAAAACAACTTGGTTGTTTTATCCAATCACACATTAAAATATGGACTAAATTTTGCAAAATAAATGGATTCATGAAATCGTAACAAGAAAAGATACACAACTTCGCAGCTGTCTTCTGCAACTAAGAGTATATGAGATATCAAGTAGCTGACAGTTAAGCTTACTGCTGGCTCTTGAGAACTCTCATAAAATAAACATGTTATATAGTGCTGTTAAACAATCAGTGTATATATTTTAAACACATGCCAGATGCCATATTGGGAACTAAGATTTAAAATACTGTTTTGCAGTGTGTCTTTTCCTCAATGTATTACATAGGCTTCAGTGTGTGGTAAGTTTGAATGCATCTAATCCTCAGGAATTGGTTAATTTATTCAGGTGCTGGAGAAAACAAATGGTCATGGCAAGGGAAACCAGACGGGTGGACATTTTGTGTTATCGTGTTTCCTTAAGCCAAAAGCTTCTCAAAGGAACTGTTAAATATCAAAAGCTTTATGAGCTTGTCAAGGAAGCTGTGAAGAAGCTTCAAGCCGAAGTCGGTCCATTGGCTGGTTTGCCTGTGAAAATGGGTAGGGGAATTGTCAACAGGCTTTCTTCTGGACCAGAGGTTCAGAAACTCTGTGCATCTGCTCTGGAGTTGCTGGACTCGATGCTTTCCAATGCAACCTTCGATTCGTTGCCCAGACCCATTACAGAAGGTAGTGCTGTTGTGTGATGACAAAGCATATAAATCCTTCCTCATGTTAGTCATAATTACTGTTGAATATTCATCTTCCAATGGTGAAAATTGGAGATGTCTAAGTTGCTTACCCTTGTCAACACGTATTCATGGAATTTACAAAACATTTTAAGGCCTTTAGTGGAATACAACCATTTTATATTGTGCATTATATCTTTTGACTTCGAGTATCAAGGTAAGTAATGAAGTCCTTACTGTTCAGCTTATGTGTCTTTCATTTCAGGTAAAAAGTCAATTGTGCCAGACATGATCAAGTTTGAAGACATCCAGACCACATCCCTCACCGTTGTTTTGCATTCTGATTATTTTTCATCAGAAAATAATGTCCTCTACATCTTATGGCACTGTAAGGCTGATGATATCCACTATCCTAAAGAACCGACTTGTAAACTGTCTGCGCCAAATACAAGATTTGTTGTTAGAGGTCTTACTCCTGCTACAGAGTATTGTTTCAAAGTTTCATTATCTGATGGTGCCAGAGAGTTGTGTACCTGTGAAGTTCGATTCTCAACAAGCAATGGGAATGAACTTCCAAATTGTTTGGTGTTGGAAAGAAGTCAAAGCCCAGCAACTAATTGTAGCAGCCTTTCGAATCCTTCATCAGTAGAAGACGAGACTAATAACGTTGCTCTGTCTAGTGACCAGGCTGGTATCCAACCAGACAATTATACTATGTATTGCAAGGATGATGGAAAGGTTGTTTCTGCTAGTTTATCAAACGGTGGTATTACATGCAACAGTACAGGTGGAGGAGGAAACATAGGAGATCAAGTTTCTTTGTTGGACAGGGACCAAGCCATGGGGTTGGTTGGCTTCATGTCTAATTCTCATATCGTAGAACCCGATACCAAACCCTCATCTGAGGGCCAAATTGCTGAGGACATTAGCACTGATAATGGGTCAAACTCTCCAGTTCGAACAGGAATGGAGTGTGTGCCATTTGCTGGTAGCTCAGATGCTGGCTTGCCTATTACTCCTTGCAAGTTGGAAATACTTAAGGAGGGACTAGGAAGAAATGGGAGATCCAAATCCAGCAGTAAGGATCTGGAAAATGTGACCAGGAAAGGAGAACCCCAAGATGGTAGCACCACGAAAAAAAGAAGTGCAGAAAGGCGGGATGAGGAATGTGCAGGAAATGGTATTTCAGATAGGGATTTTGAGTATTATGTTAAGGTGATTAGATGGTTAGAATGCGAGGGACATATCGAGAAGAACTTCAGGCAGAAATTCCTAACTTGGTATAGCTTGAGAGCAACCCCACAAGAAGTAAGGATTGTAAAGGTGTTTATTGATACTTTCATAGAAGAACCAGCATCACTTGCAGGGCAACTTATGGACACCTTTTCTGAAACTATTTCAAGCAAGAGATCATCTA
Source organism: Parasponia andersonii (assembly GCA_002914805.1). Taxonomy (NCBI): domain Eukaryota; kingdom Viridiplantae; phylum Streptophyta; class Magnoliopsida; order Rosales; family Cannabaceae; genus Trema; species Trema andersonii. The sequence goes on along the minus strand of JXTB01000021.1, from coordinate 798,982 downwards.
CCGTCCCAACTGGGTTCTGCATGAAGCTTTGGCATTAATCATCTTCCGAGGGTCTCGCGCCAACTGTTGGAACAAGTTTTGAGTGCAAACCTACTCCTGGTTTTTGCAGCAGTTATTCTTTAGACCTAACATACTTCGTTAAACTTTCTCATCATTTATATATATCTCATCATCATCATCATTTGCCATTCATATGATGTAAGAATGCTTAGAAATCATTTATTATTATGATTTAAATTATGTCGCAATTCATATCCATCTTGGCAATTGATTTTGCTAACCAGTTCATGAAAGTGGAAATCTCTGTGCATGTGGCAGCACAACTTAAACACAAACGAATCTGAGACGAAACTGAAGTGTCCAGGTCAGCAAAACCACTTTTAAATTTTTCTTAAGGAATTGAAATTGGGAATGGGTTAATTGAACTCATTTTAACTACTTTACAACTTATGTAACATTCTTGTTGTTCCATATATGATAAATTCAGTTTCATGAAATTGTTTGAGGGCTACAAATAAAAATTTTACTTAATTCCTCAGGCGTCGATTAATTGGCGCCTAGGACTAGGTCTTGGGGTATCATTTCATTAAGGATAAGTCCCTGAATTATGGGAAAAATCTCATTTTAGTTTTTAGACTTTAGATTTTGTCATATAACTATTGAAATAGTGTAATTTTAGTCATTTTTTATGTTTGATTTTTACCCGAAAGACACATAAGAGATTTGTTATTATATACGTTATTGATTCCAAAAAAAAAAAAAAAATCACATTTTAGACATTTTTAAAATCCATTGTCAAATATGCAATTCATTTTTATTTAATCAATCGGTTTTGAATTGTTCCAGCATGCGTCTTATATACTCCTTTTGAGAATAAAACGATAAAACAAAATATATAATGAGGGACTAGCTTTGAACTTTTTCCAAAATGACAAAATTTAAAATTTAAGCACCAAAATAATACTTTTTCCATAGTTTAGGAATCAATAAGATCGTCTAGCCTTCGGTGGTTAAATATAAGTAGTCAATTTCACTGTGAAAGAAAATTTGAAGAATTTGCTTTTCGATATTTGTTTTATGATGTCCGAGAATTTATTAGAAAGAGTAGCCAATCACATTGGTGTACTTTTTTAATTACACGTGCATATCAGACTAGCTGTAATGTATTATGTTAAACAAGGTGTGCTAGATTCTAGATTTAGTAATTAGCATGATATGCTAAATATAACATGAGCTTTTTGAAATTTGCTCCCATATATACACGCTAAAATAAATGTTATTTTGTATTTTAAAAATTATTTTTATTTATAAAATATTTTTTTTCTACTATTAACTCTTATAATTTTGTCATTTAATTACTCATCATAAAAACTAACTTCACCTATCTATTTACAATTACTCATATTCTACATAAATGAACAAAATGGTCGATGCAAAAAAAAAAAAATTCTAAATAAGATTTTATTCTACTATTTATTTAAATTGATAATAATTTATAGTAAGGGTAAACTTGTTAATAAAATCTAACGAGAAATATATTTACATACATTTGAATTTGACAATACTATGAATAAGATAAATATCTTATAGAGAAAATAATTGCAATATTTTAAATTATATCACATGTGTTATAAATAATATTGAGAGTATAATATAAGAAATAATCCAAAGAAATTTATGTAAGAAAATTTCTTCTCTTCTCTTATTTCTTTCTTTGTTTATATATTTCAAGTGAAATTGAGAAGCTTATTAATAGGACAGTACAGTCAATTTTAGTTATACAATTAATTGCCACTTGTATGGCATCTATCTAAGTGCATCTAACACATTAATTGAAAGTATTTACCTAATTTTCAGTGGTTCACACATCATCCCATTATGTAAAAAAAAAAATAATAATTATTGAAATGATTTAATGAACATATATAATAAATATTTCATAACACTCCACCCTTAGATGTCTATAATACAAGAAAATACATCGTTAAAACCTTACTGGAAAAAAATCCTATAGAGAAAAATCCAAATTAAAGAAAAAGAGTACATAATTCTTGTTTATATTAAGCTTTGAAGAGTACTTTATTAAAAACTTTGCTAGGAAAATATAGGGGACAAAACTTTGACTAAGGGAAAAAGAGTACACGCGTAATTATTTCCCCCTCATAACTAATTTGCTTGAAAGCTCACTAAAGATCTTTGAGTTGTTGCATTTTAATTTTGTGTACTAATTTCTTGAATATTACGGTAAGGAGTGATTTGGTGAATAAATCTACCAAGTTGTCACTAGAGAGAATTTTTTCAATATCTATGTTACATTTCTTTTGAAGTTAATGTGTGAAGAATAATTTGGATAGTATATGCTTAGTTCTATCGCCTTTAATATAACCTCTTTTAAATTGAGTAATGCATGCAGCATTATCCTTGTGTATCACAGTTTAAATCAGTTTGATAAAAGTTACTTGCATATTTCTTGAATATGTTGAATCATAGATCTCAACCATACACATTCTCAGCTTGCCTCATAAAGTGTAATTATTTCAGAATGATTCGAGGAGATAGGGGTGATAGCTTGTTTCATAGAATACCAGGATATTGTGGTATCACTACTAATAAATATATAACTTATTTGGAATTGAGCTTTATGTGAGTTAGACAAGTATCTTGTATCTACAAAACCAGTTAATTGTGATATGAATTTATTAGAATAAAATAGACCTATGTCGGTCGTTCTATAGAGATAACGAAATATTTGTTTAACTTTTTTTTAGTATTTTTGTTTTAGAGCGGAACTATATCTTGCTAGTAAATTAACAAGAAAAGATATATCAAATCGAGTACAATTAGTAAGATACATAAGAGCTCTAATTGCACTCAAATATAGTACTTTAGAACCAAGAATTTCTTCCTTATCTTTTCAAGGACAAAAAGGATCTTTATTTACATCAACTGTTCTGACAACCATTGAGGTACTCAATGAATGAGCTTTGTCCATACAAAATCTTTTAAGGACCTTTTCTATATGAGTCGATTGATGTACAAGTATACCATTTGGTAAATGTTCGATCTAGAGACTAAGATAATTTATTTATTTTTCTGAAATCTTTCATTTCAAATTCATTCTTTAAATTCTCTATTGCCTCATTAATCTCTTCAATGATAGTAAATCTAATTTCAGAGTTCTTAATAAAGATACATGGATAACTAGTATTATTCACATATCCTTTATTCAAAAGATATTCACTAAGACTATTATACCATATACATCCAGAATGCTTTAGTCTATATAAAGTTCTTTGTAATTTTATTGAACACATTTTCTGCGGTATTGTATTGAGTATTTCAAGTACTTTAAATTAGTCAAGGATTTTCATATAAACATCACTATCAAGTGACCCATATAAATATGATGTTACAATATCTATCAGACGCATTTCAAGTCCTTCAAAGACTGCTAAACTAATTAAGAACTGCAATGTTATCACATCCACTACAAGTGAATATGTCTACCTATAATCTATTCCTAGTCTTTGTGAGAAACCTTGTGCCATAAGTCGTGCTTTATATCTCATGATTTCATTTTTCTCATACTTTTTTCATACAAAAATCTATTTGTACTGTACTGAATTTACATATTTACATGTTTAGACAATAGCTTCAAATACTGCTCTTTTCCCAAGAGATTTTACTTTTTCCTAGATTGCGGCCTTTTATTTTGGCCAATCATTTCTATGTCAATATTCTTCGATAGATTTTAGTTCAAGATCATCGCTTTCATTTGTTATATCAGTAACTACTGCATATGTAAATATATTATCGACAATAGTTTTATTGCAATTCTATTCCTTTTTTAAGTTGACATAATTTATTAAGATCTAGTTATTTTTAATATTATTAGGTACCTGAACCTCTTCTAGAGTTATTTATTTAGTTATGTCAACTACCTATTTTGAAAACATAGTTATCTCTTCAAGAATGTTGTCATCTTAAAGATGGCTAATTCTTGTAATCTATCCCATTTTCGTACATCTTTTCATTATTACCCTACATTTGATGAGTTGCGGTTTTCTTGAAGTGTGAAGAGTTATTATGGCCACCACGAAACCAAGAAAAATTCCAATCATGACCTCGAACTCAACCACAACCATGTCTATGGCTATAATTAGTAATTGATACAATATTTATTTTTGGAAATACTATCGAACTAGTCAGGCAAATTTCATAGTTTTTTTTATTAATAGCTCATTATTTTGTTCAGCAATAAGTAGACATGAAATTAACTCAGAATATTTTTTAATTTCACACTCCTGATATTATTGTTGCAGGACAATACTCGAGGTATAAAATGTGGAGTATGTTTTTCCTAAAAATATATTCTTCAGTAACTTGTTCTCCACGTAATTTCAATTGAGAAGTAATTTTGAATATTGTTGAATTATGTTCATTGACTATTTTAAAATCTTACAGAAGCAGGTGCATCCAGTCATAACGAGCTTTTAGGAGTATCACAGTTTTTTAGTGGTCATAACTTTCTTTTAATTTTGCCATAGCACAGACGGGTCCTTTACTGTTAAATATTCAGTTTTCAATCTCTCGTACAAATGATGCCGAAGGAAGATCATGGTTTTTGTATGACCCTGAGTAGATGCATCATTCCCTTCTTTAATTATATTTCCATGATTTATAGCATTAAGATGAATTTCAATATCAAGTATCCATGTCAAATAATTCTTGCCCGAAATGTCAAGGGCAAAAAAATTTAAGTTTTGTGAGGTTCTTACTGTGAAAACTATTATATCACAAAATATTATATAGTTAAGAATAAGAAACTCATAACTTGATCAATACATGGTCATAGAGAAATAAAATACGATTACCTAATATATTAAATTAACAATATTCAAAGACATAATTATAAATATATGTATATATATATATATTATAGATATCTATAATCAAATATATGGACATGAAAATCTCAAAATTAAAAGATTAATTATAAGTACATAAGCATTGTTATAATAATAATTTATAGTAAGAAAAATGATAATAATTAGTATTTCAAATAACATCATATAAAGAAATAATTTCATAATGATAGAAATAGTCTACCAATATAGATTATCAAATAATTTCTTCACATAGAATTATTATTCATAATATATATATATGGGTGTTATTTGTGATTAAAATCATGATGTAAAAGTCTCATAGTGAAAATACCGAATATAAATACATGAAGTAATTCAATGTAATATTAGAACATCAAAACTTTCAAATTGTTAGAAAGAAAATAAATAAAATATATGTACATACACTATTATAGTATACAATATATATGCATATATTAAATTGCTTACGGTAGATCTCTATGAAACCAAAAAAGGAATAATTATAATACAATGTAGTAACTAATAAAATTTTATCTCAGTGAGATTATAACGGCTAAAGATTCGTACTGATAATGTATTAGAAATAATATTAAAAGTAGATAATATAAGAGCTTAAGAATGCTAATATTAAATTCAAAGAAATTGATGTAAGAAAATTTCTTCCATTCTCTCTTTCATTCTTCTCTTATTTGTCTTCTTTGTTCATATATTTCACTTAAAATTGACAAACCTATTTATAGACCAATACAATCAATTTTAGCCATATAATTAATTATCACTTGTATGACATCCATCCAAGTATACCTAACATACTAATTGAAAGTATTTACTTAACTTTCAATGGTTTACACATCACCCCATTATGTAAAAGAAATAATTATTGAAACGATTTAATGAACATACAAATTATAAATATTTCATAACAACATGCTATTTTTTGTACTATATTTGACATAATATAGGATACTATTTAAAGAGAGATTTTTGCAACATATAGAATACTAATTGGAGATGATCTTATATGTTAATGTGTTTATTTGGTGATTTGAACTTTGGACTCTCCACTTTGAATATATATATATATATATTTATTTATATTTATAAGTTTCTAATTCAATAAGTATTTTCTTAACTTATATATAGACTTTTTTTAGTCTTTAAATTATTATCTAAATTATTATCTAACGACTATCATAATCTGAGTAGTTAGAAAAAAAAATAAAAAATACTAATTATTTAATACTTTTCTTTTTTCACCTTTTATCATAAAAAGATGTAGACCTATGGATAGGTATTAAAATACCTACTGAATTAGTATCATTATTCAATGGGCACCAATCCAACAATTTTTTTTAATCTTTACATAGGTATCGTTTTGGATAATTAAAATTTATTATATAAAATTTTTTTATATTAAAAAATAAGAAAGAGAAATAGCATTGATGATACATGTCTTTTTATACATATTATTATAACCATTGAATCACTATTAGATGGTGATCCAATAGTTAAAAATAAAATATCTATACATAGGTAGAAAAAAAAAGCCCTACTGATTGGCAACCTTATTTAATATATATATATATATATATATATATATATATATATATATATACGTGCCCTTATTTAGTATTTTTTTCCTCTATATATATATAGGGCACCAATCCAGTAGGTATTTTTTTTTTCTTAACCTATGCATAGGTATCAATTTGGCCAATGAAAATTTAGTATGCACATTTTTTTATTATAAAAAGTAAGAGAGAGAGAAAGAGCATTAATGATGCACGTCTTTTCATGCACTTCATTATAGCAATTAGATCACCATCTAATGGTGATCCAACGGCTATAAAAAAATACATACTTATAAGTAAAATAAAAAAATACCTATTGAATTGACAACTATATATATATATATATATATATATATATATATATATATGGGCACTACTCTAGTAGATATTTTTTTTTTACCTATATATAGGTATCAATTCGGCCAATGAAAATTTAGCATGCACATTTTTTTAATATAAAAAGTAAGAGAGAGAAAGAGCATTAATGATGCACGTATTTTCATGCACTTTATTATAACCATTGGATCACCATCTAATGATAATCCAACGGCTAAAAAAAAAACCTACCCATAGATAAAATAAAAAAATACCTATTGGATTGGCAACCTATATATATAGACATCAATCTAGTAGGTATTTTTTTTTTAACTAATAGATCATAATCTAACGGCTATTATAATTTCAGTAGTTAAAAAAATAAATTAATAAAAATAAAATACATATTATTTAATATTTTTTTCTCTCTCTACCTTTTACTATAAAGAGACATATGTGACCAATTTTTATTAAGCAAAATAATACTTATAAATAAGTAGAAAAAATACTTATTAGATTGGAAACCTATATATATATATATGTATACACAATTATCAATTATTAATAAGAGTAATGTTAAACATCCTATCTCATATCACATCTTTTAATATCACCTCATGTAAGCATATGATTTGTCATCATATAAAGTAATGAATAACATTTAACTTATTTGTGGTAAATTTCAATTCACCAGTTGAATTGTAACAACTTATTTTCCATATTAGGTGGTATTAAAAAGTAGCAAACTAAGTGTGTTTACTAGTAGTATCCTATTAATAGACAAGAACTGGGCTCTCAATAATGAAAAAGAAAAAAAAAATATGGTTATCAATAGACTATAACTGTAAACACGTTAATGGGTTTAGTTTCATATTTTAGATTAACCTTATCACACGATTATGCTAATATTATTAGTGGTGGTAATTTTCAGCCAAGCCATACCTATGGTGAAAACTAATTGGTGCAGCTTTACTCTAATACTCAACGTTTTAATACATTACACTCATAGACACGGACAAAGTTAAGATTTTTGAGTAGCAGGGGTTAAAAAAACATTTTATTTATTTTGTATAGGTTATTTTATATTTTCTCTACTTTTTAATGGGAGCATTGTATATAAGTTCGGTTAAAAGATTATAAATAAATGTGACAATTAGACAATTTTAAACGGAGAACTAAAATTGAGGACAATGTCCCTCGTCTCTGCTCATTGAGTTAAAGGCTCAAAAGGTAATGTTGTTTTTGCTGGCTACTTTTCTAAGGTAAAATTTTTGTTTAGCTCCTGAACTTTAAACCTGATGTTATTTTGCCCTCTAACTTTTTAAACGGCTCATTGGAGTCCCTTAATATATTAACATGTCCTGTTTTGGCCCTTCTTCCATTACAAATAGAAGGAAAAAGCCTCAATTTTGGCTCTCCGAATTATTATTAAATCCTGTTTTGACTCTTAAATTTTAAAATATCCATATCTTAATACCCCAATTGTAAAACATCCATTATTTTTACAATCAATTTATTGTAAAAACAAACAAAAAGAGCATGCCTCCCTCACATGAAGCTTTTAACAAATAACAAAAATATCTTAAGTAATTTGTAGAATAAAAATGAAGCTGCAAATTTTTTTTCCTTATATAAGATGATAAAAGAGTTATTTCACTATAAAAATTAGTGATACGTTTGTGATTACGATTTAGTTTTGAAAAACTTTTGAATCTTCTTAAGACTCATCATATTGGGTGAATGTTACAATAAGTTCAAATATAATTAGGATGTGCTGCATTTTAGTTATATTTGAACTTATTATAATATTCATCTAATATGATGAGTCTAAAAAAGATTACAGATTTTGTTTCAAAATAATTTTTTTAAAAGATAAAATTTTTTTATAAGCTGATTTTTGTATTTCAAATTGTTTAAAATATATTTGCTAAAAACCTCATGTGAGTGATACACATTCTTTTTTGTTTGTTTTTAATAATAAAATGACTGTACAACTGAAAATGAAATACTCTGATAAATCTAATACTAGAATATGAATGTTATAAAGTTTGAGAGTCAAAATAGGATTTTATAATAAATCAGGGGTCCAAATTGGGATTTTTTTTTTCTATCTATTTATATCGAAATAGTGACCGAAAAACCGAAATGAGACAATGAATAAATTGAGGGTTTCCAATAGGCCATTTAAAAAGTTAGAGACCAAAATGAGATTAGGTGTTAAGTTTTGAGGTTAAAAATAAGTTTTACTGTTTTCTCAAAACAAAAAGAACGGGGGAGGTTCTTTTAAGCAACATTTTGAAAAAAATCCTTCATTTCTATTTGAAAAAAAAAAATATCTGTGCCAAATAAGGTTGAATTGCTACTTAATAGAATGTCTACGGTAAGAAGAATGCGAATTGCATTTTTTTTTTTAATTACATTCTTTTGAATCTGATTGTGTAAGAAGAATACTAATTGCACTTTTTTTTTTTTAATTTCATCTTTTGGCATTCTTTTGAATCTGATTGTTGAAAGTAATTGAAGAACAAACAGACAACCAAGGAGGGCCGAAGGAGAGGCCACAAACACCTTCAAAGATACTAAAAACAACTCAAGACTGCTGGTTGGAGAACACTCTAACACGGATATCAGAAAGAGAAAAATAACCCCAAAAAAAAAAGAACCAGCGGCCCAAGCTGCCGCATTTTGAATCTGATTGCTTGATAAATAGAGTTTAAGTTTCATATTTTAATAATATGACAAATTATAATGGATTCCATACGTCAAATAGTGTCAAATGGATTACAAAATAAGTGCATTTGGTATTCTCTTATGACAAATACTTAGACCAGCATCTTATAGGGAATTAGGCTGTGCAGAAATATGAAGCGTGAGACATAAGCCATAAATAATTGAAGAAAATATGTGAAAGAGAATTTTGAGTTATCCATATTATTTTGTTTAATTATTATGCGTAAAAGCTCTCTGTCTTTTATTATTATAATTTTTAAATGAAGCGTGTGGTATCAATTTGATGATAAATTGAAAACTTGTGATCAACAATAAGAGTCAAGAAGTTGAATCGTAAATTTTTAATAATCTTGTCTTTACTAGGCAGTGACCGAGGAAAATTTGTGGTGTTTATCGGAAATGAATCATTGCTTTTCCTGTAACCATTCCAATCAAATAAGAATAAATTATCCTCTATCTCTATTCAAAAATTAATATTGCCATCTAATAATTCAAGCAACTGTTAGGACTAAATTTGGATTATACTAATTGGTTTGTTAGTGGAGTCACATGACTCTCATACAAATTGCTTACCAAATTCAATCTTAATATTTTATACATGTTATTTATAAGTAAATAGTCTGTTTTTATTTCAAAAGTAAACCTAGAAATTTATATTCCAAAAGATTAACTTCTAGAAAGAAGAGATGAACAAGAGCCAAGTCTCCAACCTTAAAAATGCAAAGCGAAAATAGCTAAGCAAATGAACCAGTGCACTCCAGAAATGTGAAGACAATAATTAGTAGCAGCACGAAAAGATTTCATATCGTAAATTATGAAAGCCTTAGAAGAGAATGAATCATCCTTCTAAATAGCCCAATCTGTTGGGAGTTGCCGGTAAACGCACAGATGACTTTTATGTATAATATCATTTTCATGTAAATAAAATAGTATATTATTCAATTATTATTTTGTGTATAATGTTACTTAAATATGGCCACTCAATCGAATAATATGTATCCATATGATTACAATGGAGATTTACAGAAAATATGAATGCGTTGATCGATGATTATTAGAAAAATTAATAAAAACTAAGAAACATACGATCATCAAAAGAAATTAATAAGAACTAAGAAATATACGATTATAACTTCATGATATTATACAAAAATGAAGTAAAAAATTATTGTGATATAAAACATTACTCCATAGTCATAAACAGTTAGAATGCATTTGTTCTTTAGTGGAATCGATTCTAAAATTAAATAGTTGGAGCTTGTTACTCGCCCATTAATTATTTGGAGCTCATTGTACACGTCACATGATATTTCCACCCTAGCTTGTTTTAATAGTCTGACTCTCATTGGGTCATACTAATATATAGAGTAAGCTTGGATTATAAACCATGCCACACGCCTAGCCCAATCACTAGCCCTAGTCATGTAGCACTCGGTAGTGTGGGCATTATAAATTAGGCTTTTAGATAAAATTGATAGCGTGAACACATTAGGAATTTAGTTTGGAATATGCTAGTTTCTAGATAAAGGCCAATAGTAATTCCTATTAGTAATTTAGTTCAATAAATCTTCACATATTGATTGGATAATTATTCTAATTATAGGTTAATTGAATATTAATAAATCAAGGGAAAAATAAGGTAATATTTGATTAATTGGAAAATTGCATAGTCAAAAGTTGAAAAATGTGGTAGTGCCACATGATATTCTTATTAAGGGAATTTACTACCGCTCGCCAAATTTGGCTAGGGATAGGATGCTCCACGCCTCTCAAAATTGACAAAGGGCGTGTAGCCCATCTTGTTGGCTCCTGCTAGTTCTGTTTGTTTGCTCTTTTTTTTTTTTTTTTTTTTAATATAAAGAGAAGGATTTAGACATCTCAATATGTATTGACAGAAATCATACAGAAATTATGTAGCTATTCAGGATTTCTTTTGAGAATTTTAAGTGCAATCACTATTTTTATCTTTTCCTACATATTACGCTTTCAAGTGACTATATATAAGAATAGTTTGGAAGATTATTAGGAATGAAATCATACACTTGTGTTCATCTTAAAACTATATAAGATGTATGAATGATATACATCCAACAACTATAAGATGTATGAATTATATATATTTTTATGCATTTATGAGTTATTTATGGCCTGGTAATGTTTAATTTCCTCTGAGTTATTTACTGAAAAAATGTTCATAAATTTTTGTGGAAAATTAAATTTAAAATTACTACCAACTACAATTTTTTTTGTCTTACGAATAGAATCCACCTGTACTACATCAACATTCAACCATTCAAATTTGAAAATCATGCCTCAAGTAGCCAACACTTAACCTACTATTGTCAAGATGTCGTCAGATATTTTTGTAGACAATGTTTGGTAAGAAAGAGAAAATTATGGATGAAGAAGAGGTATACAACCTAAGGAAAAAATTGAAACGAAAATGGAAGATAATTTTCTCTTATTGTGTTCAGTGTAATAGGAATGGAAAAATACAAAAATCACCTCTCTAGTTTGGTTAAAAAAAAAAACGAAAGAGGAGAGAAACTTAAGATTTTATTCATACAATCACAACTTATTTATATTTACATTCAATATATTGTATGGTAACTTTACTTTGGTTTAAATAGTAATTGCGGGGCCCATTCCTGAATCACACGCCATATGGACGATTAGGTGGCACAATAGGTCATGAACGGGGCACACCATCTGACACGTGTCCAGAGTGACCAATTAAAGGCCACACGAGTTGCACGTAGTACCTTATAGGCCCATGGGTTATCCAAGGCTAAGGGCCGAGCCCATCCCAGACCCTGGATGGGCTCGGCCTAACCTGATCCTGACCTCGATAGCTGAGGGTCGGCAGCCTCATGGGTCTTCTACCAGAGAACAGTTAGAAGCAACTCATAGCTCCAGACCCAGAGAGAACATTTAATGTGATCCTGAGTGGGTGCATGCTTTGGGGCAAACC
>JXTB01000021.1:744478-786461 GCA_002914805.1 Parasponia andersonii | reverse complement strand
CTTCTACCAGAGAACAGTTAGAAGCAACTCATAGCTCCAGACCCAGAGAGAACATTTAATGTGATCCTGAGTGGGTGCATGCTTTGGGGCAAACCGTCCTGATAGAACAGTGGTATATCAAAGTCTCACCCCTGACAGGATTGAGCCATAGAGGACGGCGGAAACCAGACTATGACGATATAGGGATAATCGCGGTAATCTCGGCCCGTGATCTCTGGAGTAAATTCTGGTAAAAAAAGGTACTCGGTCCTAGGATTGAGAACTATGAGGTTCACAGTTCCAGGACTATATATGTTTGAGCTATGTGTCCCTGAAAAAGAGAGGCATGTACGCATACAAAAAGAGATATTTAAAAAGTTTATGAGTAAGAGAAAAAATATACACTCATAAAGAGAAAAACTAAATCTTTGCTACCCTGAACCAAAGAAAAACGACTGACTTAAGTATCAGAGAGTCTTTGCAGGTGGCCCCTCCAACCCTGCCTAAAGTCAAAAGCTCTTTGGAATAGCAAGGACACGTGGACAGTTGGAAGATACTACATCAGTAGTTTAGAGACACGCGGACAGCTGATGAAAATCGATCCAACAGTTTAGTGCCGTCTGTGGGAAAATGTTGAGCGTGAGAAAAGAGTAGGAGTCTCACAATCATGCTCTCTCCGAACAAAAGGCTATATAATGTTGGATGGCACCTTCGAGAATGACAACCAGGAGCACACGTCCCGACACTAAAGTGAGCTCCCGGGAAGTACAACTGGGTCTGGAGGGACCAGATGCTCGCCGCCCTAGCAGAAGCAAGCCGAAAGACAGAGATTGCCCACGAGGCCATCCTAGGTTTGAAAGATGAAGTCGCAGAAGTGCGCAGAGATAACGCCTGCCTCGAAAGACTGCTGGTAAGCGAAGCCAGGAGCAAGCGAAGGGAAGACTTTGACCAAGAAGTCCAACAAGAGTCTGGGGGCCAATTGCTAAGGGAAGTCCCCGCCCCATCCAGATCGCGAATGTAGGAGGAGCGACAAAGCTAGACGAGGCCCCTCCGAGCCGGAGCGGCGGTGGACGGAAGACACCAAGAACGTCCAGAAGGTGCGCTTCCCAATTGGAAGCAAGAAATGGTGGCGGAGCTGAGTAAGAGGCTCAGGGCCCATCACAGCCAGACCCCCGACGATCTGGTAGAACAAACTGTGCAGGGGATTAACCGGACGGCCTTTGCTGACTGGATCCAGATGGTGCCCAAACCGAGAGACTTCACCACCCCGACTTTCAGGCCGTTTGAGGGGAATCGACCCCCTCGATCACATATACCACTTTCAGCAGAAGATGGCCTTGGAAACCAGGGATGAGGCTGTAACCTATGAAGTCTTCTCCACAACTCTGACAGGCTCGACCCTATTATGGTTCAGACAGTTCCCAAAGAAATCCATAAACGGATTTGAAGATTTCTGTAAACTTTTCTTAAAACAGTATACAGGTGCCCGAAGACAGCAAAAAACCATGCGAGACCTTGACCTGTTGGAGCAGGCCGCGAACGAGTGCCCGAGAGAGTACCTGTCGCATTTCCTAGAGGTGATGTCCCTAGTTCATAACGCCGACTCGGTGCAAGCCACAGGCTCGTTCGTCAGGAGCCTACAGCCAGGATCGATGCTATTGGATCATCTCCTTTTAAACCTTTCATACGATATGCCAGACGTCCAGGCGAAGTCAGAATGGGTATTCAGGGTGCTAGAAAGCCACCAGAAAATGCCCAAGACCTCTGCCACGATAACAGCATCACCGGCACAAACCCTGGCTCCGCAAGGGGTAAAGAGGCACGTGCCGGACCAAGGGCCAACTTCGAAACAGGAAGCCCCCATCCAAGGTAGTCAGGAAGGTGGGAAGAGGAGGAAGGCATCCCGTGACCTTCTGCCAAAATACGAGCTCAACACGCCGATTGACATGATCTACCTCCAAAACAGGGACAGGGGCATTTCAAAGACCCGCCCAAGTCTGGCGTTCCTAAGCACATGAAGAATAGGAACATGTACTGCCAATTTCACAAAGATCACGAGTACGACATCGTCAACTGTCGCAACCTTTATGCGCAGGTCATGATGGCGATCCATGTTGGCAAGTTGAAATAGTAAATGAAGACCGGCGGAACCCAGCCACGGGAAGATGCCACCAGGCCTAAAAAAGGCAAGCAGACCCAGCTCTCTGGATCAGGAGAGTAGACCCTGAGGATAGTACCGACCATCGTGGGCAGGCCAGAGCCGACCCAGGGTCAAGAGGAGAAAGAAAAATACCTCAAAAAGAACGAAGAAAGGGCGAAGCGCCTGAGAGGGATGGGCTATTCCGTCAACTAATTAATGACAGGAGAGAGCCGCGCCTCTACCGCCCCCATCGTTTTCACCCAGCAAGATTTGACCACGGTGCGCCTGCCCTACAATGACCCCTTGGTGTTTAAGCTGCAGATTGACTCCGCGTTGGTCGGAAGGGTCCTGATCGATGGTGGGAGCAGCGTTGACATCCTGTTCCTCAGTACGTTCGAGAGTATGGGCCTGAATCGAAATATGCTTAGGCCGACTTGTCAGCCGCTGTTTGCTTTCGATAGTACTAGGGTCAGTCCCTTGGGCATTGTGACTCTGAAGGTCTGTGCTGCGGAGAGGTGCTTGGACGTGGACTTCGTTGTTATCGACTGCCAGTCCTCCATCATGGGGAGGGGATGGATCCACACCATGCATGGGGTCACATCCACCCTCCATCAAGTCTTAAGATATCTATCAAATGATGGTACTTATATGATAGATATCAAGGGAGACCAGACCTCCGCCAGGAAATGTTTCTCAACCACCCTGAGGGAAGCTAATGCAAGTGCGAGTGCCTCGACAGGAGATGGATAGCAATCAAAGGACCACATGTCAGCAGACATGAAGCGGATCGAAGAGGAGTCTAACGGGCCGGAATCTACAATCGAGGAGCTAGTAGTGGTCCCTTTGAAAGAGGCAGAACCAGTGAAGGTAGTTCTAATCGGGGCCTTGTTGCCCGAGGAGGAAAAGAACGAGATGTTGGGGTACCTGAGGCAGAAGGAGGACGTCTTCGGGTGGTCCCACGACGACATGCCCGGAATAGACCCTACGCACGCCTGCCACCGGCTGAACATAGATCCCAATTTCCCTTCGGTCAGGTAGAAAACCCGAAGGTTCGCACTAAAGAAAAACAGGGCGATCAGCAGGAAGGTAGAGAAGCTAATAGAGAATGGTCTGATCATGGAATGCGTATACCCGTGTTGGGTCTCCAACCTGGTAGTGGTGAAAAAGAAAAATAGCGACGACCGTACTTGCATAGACTTCACCAACTTGAACAAGGTCTGCCCGAAGGATAGCTTCCCCCTACCAAGGATCGACTAAATAGTGGATACGACGGCGGGATTTAACTGGATGAGCTTTCTGGATACCTACTCTGGATACAACCAGAACCCCCTGTACGCGGAAGTCTAGATCCACACGGCTTTTATTACGGAGCGTGGTCTGTACTGCTATAGAGCATGCCATTTGGCTTGAAGGACACGGGGGCAACCTTCTAGAGGCTCATGAATAAGATGTTTGCCAGGCTGCTAGGAAAGACTATGGAGGTCTACATCGACGACATGGTTGTGAAGAGCAGAGAGAATTCAAACCATCTGAGACATCTACACGAATGTTTCCAGATTCTGAGGCAATATCGGATGCGTCTGAACCCTAAGAAATGTGTGTTTGGGGTGTCCTCCAGCCAGTTCCTGGGGCACATCGTGAGCAAGAGGGTTATTGAGGTTAACCCGACCAAGTTGTCCTTGATCGCAGATGTACAAAGACCCCCGACTATTCGGGAGGTCCAACGCCTAGCCGGGAAGAAAGCTGCTCTCAGCCAGTTCATCTCCAAGATGTCTGACCGATGCAAGCCTTTCTTCCAGTGCCTGAAGAAAAGCTCCACTGTCGTCTGGGGGGAGGAACAGGACAAGGCACTGATAGATCTCAAGCTGTACTTGAGTCATCCGCCTATCCTAGCTTCCCCAGCAGAGGGGGAGCACTTGTACACCTATTTAGTAGTATCCAAAATAGCGATCAGCGCCGTACTATTCATCGAGGAAGATGGCAAGTAGAAGCCGGTGTTTTATACAAGCCGCATACTCCTAAATGCCGAGACACGATATAGTATGGCAAAAAAACTGGTCCTCACTCTGGTCAACGCTAAAACGAGACTCCGGTAGTACTTCGAGGCATACTTAGTCACCGTGTATACGGATTTTCCCATCCGAAAAATCTTGGCCAAGCCAAATCTATCGGGACAACTAACCAATTGGGCTATCGAACTAGGGATATATGACATCGAGTATCAGCCTCGAGTGGCGAAGAAAGGGCAAGTCATGACAGATTTCCTGATAGAAATCGAATCCTTCGGTGAGCTGCACGACCCGTTTCAGACGTCTCAGCTTCGCCCCCCTTCAGCCTGGACGCTCTACACTGACGAATCCACGAATGCCTCAGGGTCAGGTATCAGAATAGTCCTATAGACCCCAATGGGACTCAGAGTTGAGAAAGCTTTAAGGCTTGGTTTCCAGGCAACGAACAATTAGGTGGAGTACGAGGCACTGCTGCAAGGCCTTGAACTAGCTTTATACTTCGGAGTGGAGAACATCGCAGTAAAGACCGACTCGCAGTTGATTACGGGTTAAGTCAGGGGAGACTTTGAAGTAAAAGAGCCGAGATTGCACAGGAACTTCTCCAAGGTAATGGGGGCGAAAGCCCGCTTTAGTAGTTTCAATATCGAACCGATTCCTAGGGAGATGAACCAGAAGGCCGACGAGCTAGCTAAGAGTGCATCAATCGGGAGTACGACTGGACACGCAAAGATTCTCCTAGAGGGCGAGAACATGAAGGACCCCTCGGAGACCCCCGCATGTCATGTATTTACAACCGGCTCCGCAGACAAAGGGTGGATGAAACCCATCACGCAGTATTTGACGTTGGGAAACCTGGCCGCAAACCCCCAAGAAACAAGGTCGGTCAGATTGAAGGCTGCTAGATACTCGATGGTAGGGGAGCAACTGTATAGGAGATCGACAATAGGACCAATGCTGAGGTGTGTAGGTCTCATCGAAGCACGGAAACTGATGGAGGAAATCCACGTGGGAGCATGCGGCAACCACTCTGGTGGGCATAGCCGTGCCCACAAGGCTTTAACAGCTGGATACTTCTGGCCATACATGATGGCCGAGGCGGACCGATTTGTCAAGAAATGTGATAAGTGCCAAAGGTTTGCCTCAATGAAACATCAACCCACGGAGGAACTCCCTTCGAACATAACTCCTTGGCTGTTTGCCAAATGGGGTCTAGACATCGTCGGAGAGCTCCCCAGAAATTCAGGGGGAAGAAGGTACGTTTTGCTGGCCACGGATTATTTCACCAAATGGGTAGAGGCTGAAACCTACACGACCATTAATAAGGCAGATATGATTAACTTTATCTAGAAAAACATAATCTATCGATAGGGGATTACGAAGGAAATACACACTGATCATGGCACACAGTTCCAGAATGCTAAGCTTAAGGAACTGTGTGAACTCTATGATATAAGACTCAGCTTCTCATCCGTGAACTACCCTCAGGGGAACGACCAAGTAGAGGCAACGAACAAGGTCATATTTAACAATAATAAAAAGAACTTATAGGAGGCTAAAGGCAGGTGGTTAGAAGAGCTACCGGCCATTGTATGGGCCCATCGAACCATGGAGCGGAGGTCGACAGGAAGAACGCCATTCGCCATGGTCTATGGGTTAGAGGCTATGATCCTAACCAAGATTGGCCTCTCGACCATTCGCTCTGTGGTAAGAGATGCCCCACTGAATGAGCAGTAGCTAAGCCACAATACAGACTTCCTGGAAGAAACGAGAAACATGGCCCTGGTCTACCTTGCCTCATACCACCAGCAGGCCAGATCCTACTACGCAAAGAGGGTTAGCGCTCATCGATTTAACGCCGAGGATTGGGTCTTGAAGGTCAGAATAGGGAATTCCTCGAAGCTGGACTCCAACTGGGTTGGACCCTATGAGGTGGTCAAAGCACTTGACAATGGTTCGTATATCCTGAAAGAACTCAAGACTGGAAAGAGCCTACCAAACATGTAGAATGCTCAACACTTGAAAAAATATCACACGTAAGACCCTTGTAAATGCTTATATTATTAGAAAGTTTAATTCCAAAACGATCGTACTATGAGAATCACATCGTGCAATAAAATGCTTGCCGATGGCCTGAGAAAACGTACGAAGTCAAATTTTCTGCCTCATGGATTTACCCTTTGGATTGCTATGGGAAAGGAGGTCTGCCCACAGTGGTAGACCCCAGGCACTATTCGTGCAATCAAAATGATCGTACTATGGTAATCACATCGTGCAATAAAAATGTTTGCCGATAGCCCGAGAAAACGTACGAAGAGGAAAGAGCTGTGCAACTGAAAACTTGCCAGCAGACCTTAAAATGATCGTACTATGGGAATCACATCGTGCAATAAAATACTTGCCAATGGCCCGAGAAAATGTACAAAGAGGAAAGAGCTGTGCAACCGAAAACTTGCCAGCAGACCTCAAAATGATCGTACTATGGGAATCACATCGTGCAATCAAATTCTTGCCGATGGCCCGAGAAAACGTACGAAGAGAAAAGAGCTGTACAACCAGCCAGCAGACCTCAAAGCGATCGTACTATAGGAATCATATCGTGCAATAAAACGCTTGTCGATGGCTCAAGAAAACATACGAAGAGGAAAGGGCTGTGCAACCAAAAACTTGCCAGCAGACCTCAAAATGATCGTATTGCGAGAATTTGCTGATGGCCTGAGAAAATGTACGAGGAGGAAAGAGCTGCACAACCAAAAAGCTTGCCAGCAGACCTCATAAAGATTGTACTGCGGGGATCACGTCGCCTGACCGACGATCCGAGAAAATGTACGAAGAAGAAGAAGCTGCACAACCAAAAACTTGCCAGCCGGTGTACGAAAAACTAAAGGAAAGCAGGGTCAGGATCCACCTGTTAGAAGTAGACCCTCCCTAAGGAGCATTTTAGCTTTACGAAGAGCTAAAGGAAAGCAGGGTCAGGGTCCACCCGTTAGAAGTAGACCCTTCCTAAGAAGCATTTTAGCTATACGAAGAGCTAAAGGAAAGCAGGGTTAGGGTCTACCCATTGGAAGTAGACCCTGCCTGGGGAACGGTTTAATTACGCATGGACTGGAAATGAATAGATTTGGAGCCTACCCGTTGGAAGTAGTCCAGTACTAAACCAGGCATGAAGACAGAAGTTAAAATTAAACTCTGTTTATTATTTCCTAAAAATACAAAATGCACGGTCAATAGTGACGCGCACTCTTAAGCTCTACTTATAAGAAGCAGGTATTGGATGGACTCGCAGGGAAACGTCAGAGTGGTAGTGCCCTGTTTGCTCCCAATAAGAGCCGAGCCCGAGCTTTTTCCTCTGCAGTGACAGGTCCAAACAATGGTCAACCAACCCCTGGAGTTGGTTCCTGGTGCGTTAACATTTGGGGTAAGAGAAGTCCAGCCACACGCGTAGGTCGAATTCTGCCAAGACAAGTCATAACAAAGGTTATACATCCTCGAAATGAGATGAGCCGGAACTCACATCCCGATCTCCAGAGCTAATCTTGTCAGACATAGTACGAGGAAAATTCGCTAAGAACTCGAAATCATATACGATCGAGTCAAACCCAAATGCCAGCCGTGCTATCGACAAGGAAATGACGTCGTATATGATATTTGACCCTAACCCTAAACGCGGTCAACAAAAAGAGTGAGAGAAGGGAGTAAATTTGAAAGAAAAGAGACAGCACGGTTTCTATTATTTAAATGGATGGATACAATAATGGTCAACTTTACAAACGTACAGAGCGAAGGGCCTTAATTACCTCATGCTAGGAAAGCGCAGCTAGTCTCGGCACTTGGACTAGCTCTGACAGAGGGCGGCGTACCAGGGTCAAGGTCAAAATCATCGCTAGATAGAATGACCGCGCTATACCCATAACCAGTTAAGGCCCCAAGATCAGGCTGACCGCCAGAAACCTCGGAGGTTTGCTCTAATGGACCGAAAATGAGGATAATCTCCTTAGCAACAGAGGCGGATGTAGAGGACCCGTCTTTTTCTTCGTCGAGCATCTTCAACACATCAACAAGGGACACGATGTTGATCCCTTCCCCTAACTGCTACATGTAGTTCTTGATGAAATAATGATCCCTCTCGATGCCTTTCTGCTCATCAAACTGGTCTGGCATTACCACCTCCGCGTGGCCTTCAAATTCTTTGTTTTCCCAGCAAGGACATCCACCTGCCTCTGGTACCTTGTCTTCAATTTCTTCGCATCCGCCAATCTATCCCTCAGCGTCGCCAGCCTCAGCTCTACTTGCCGCTGCGACAAGTTGACCAAAAAAAGTGTTAATATTGGCGAGGTCTTCACCGTGTTTGCGAGACAATTCTACATGAGCCTCCATCAATTTTTTGTGATCTAAGTAGAGATGTCGGTTTATCTCATTGGACCGGTCGAGTCTACCTTGCAGGGAATGGGCCTCCAGTTTGGCTTTCGCCTCAGCTTTCCTCGCCTCTTTGGCATCATCGACAGCTCTGTCATGAGCGATGAAAGCCAGCCCCATCTTTGCCCCTGCGCTCTGCAGCTCCTGCTCCTTGATCCTGAGCTCATTCTAGACCAGCCTGGCAGCTTCGGATTGAGCAAGCCTGTCGGCCTCCACCTCGGCAAACTTTGCAACCAACTCCTCATGCCTGACTCTCTCGACACTCAGAGCGTGAGCCACCGCACTGCCAACCCTAGCCTCATCTAGGCTCCGATACTAGTCGAGGTCAGTCCTCAACTCAGCAAGGGCGGCCTCGCTCCGCTCTGCCAGCGCAGAACATGAGTTCAACTCCCGGGTCAGCTCCTTGACGCGAGAAGAATAGAAGGACTGGATGGCGAGTAGCTACAAGACACAAGAAAGGAAGGTCTGTGCTCAGCAAGAATGCAGAAAAGCACGATGGTGGCAGCCAGGTGAGCCAAACCTGCGCAATGTTGCGGCTAGTAATGAGCTCAACATTCTCTAAAGAGAGCACCTCCAGCTCAGGCGCCACAGCTGGATCTTCTCTTTGGGCATTGTTTGCGTCTGAAGAACGTGACTCTACCCCGCCAACTGCAAGGACACCCTCTCTCCCTACTGGACCTGCCTCAGTAGCTTTTGTCAACGCTCCTGAAATAGCGGTGGTTGGGATGGTAGAAAGTTAGGCATCACCGAGCATGCCCTCAGCGACAGCCGGGGGTGGCGCACCTTCAGCAGGAGATGCCATAGGGACTGCTGTTGCTTCAGCAGCTTCCGTTGCTGGCCCCCTTAGAGCCCTGCCCGAATGTGATTTTTCGGCCTTGTCTTGACCAGTTCTCTCTGACGGGCCACTGCGCACTGACCTTCTCCTTCTCATGAGGGTCAGCATGGCCCCGTCGTCATCGCTGTCAGAAGAGGAGGCAACCCTGCCCCTCTTCCCTGCTGGGCCCTCCTTCTCTTTGGATGAGTCGGCCTCATGACGCCACTTTATTAGGATCGGGGGAGAGGAAAACATCCGAGATTTCAACCTCGGAGCCCCCCTGCTGAGCTCGGCAATCTCCCCACAGGAACAGGTGGCACCGGATCCCGCTCCCGCCTTCGAGTCGGAGCTGGGGGTAGAAGAGGTTGGCACAGAAGGCTCACCGGGCAGGCTCGAAGATGCCCCCCTGCCGGATGCGATCTTTATAGACAGCACCTCTCAGGTTGCGAGCCTGCCCGCCTCGGGAGTTGGCGCCACCAATGTCTCACCACCGGTCACGAACAGACCCTCCAGGTCATCATCTGACACCACCAAGCACTGACCAGTAGGGACCGTGGGGTGAGCTTTATGCACGATGGTCTTCTCTTTGATCGGGGAGGGGTCCACCGAAGGGCCTGCATCTGAACCTGCATTGGCAAGCAACAAGGTTAAAGCATAACCACGACCTAATCAACGGAACCCAAGGATATAAAGTTGAACTCACCCTTAGCCCTCTTACGGCTGACGGTCTCCTCCCTACTGAATCTAGCACACTCCTCAGCCACGAGCTTCACCGCTTTTTCAAGCTCGCGGCTGGTCGGTGCCACCAAGTCGTTGAGATCCGCCAGCTGGCTCGAGGCCGCGATCTGACGACCCACCATGGCAATGCGGTTTTGCTCATCCTGATGGAACCAGTTTAGGGTGGAGGCGTCAAGCTGGCTTCGGAGGTGCTTGGTGATGACCCACATGTCTAGTGGGAAGGGGAGGTATGAACCCATCCTTGGTATCATGTTCATCACCTGGAGATTCAGGACAGCCTGGATGTGTCGGCAGTCCCCGTATGACCGGAAGAGGATGATTCCCTCCAGCTCCTGAAGCCGTCCTGCCGATAGCTGAGGCTCGAACTTGTTCTCCTCCACAGAGGCTGCAAAAAGCAAAACGTCATGAGTGAAAACGGACGAAATATATGCGGACCCAAAATTCATGACCCAGTACTTACCTTGCAGAAAGGACGAGGGAATTTAAAAATGCTCTCTGTTCACCCAGGGAGAGCACCACGCCCTTCCGACGGCCTATATCCTGGAGTGAGAGTCCCACTGCTTGTACGACCTCGGCAAACCCCATAAGATGTGGCGCCCCGGCAGTGGTTGGAGGTAGAAAGTGGGGTAAGAACCCCTTTTGGGGATGAGGATAAGCTTATAAGCATAGAAAACTACTTCCAGGTCAATATGCATGTTGAGGAGGACAGACAAGGCAGAAAGCCCTATCAGGATCATGATTCCATTAGCATTAAGCTGCATTGGATGCAACCCTGTGAGGCTAAAAAATTGGTGGATCAAAGGGGGGAG
The DNA here is from genome assembly GCA_002914805.1 of Parasponia andersonii. Lineage (NCBI taxonomy): Eukaryota > Viridiplantae > Streptophyta > Magnoliopsida > Rosales > Cannabaceae > Trema > Trema andersonii. The sequence continues at coordinate 775,559 of JXTB01000021.1, read as the reverse complement.
AAGGAACCGCAACCACTCCAGATGCCGCCTCCCGAGAACGATGGAGCCTTCTGGAGCAGAGAGGTAAAGGTACCAGTTCGATGGGCCATCGATCCTCTCTAAGATGACTCCACCGAGGAAGTAGAGCTGCCTCCTCAACGACCCCAATTCAGAATCCGCGATAGGGCGGAGTTTCTGGCTCAAATCTATGGCCATCGTATTAGATGTGGTTGAAGAAGACGAAAGGTCCTAAAAAAGAAGGAGATGCAGAAATCCTAAGAGTTGAGAAAGCTGAAATACTTGGAGATTTTGGTAAAGTAAGAAATGAGCGTAAATGCGGCTTTTTTAGAGGGGGAGCCGAAGAGTTTTCTTCCTTAGAGAAGGGTAGGGCAAGGAAAATGCAAGCGTTAGAAGTTCAAAATTTGAAAAAATTATGACACAGGATGGCGTACCTCCATATCGGCAGTTGGGGAGCCACGTGTGTCCTTCAAATTGGAGGAACGGAGAAATATTTTCCCCACTTGATGGATATGAATCAACCAAATAGGGAAATGGGGACAATTGTGAGGCCCATTCCTAAATCACACGCCATGTGGACGATTAGGTGGTAGAACAGGTCATGAACGGGGCACACCATCCGACACGTGTCTAGAGTGACCAATTAAAGGCCACACGAGTCGCACGTTATACCGCATAGGCCTATGGGTTATCCAAGGCTAAGGGTCGAGCCCATCCCAGACCTTGGATGAGCTCGGCCTAGCCTGATCCTGACCTTGATAGCTGAGGATCTGGAGCCTCAAGGGTCTTCTACTAGAGAACAGTTGGAAGCACCTCACAGCTCCAGACCCAGACAGAGCATTTAATACGATCCTGAGTGGGTGCGTACTTTAGACAAACTATCCTGACAGAACGACGGTATGTCAAAGTCTCGCCCCTGACAGGATTGAGCTATAGGGGACGGCAGAAACCAGGCCATGACGATGCAAAGAAAATCGCGGTAATCTCGGCCCGTGATCTCTTGAGTAAGTTCTGGTGAAAAAAAGTACTCGGTCTTGGGATTGAGAACATGAGGTTCACAGTTCCAGGACTATATATGTTTGAGCCATGCGTCCCTGAAAAAGAGAGGCATGTACGCATACAAAAAGAGATATTTAAAAAGTTTATGAGTAAGAGAAAAAATATACACTCATAGAGAGAAAAACTAAATCTTTTCTACCCTGAACCAAAGAAAAACGACTGACTTAAGCATCGGAGAGTCTTTGCAGGTAGTCTCCCCCGTCTCTCAGATCCTGCTTGAAATCAAAAGCTCTTTGGGATAACAAAGACACGTGGACAGTTGGAAGATACTACATCAGCAGTTCAGAAATACACAGACAGCTGGTGAAAATCGATCCAACAGTAATTATGTTTTGTCTATAGAGATTTATGAGAGTCATATGCATCCGTTGCGTCTTACGTATCACAATTTTCTATTTAATTTTTTATTACTTATTATGAGTATCACAATTTTTTATTCAACTTTTTATTTCTTATTATGATATTCACGCTCCGACTTTAGCACTATTCTTGTTTATATAAGATTCATATCTCTCCTGTCCTTAATCTTTCCAATCATAAAAGGATGTAGAACATGGTTTAATTAGTGATTTTAAATTTGCTACACTTATCCATTCTCTCCCTCGATCTCTTCTGCAAAACAGCTATATATATATATATATATATATATATCAATACCCACCCACTAATCCCTTTACTTGTTTCCTTCCCTTAATTTCTTCCTCCTATCAAACATAGCATTACATTTAAACCAACAAGCCAAGCACACTCCCTAAGTGATCTCGAATTACTGCAATTCTGATAAAATTCATTTCTTCTTGGACTGCTATATTGGTATTCAGCTTCGAATGGTTGAGCTTAGGAGGTTAACATTAACATTTAGGCACAAGTGTTGGGTTGCTTGATACTCATCCAAAACACCATTGGCATAGTGTAATAATAGATCACTAATTGTACCACCGTGCAGAATGTACTTAATTGTAGTACTAATTTCAAGTATTCTAAAGAGTTACCCAAAAAAAAAAAGAAGCACAAATACAATGATAAGGGTAAAATGCACTATATCAATTTGTAAAGATGCTTGAAAGTTGAATGTTTATGAAAAGAAAAAAGCTTTCGATATTATCGAGAAAAATGGTTTCATAATCTCTTCCTTTTTAGAGAAAGAAAAGAAGAAGATGATAAGATCTTCCCACTTTTGTGTAACTCTTCTTTTATATGTCGGCTTCACTTATTACCGCTTGTAAAAAAGAAAGTAGATAGTACAGTATCGAGCAGGTAGTAGGTATGAGGTTTTGTAGAGCTAGTCATGGCTTTGCACAATAATCCCTCATTTTATGGGATTGCTTATATTAATCCTTAATTTTGTGGGATTTTAGTGGCTTTATTCACTTAATTTTGGATTACAGGTCGTGGTAGCTATCTGAACTACATGAGCACCTCGATCATATGGCCATTTTGGTGACATGTTGGTCATCTAGCTACCTCGACCAAATGACTACCTCGGCTTATGACTAACTCAGCCTTATGTGCACCCTTAGGGATATCTTGCCCTTACGTGCACCTTGGCCTTATGATCACCTTGGTGTTGTGTGGGTCATATGGCTACCTTAGTCATATGGCTATCTCAGCCAAATGACTACCTCGACCTTAGGGCTATCTCAGTCATATGGAGATCTCGATCTTATATGCACATTGGCCGTATGATCACCTTGGTGATGTGTTGATCGTATGGCTATCTTAGCCATGTCTTCCTAGGCCTTATCAGCACTTAAGCCATATGATCACCTTGATGAGGTATTGCTCATATGGTTGTCTCGGACTAATGTGCTTCTTTTCCATATGACCACCTTGGTGATGTGTTGGCATCTTGGCATGATGAAACACCAATTCTCTTTGTCAAATAATGGATCTACCATCTAGGTGTGCCTGGGTAGCATGTCAACGTGCTCTGCGAACTTAAATTTTTGGGGCCTTATCATAAATTATCCCTCACATGCAACTCTTGGAAGGTTCCAAAAAACACACTGAGCAAAAATGATTAATGATCTATTTAAACTTATCTTCTGAATATAAAATCTTCTGAATATAAAATGTAGAATATAGTTACTTGAGTGACTATGCACAACAAACATAAAGATTGACGACCTTGCAATATGACAAAAGGGGTCAGGGGTGGTTTGTTGTAGGTGAGAGAGGAAGAATGAAACTTCGTTTTAATTCCATGTTTAGACTTTAGACTATTTCCAACATAAAATGGTAAATTGATTGTTGAATGTAGAACGTTTAATTGTCAAAATATTGAACTATTAAACATGAGATGTAATTTTTGAATAGAGCTCAACTTATTATATATGGAGGTGTCTCTATTGTCACTCCTTTGTCTACTGTCTCAACAAATTCTAAAATCTTACTCTCAAATAAAATTTAAAATTTAATTCCTACTTTCTATATCTCTAATCTTTCCTAGATTGTCCCTAAATCTAATTTTTTTTGTTTGTTCTCTTCCCACCTCATCTCTCTCTCATGTCTTCTCCTTCGTACTACTAACCATCCTTCATCTTCATTCTTTTCTTCTCTTTCGTTGATTCATTATTTTACCCTTTTAATTATTGATATGACTATACCTAATTCAAAGGGGAAAAAAAAAAAAAAAGAAACCTCACTGTTGTTATCAGTTCATGGAGCTTCTATGATTCTACAAATATTATATATGTACATGCACTTTCACCCTTTACAAGAAGGAAAAGAAAAATAAGCTCATAGTCTATTACATCGTAAGTTTATTTATAAGCTACTCTATTCAAATAGCATTACGAATTTAAATATATATTAATTCTCAAATTAGATAATAATCGAATAGAGTGAAAAAGAAAAATCATTTATTCGTGATGACGAAGGAAATTAAGACTTAAAATGAATTATATATCCAAGAAAGGGAAGAGATTCCTTTTATTTTTTTCCCCTAAAACACTTAAAAGAGACGTGTGGGGAATTTTGTTTCTAAACGATTTATGTTCTAAAAAGTAATTCCAATAGGGGTCATTTTTGTATTAAAAAAACTGTTAAGAAAATGTATGTGAAGAATAGACAGAGGTATTAATAGATATGTCCCATGTATCACTGCAAGAAAAATGATCTTTTAAGATACTTTAAAAGTTCCTAGAAAGGCCTACCACGATGTCCTCGAAGGTGTCCTAGTTCTAGATGCCATGATAACTCCTGCATATTAAGGCGTATTTTAGGCAACGTGGTAGGTCTTAGATACCAAGATGCCTAAAAACATTTTGATAGATATATTAAGGTGCTTTTTAGACACCTTGGTATCGCGGAATACTATGGCGCTTTGAAAACGCTTTAGTAGATTTATCAAGGCACTTTTCAAGCATCTTAGTATCCAATAAGCGTTCTCTCTTTTTTTTTAGGCTCAATATGATTGGTCAGTTTTAAATACTTTCAATAATAATATTTCCGCCATTTTTTTTCTAGTTTGTTTTTGTATCCTTTTATCACATAAATACTATAACTACATTTATTTTAATCAATATATCAAACAAATTCTAGCCCAAATCAAGTAAAAACCAGTACCAAAAAGAACTCTTTTTTTATTCTATATATATAAATATCAACTAAGTACAAGCAAGTTTCATCCAATAAAGATTACTACTTACACTAACTATTAAGTAGAAAACTATGTTCATAACACATAAATAAATAAAGAAGTTTAAGGTTCCTCGTAGGTCTCTTGAATCAAAGAAGTGTAAATATCTCACATAATTTCCGTTCTCAAGATATTGGAGGTTGATTTCGTTTGGTACCGTAGTTTAAGAATCCCTTGTTCGACTATACTACAATCAAGAGAAAAAAACTATTACAACATAATTTTAAAAGAACTAATATAAAGCTAGAACTAAAAAGTAAAGAATGGGAAGATTAATTCATTAAGAAGTCAATATGAAATTCTCCTCTCTCAACAATTCCAAATAACTCGCTCCCTCGTTGTTTCCCAAATTGTGATTGATAAGTGTATTTTATACTTATCGTTACTATTCTTTCGAGTTTAAGAATTTATCGTCTTTCAGCTTTTTTTATTCACTTTATTGTTTTTGATGCATATTTCAAACGAGCCATCGTTGAGCGAAAAATATTATTTTTTAGAATTAAATTGGAGATAAATCAAGAAGTTTAGGTGACAAACTAGTGTTGCAACTAGAAGAGACCAGCAAAACAGCTCTCAGATATCAGAAGCCAACAAAGTTGGCATCATATTTCAGGAAAATTTAGCGCCACGCCCCAAAACCGTGGTTAAAATATTTTTTTATTACAGTTTGGTTAAAATATTTTATCTAGCAACTTCACTTTAGCTAAGTTCAAATCTCGAAGAATATAGGCCAATCAAGCAAACTTTCAACCTCGAAAAGAAAAAAGGCAAGGAGGAACAAAAGCTGAGTTTCAATTTAAAAAAGACTATACCCTCCGGTGTAGACTTTCTGCCCTGAGCAGATATGCTTCAAGTTTTTGTCGTCTTAAGCAAACTTTTCTCAAACTGAAACCAGATGAAAACTTTCTACATTATGAGCAAAGTATGCTTTAAGTTTTTTGCAGTCATAAGCTCTGGAAGTCGTTTATCCAGAAGAAAGTTTCACATGACAAAATTATAGAAAAAAGAAAGGGCATGTAAGAGCTTTTTGGGAGAATGGAGCTAGAAAAATGGTAATATCGATATCTAGTAAGGAAGCAATGCATTCAGAGATAAAATGTTAGTTGATTCTTTTTCATCAACATCATGCCATTCTCTAAAAGTTTGGTGAGCCCAAAGTTGTTTCACCAAAAGTATATTGTCTTCTCAAACTTTGTTGGCCTGATGAAGTGTCTATAGAGCAAAATATGTTTGAACATCATGTAAAGAATTATGATATATAAACTAGAAAATAACTCCCAAGTGAGTAACTTATCAGGAAAACCTTCCCTAATACAGAACCTCCAGTCATCATCCTGGTAGATACGATATGTATGCTCATCTGCCTAATATGTTGCAACATAGTACTCTCTAGGGCCCTGCTCTAACTTACAACAGTATGTTGCAAAGGGGCCAAATGCATGTGGTGCAACGGTGCAGAGAGCCAGTAATAATATTTAACATATTCAACAACAAAATACATGGAACTTATATGCAAACTGATTATCCGTGCATACCTTATATGCACTCGATTGATTTGGAGGAGCAGTACTAATTGGTAGACTTGACTCGATCCTTAAAGCCACCGTATGCATTACTTTGATAGCTTTCAATGGATACCTTGGTTATAATCACAAAATAAGAGAATCAATATATGTATAAATAAAAGAAAGGAAGATATGAAAAGGAAAGAGATAATTTGCACGACACCAGAAGAAAAAGTCATAAACACAAACACAAGTGTCTAAGAACCATTCACCTTTTTTTCAGCTGGAGAGTACTATTGCAATCATTTTCGTAGGATCATCTGTACATTAAAAACCAAAAAGTTCAGAAAATCGATACAGAAAGATAACCAGATTCTGTTAAAAATATTTTTTTTGAATTGCTAATGAAATATATACTGGAAATAAATAAAGAGTCTACTTAAGGCCAAACTTGAAGTAATAAACCTACTTTCCATAGGCAGTTTCTCCCGAAAGTACGACAGCATCAGCACCTTCTCGCACTACGATAGCAATATCCGAGGCTTCTACCCTTGTCAGTGTTGGATGATTGATCATGATTTCCAGCATATTTGTTATTACAATAACTGGCTTCTGCATACTGAGACACCTTCTAATGATGTCCGCCAGTATAAAACAAGGAAATTTCATTCATGTCAGAATCTGAGACGAATTAAAAATTATAACGTCAGTATTATAAGTTGTAATCATTTCAAAACATGAATGAAATCAAATATATATCTGCACATACACATCTGCGCAAAAACGTGAAGGGGAGCTAAGTTGGCACTAAGCAGCCATGGAAATTCAATCTTCATAATCATTGCTATGATAATGAAGAACTATTGTTGTCAACATCACTAGAGCATGCAGAGACATTAGTTCCAAAGAGAAATAATATTACTTCAATATTTGTCAATATCGAAACAGTTTTTACTTCTTTAATTACTCTAATTATACATTTCACGAATTTCCTGTATAACGTATACAGTGTAGTGCGTTAAGTGGCAAGATACAATAAAAATAACTAAAATCCATGGCTTACCTGTAATAGAGGGACTTTCTCAATTGGAAGTTCAGCTCCAAGGTCCCCACGAGCAACCATTGCCTATAAAGTAATGGACTTGTTACTAAAATTTTTTAAAAAAAAAAGTTATGAACTCTTTTGTTCTTTTGTAATTTGCAGAACTGAAACATGTGGTTCAGTTCCTTTTTGTAATTCCTTGTCCTCCTCAATATTTTCCTTTGACTATGATTAAAATAATTGGAGAGAGAGAGAGAGAGAGAGAGAAGGCACAAACAATGAATAGCAGTACTCAACATCCACAACTAATACACATTTAACTAAATCACCTGTCTTTGATTTAACAGCTAAGACATCATTCCACCTAACATGTAAAATGATGAAAATTTATCAAGTTTCCAAAACAGATAAGAGGAAAAATTCTGAATAAACTCTGCCTTCAAGATAGTTTAACTTTCCATTCATTTAAGAATTAAATAGTTCCCTAGATGATAAAATGGATGCACAAGCATTAAAAAAAAACACATGGGAATAAAAGATGTAAATAGAAGTCAAACACTAAATATTCTTCAGGTTGCAGTAACTCGATCAAATACTTAAGAATAAGGCTAACTAACTAGGTCAAGATTGACGTATGGTACACATCTACAAATGAATAAATCAAAACATGCGACCATTTGGAAGGAAAGTACAGTAGTTGCACTGGAACAATTACCTCTTTCCATTTTATGCCTGAACAGTTCAACAGTTACTTTATATGACATGACAACTAACAAGTAACAGGAAAACTCAATAGAACTATGACAAGCTGGTAAATGATGGAGCTTGGTTCTTGCCTAAGTAACCCTTGTTTTGAACAACTTAAGCATAAGAATACAAGCTCATTATGAAAACTAGTCAAATTCTCTAGTACAACTTCTTCCTATTTAAGTTTTCATAATGGATCAATTACCTCTCTTGTTAGACAAATCAGATTTGTAAGATCTTAACTATGTAATTTCTGAAGGATCTCCGGAAAAACTACGGTGAAACACTTAGCTTGATGCAATCTTGACTAAAGAGGAAAAAAAAAAAAGAAAGAAAAAAAAAAAGAAAAACAGAGCCATATGAGCAAAAAAGAGAAAAAAAAAATCGTAATAAATAAACAAAATTGACTCTGCTTGTGCCATGAATAAATCGACAATTTGACCCCGCCTCTAAAACAAAATTAGATATAGCTTCTAACTACGAGATCACCTAAAACTAGTAACAAAATCTCATAATTGGACGGAACACTTGAGTCACAAAACTACTACTATTAACGATAGAGTTCTCATAGGCATTTTCACGAACATTTGAATTGCAAAATATTTTAAGAATGATAAATAATGAATAACAAGTGTTGTGCGGTCTAAAATCCTATATGTTGGTCAATACTATGAAGGGAAAAGTTGACCAAGTGAGTGTTAGGTCGTATGAGTAAGATTAAGTATGACCTCTTCCAAAAGAGCTACGTGCGACCTCCACTGCATAAGTTAGTGCGACCTCCTCCGAATAAGTTCTGTGCGACCAGAATGAAAAGGAAACTAGACTAAGTTTCGTCAAACGGGTAACCTACAAAGAAAGGGAAACAAAAGTTTCTCTTTAAAGATCGACCAATCATCTCATTTAAGTAATTAACTAGTTATATTGTTACTCAAATTATATTGCCCGAATATACAGTTACCCATTTTCACAATTGGGAAATATTGAGCTATCCTCACCTATATAAAGGGAGTTAAATGTTTCGATGGGGGATCTTGGATCTTTAAGGAATTTTTGGGAGAACCTTTTAAGCTCTTACTTCTTCTTTTTGGACAACACATTGTAATTTTGAGATCTTGTAATTCTCCAGAAAATAGTAAAAAACAGTGGACATAGGCTCATCTTTTTTGGGGCTAAACCATTATAAAATTCTTGTCTCTTTGTTTGCTTTAGTTAATTAACCCTTTTTACACACAAGCCATATTTTGCAATTTTTCTTCAATTTATTGTTGACAAAACCTCCATCAATAATTGGCGCTAGAAGGAGGGCTATTCCAGCAAAAAATTTTGTCCATTCCGCTTCTTTCAACAATGGTAAACACCAGAAACACTATCAGAAACACTGGAACTAGCCAAAATCATCCCCAAAGTACCCTGCTGCACAGGTAGATCCTACTCAGGATCAACCTGCCGTGACCACACCGGAAAATATTATCCAGAGACAGGATCGCATGGAGGAAGCACTGGTGAACCTTCAGCAAATTACAAGTCAGATTAATGACTCTCTACGACGACTTGCTGAGGGACAGATGCTAACTCCACCACAGCACGAACGTCTCAGAGAACGTCCTGCTCAACAACCTGAGAGAGGAATTCAAATCCTAGAGACAGGGAACTGCGACCAACCTAAAGCCTGGCAGGAGTGTCGAGGAGATTGCATCTCTAAGGGAAAAGGCAAGGTCGCAGACTTGCCTCTGGTATCTGGTACTGAAAGTTCGAGCACTGATTGTGATCGTGGACAACTTTCCCAGAGAATAACCATCAATTGTGATTATCTTGAACACGAGCAAAAACATCAATCGAGGAGTGTAATTGAAAGGATCAGTAGGGAATATCGACATAATCCTACAGACTTGAGACAATATCTAGATCAGCGACGTAGTCGAGAGTGATCCACATCGTATCACAACGACCAAAGCCGATCTCATCGCACTGTTTTATTGGAATCCCTAAGGTCGCAGCCCACCCTACCTAACCAACCCGCCTTATATCGTGACAATGATCAGAGGTCACTCCTACCACAAGTAAAAGAGAATGTTCTCCCTCAAAACGTCGATGTTCATAATCTGAGGATTGTTTTAGATGCACTTGCTGGTTGGGACGATGAGCTCGCTGATGGGTATTGTCAATCGCCATTCAGCGAGGAGGTTCAAGCTGCCGCCTTACCTACTGGATTTAAACTTCCCACCATAAACACTTTTGATGGGAAAACTGATCTGCAGGACCATATGGATCACTTCAGCGACTTGATGGAACTTCATCGTGTTGATGATCTCGCACGTTGTAGATACTTTGCTGTAACTCTCACAGGAGTGGTGAAGAAGTGGTTCCGAGGACTCAAGTCTGGTTCAATCTCGTCCTGCCAACAGCTTCAGACTATATTCTTGAGGCAATTCCAGGCCGCAAAGAATTTCACTGTTCCACTGGTAAGTTTATCTGCTATTCGGCAAGGTCCGGAGGAAACTCTACGATCTTACCTAAATCGTTTTACCTCAGTGTTGGCAAATGTCAATAACCCGCCTGAGGGAGGAGTCTTAACTCTAATGAGGGCTGGGATACGACCAGAAATTAAACTCTGGGAAGAGTTAGTAGAGCGAGAATGCAGAACCCTTGAAGACTTCTATCGAAGAGTTGGTCGACATCTAAAGGTGGAATCTTCATGCGAAAACCTCAAGACGACAAAAGGAGGAGGAAAGGATACTGCCAAAGATGCGACAACAAACAATAACAACAATAATAAGAAGTCGAATAAAAGGAGTAGTGAACAATCGACTGAGAAGCAGCCCAAACAGAAAAAGTAGGAGATTCCAAGAGCTCCCATGAGGTTCAATAATTATACTGAATTGAACACACCCATAGATCATATCTATGCGGTCACAAACCACCAGGAGCGGTATCGTCAACTGGAACCAATAAAAAAAGATAGAGCGAGGTGCGACCCCAACAAGTTTTTTCGGTATCACAATGACATTGGACACGATACCAATAACTGCTTTGTCCTAAAAGATGAGATTAAAAGATTGATTAAAGAAGGACGGCTGCGGCAATACTCTAAATAAAATAATGAAAGGCAAGAAAAAAATTGACAGCGACCTCCAGAAATTCAGCACGAGGTGCGAACTATTTTCGGAGGACCGCACATTAGGGGAGATTCCAAGAGAGCGCAAGATAAGCATGCACGAGAAGCTCGGCAGCAGCCGTTGATCAACGTCATGCATCTCGAACAACGACTACGAAAGCTTCAACGAGTACTGGATATAGATATTACCTTCACGGAACAAGACGCGAGGGAAGTCCATTATCCACATAATGATGCTTTGGTCATAAAGATCAATTATGGAAGCACGTAATTATGGTGAGTATTGGTCGATAACGGAAGTGTTGTTGACATCCTGTATTACAATGCCTTTAAAAAGATGGGGTTGAATGAAAGAGACCTAAAGCCCGCCATCACTCCACTCTATGGTTTCACTGGTAACAGCATAATACCTATGGGCATGATTGAGTTAATGGTCAACGTTGGAACCTACCCTAGGGTTTCAACGGTAATGACCCAGTTCTTGGTTATAGATTGCCCATCTGCATTCAATGCTGTACTTGGAAGACCAACACTGAGGAAACTTTGAGCAGTAACATCGATCTATCATCTTGCTATGAAATTCCCGACTCAACAAGGAGTAAGCGAGGTGCGTGGCAACCAATATGATGCGAGGACTTGTTATAACAACTCCTTAAAGCTCGCAGCAAAGGATGCGACACCTCGCACAATGATGGTCCAAAGAGAAGCTCAGACGAAACGTCCCTCGAAGCGTCAGGCGAAACGTCAGTCGAAGCGTCAGGCAAAATATCAATCGAAATGACGAGCAAAGACCTCGACCCTCGAGAAATCGATGGAGAGGTCAGAACTGGACCCATTGAAGACTTAGAGGATTTGCTATTTGACAGGTCCTCCACAATTTTAAAGATTAGAGCGAGGCTTCAATAACCTGTGCGAGCTTCATTGGTCGCTTTTCTGGAATCTAATTTGGATGTCTTCGCGTGGCAACATTCGGACATGGTCGGGATTGATCTGAATATCATGTGCCACCGTCTTAATATAGATCCAACAAAGAAGCCTATACAGCAGAAAAGAAAAGCTATGAATCCATAACGCTACATCGCGTTGAAAGAAGAGGTAGAAAAGTTGCTCGAAATTGGATTTATCAGGGAATCTTTTTATCTAAACTGGTTTGCAAATCCGGTTTTGGTAAAGAAACCCAACGGAAAGTGGAGAACATGCATCGATTTCACAGATCTCAACAAAGCATGCCCGAAGGACAGCTTTCTCTTTCCAAGAAGCGACCAGCTTGTAGATGCGACGTCGGGGCATGAATTCTTAAGTTTCATGAACTCTTATTCTGGATGCAATCAAATCCCCATGTATGAACTAGATGAGGAGAATACCTCGTTCATCACTGATCGAGGATTATACTGTTACAAAAAGATGCCCTTCGGACTCATCAATATAGGAGCAACCTACCAGCGTCTTGTCAACATGATGTTTGTAAAACAAATTGGCAAGACAATGGAGGTATATGTTGATGACATGCTGGTGAAGTTGAAGAAAGCCGAAGATCACATCAAACATCTTGATGCGATGTTCAAAATTCTCTGAAAGTATCAAATGAAGCTGAATCCTCAGAAGTGTACATTCGGGTAAGATCTAGAAAGTTTCTAGGTTTTATGATCAATTTGCAAGACATTGAAGCTAACCCTCAGAAGATACAAGCACTGATTGATATGCAATCTCTTTGCAAACCCAAAGATGTGCAGAGCCTGGCAGGAAGAGTGGCCGCATTGCGTCGATTTGTATCCAAGTCGATGGATAAGTGCTAACTATTCTTTGAAGTATTGAAAGGTTCGAAGAGGTTCGAGTGGATGGGAGAATGCGAGCAGGCATTCTAAGAATTAAAAATATACTTGGGTTCTTCTCCACTCTTGTCAAAGCTAAATCTGGGGGAAGAATTATATTTATACCTCGTTGTTTCTAAATATGCGACAAGTGCTGCGTTAATTCAAGAATATGAAAAGATACAGCGACTAGTATACTACGTAAGTAAAAGATTACTCTATACTGAAACAAGATATCCAGAGATGGAGAAATTGGCATTAGCACTCATTGTCGCATCCAGGAAAATTCGACCTTATTTTCATGCGCATACCATCAAAGTTTTCATGAACTTTCCATTAATGCAGGTTCTGCAAAATCCCGAGGCTTCCGGATGACTACTTAAGTGGGTAGTTGAATTGAGTCAGTTCGACATCAATTTTCTTCCTCCACGATGATCAAAGGGCAAGCCCTCACAGATTTCATTGCAGAATTCACATATAATGTCAATCTTCCCACAGAAGTAATCGAAAAGCCTGCTACAGATTTATCCAGATTGTGGAAGCTTTATGTCGATAGGTCATTGAATGAGAATAGAGCTGGTGCGGGCTTAGTACTAATCATTCCTGAAGGGCACAATATTCATTGTGTACTTCGCTTCAAATTTCCAACATTAAATAATGAGGCAGAATATGAAGCACTGATAGCCGAGCTAAAGCTCGCACAAGAAATGAAGGTTGAAGTAATTGAGGTATACAATGATTCTCAGCTAGTCGTTTGTCAAGTGAATGGCGAATATCAAGAAAAAGGAAAGAGAATGATGCCATATTTACAGGAGGTACAAAAATTATTCTCGACATTTACTGCCTATAATATTCAACTTCTTCCTCATATTAAGAATACTCGAGCAGATGCCCTAGCTAATCTCGCCTCAATAAAAGATGTCGAATTACTAAAAGTGGTCCCTATCGAGTTTCTTACAAAAGCTAGTATCGAAGCAGAGCCCCAAATAGCTATGACTGTTGATAAAAAATCATCGTGGGTAGATCCTATAATGCAGTATATACAAAATGGCGATCTTCTTGAAAACAAAGACGACCCAAAGCGACTTCGAATGAAAGTAGCTTGCTGTGTTATCTATGACGAGAAGCTTTATCGAAGAAGTTTTAGTGCGCCGTTATTATTATATGTTGATGAAGAAAAAACGGACTACATTATGAGGGAAATTCACGAAGGAATATGCGGAAATCATTCCAGGGGGCAGGCACTTGCGAACAAGATTCTAAGACAAGGGTATTTTTGGCCGACCATGAAGAAGGATACGATGGAATTTACTAAGAGGTGTAACAAATGCCAACGATTTGCAACTGTTCCTAGAATGTCATCCGTTCCTCTCACTCCAATGAACAGTCCATGGCCATTTGCAGTATGGGGAATTGATATTATCGGAACTCTTCCATTGGCGCGAGGTGGGTTGAAGTATGCAGTGNTAAACACAATATAAAGACAAAGTTAGAAGAGCATAAAGGAGCTTGGCCAGAGGTACTCCCTGAAGTGTTATGGGCTTATCGCACCACTCAACGAACAGCTACCGGAGAGAGTCCATTCTCTTTAGCCTACGGATATGAAGCAATGGTTCCGGTTGAAATTGGTGCGAGCTCTCTATGACGATCAACCTATGAGCAAGATCGCAAAAAAACATTAATGAGGATTGAGCTCGATCTTTTAGAAGAAAGATGGAAGCAGTCTCAGCTTCGAATCGCATCATATCAACAGCGTACTACTCGATATTATAACTCTATAGTCAGACGAAGAAGATTTGAAGTTGGTGAACTTGTTCTTCGGCAAGTCCTACCTAATAATAAAGAGCACGGTGCTGGAGTATTTGGACCCTCTTGGGAAGGACCGTATGTTATTGATGCCATTATTTGACCTGGCACATATAAGTTAGCTCGCACTGGTGAACAAAAGATCGAGCATGCCTGGAATGCAGAACAACTTTGTCGCTATTACCAGTAAATTTTCATGTATATCTTCATGTTTCCGTCATTCATCAATAAAGATATCTACTTATTTGTCATTCGTTGATCGTCATTCGTTGATCATCATTTGTTAATCGTCATTCGTTGATCGTCATTCGTTAATTATCATTTGTTGATCGTCATTCGTTGATTGTCATTCGTCATCATCGATAAGGGTGTCTCCTCATCGATCATTTGATTTGGTACTTTTTATAGTTTTATGGCAGTCTTTGAACACCATAAGACTCGGGGGGCAATGAGATCAGAATATTATCTCCTACTTTCTTCCTAAGAGATTATGCAAAACGTCCATTTATAGGGGTCAGAATTTTAGATCATCGAAATATCTAAAATTCCTTAAAATCTTAGGATTTTCTACTCGCTTCATGCCTTAGCATGTCATATTACACAATTTCCCTCCTTGAACAACAAAGTGACTAAGCAAAACGTTCATTGATCGATGTGATATATTACTATATTTACATTTTGCCATGGAACTTTTGAAAAACAGTATTGAGTTTACATCACTCATACTTGCTGTTTTCTTAAGTGACCTAACCTATCCTAATACAATCATTTTAAGTGTTGGATTTAAATCGCAATAGCGTACTGATCAGTCACTTAGTGATTGACTACTTGGTTGAATTAATTATCTTTTATATTACAACTTAGTGTGTTGATTGTTTTGCAGGAATAAACGTCAAATAAAGAAAGTTTTCATTCATTTATAAAAGATCGCACCTGTATGCAAGCAAAGAAATACAAATAAGAGGGGACCAAACCCGTATTGTTCTGAAGTTTAAAAAAAAAAACATTATTATTGTGTAGACGTGCTCGCTCCACCATCTCCAGTTTTGGTAGCTTCATCTTTCCTCCAATTATGGACAAGCTCGACCACGTCTTTGCCAAGGATGAAAAAGTCAAAGTCCGGATGCTCGCAGAAGATGTTGTATATGATGGTCGATGAGGCGATGTCACTGGCTTTGTCTTCGAGCTTCTTGACTTCAGTAGCCTTGAACTCTTCAACAGCCTTGTGAACCGCCTCTGTTGTCACCTCTATCATGCGATTCGGATGCTCGGAGATAGTCTTTTCAAGCTCTTTAATTTTTTCCTCGAGCTTCTCCTTTTCGAACTTCTCTTTGGCCAAACCTTCGAGCAGCTGCTGCCTCTCTAAATCGAAGGCTTTTTCCTCCTCCTCGTGAGCCTTCTCCGAGTCCTCGAATGCTTGAGTTATCTCGTCGAATTTTTCGGCCTTCTCCAAACACTCGAGGACTAGGTCATGCATCAAGACAGCAGCTGTAGCAGTTTGAAAATATAACACATCAATACCAGAAAAATGCATTGAAAAGAGAAAAAGGAAGATGCTTACATTTGGCAACATCTTCATCGTAGAACCAAAGGCAACCTTGGCAGATCGTCACTTCATCCTCTCTCAGCCCTCTTCAGAAGTGAAGCAATCAATGAAGGTTGCGCTTATACTAGCCTTCTCCAGTAATTGATTAAGGAGTGCGAAGAGCTCCTTGTCCTTATCAACCTGGTTTGGTTCCGAAGAAATGGCAGTCTCCTTGGATGGTTCGGGATGGCTCATAGTTTGAGACTGTGGAGGAGGTAAGCTTGTCAGGATATCCTTGAAGGCAACTTTTTATTTCTTGGAAGTGTCAACCTTCTCTTTCCCTTTTGATGTCGATGGAGGTGTGCTCTCTGGCATCTTGGACTTTTCCATGGATCCCAAAGTGGAAGGTGGTGCTCGCAATCCGCTACCAATAACTATTTCTATACAGATGTATCAGTAAGCAAGGTGACATAATATGATGATGATGAAAATATATATATATATATATATAATTACCGATTGCTATTGAGAAGCTGGTGGTGATGTTGTTTCTGGAGATGATGGTTCCGAGGTTGTAGGGGTGGCAGGTGCTTTTCGTTTCCTAGGTTTGGAAGACGAGGCACTCTTTTCCGTCTGCTTCCTCGGCTTCTTTTTTTTCGAGCTCAAGGGTCTGGTCAAACGGATGGTGGGATCAGGGAACGTGGCTCCCATTGGAAGCAAACCACAAGCGACTAAATTTTTGGAAGTCCCAAGCTTCTTCCAATCGAATTCCTCAATCGGAAGGTCATTGATTCTGTACATCCTTACGAGCTGTTCTCTGGAAAGTCCACACCATTCCCTATTATCTGCGATGACATATAAGTGCGATTAGAATAAATATGAATATACAAAAAAGGCGATAAATTGAAAGCTACCTACCAAGATTTCGAAAGAAGCCAATATCCGCATAGTCAAAGTGGAAAAATATATTTTTCCATTTTCCCATATTGTTGCGAACCCCGTGCATAGTTTTTATTGCTTGGTTGGACCACTTGCTCGCATAAAAGAAGCCGAAGTCTGATGGGTTTGATTTCACTTGGTAAAACCAAGCGAACTCTTCAGGAGTGGGGGTTTCTAAGCCTAGTTTATGGTATAGTATGTACAGACCTACCATGTATCTATAAGTGTTTGGAGTTAGTTGCAAAAGAACGACTCTGTAATAATCGACGATGGATTTTATGTAAGGATGAAGTGGAAGGTGAACCCCGCATTTAAGAACTGCTTCAGAGAATGAAGCAATTTCGCGAGGTGGTGTATATGGTCGATTGAACTCCATAGGAAGGCGAAGGGGAATGGCGATTTTGTAGTTGTGCAAGATCTTGCTGAACCTGTTCATGGTGCAGCTCGTCCTTATATTGGTACATGACCAGTCTCTCTCTATATATTGGTAACCTATTGCGAATGCAGGGGCATCTCTAATATGCCGGGGCCATTGGTCTTGAGGAAGGTCGCCTATGCGAGGACTATTTTGCCTAACCCTGGTTATCTCAACTTCGAGTTCTGGCTCAAGATAATCTTCGAGGTTTATGGAGCTAACACTGGTATTGGAAGATTCTCTTGAGGATGCATTTCTTTTCCTAAAATCATCACTACTAGACATCTGAAAAGAAATATGGATGGATTTATTCCTATGCAAGCATCAAGGATCTTAGCTATATGCGAGCAGTTTTGGGGTCTCATCCTAGGATTGCATCAATAAGCTACTCATCGAATTTTTTCTAATCGATCTACAGATTCATAAAAATCATTCGAGCAGTTCGTTAAAAAAAAAATAAAAAACTCTTTTACGAATTCATCTTTGTCAGTCATCTAAAAAAAGAATCTATAAACCAACGAAAGGGATCTAAAAATTTTCATTTTACAGTCCATCCGAATACAGGATGGGTTTATGTTCAGAATATTTAGGCTTTATGGTTTGTTCCTATTTTCTACTCTAGGAGCTGTAAATAAGAGTTCTGGAAAAATTGAAGAACAAGAGATAGAGGATATATACTAACCTTTTTTTGAAGACGGAGGTACCAAGATAACGTTTGAAGGATTATGATGATAACTTCATCGGAGAAGATGACAAAGTTGTGCGAGCTGAGAAACAGAACGATGCCGGAAGGATTGCTCTGTGAATACTTCAAGTTTTGAGAGAAATAGCAGACGATAGGATTTTTGAAGAGGAGACGAATTAGTTTTCGATATATATACCTCGAGCGTCGTCAAATCACAGCCGTAGATCAAGGTATTTACTTTTCAGATCCAAAGGCCGAAGTTCACGTGGGATTTGATTTTTCTGAAATTAAATCGATATCTTTTCAAAATTTGAAACGATTCGATTTAAAACAACATCATCGCTATTATTATGACTGTTTAAAAAGGAAAAAGAAGGGAAAAGTCTCCTCGAGTTTTGCTATTCTTCTTAGAAAAGGTGACACGTGGTTTCATCTATTAGAAAAAGGTGCGCGTGATCTTGAAAAGGGTGAGACTTGAGATCTGGGAACTCTTCGACTCTTCAAGAGTCTCAAGTCTAGGTCATGACATCGCATTTTTTAAGCTCGCACTTATAGTAGAAGGAAGCTCCATTTTGTCCTAAAGAACTAATAGAGCTGGGGGCAATTGTTGTGCGGTCTAAAATCCTATATGTTGGTCAATACTATGAAGGGAAAAGTTGACCAAGTGAGTGTCAGGTCGTATGAGTAAGATTAAGTGAGACCTTTTTCAAAAGAGTTACGTGCAATCTCCACCGCATAAGTTAGTGTGACCTCCTCCGAACAAGTTAAGTGCGACAAGAATGAAAAGGAAACTAGACTAAGCTTCGTCAAACGGGTAACCTACAAAGAAAGGGAAGCAAAAGTTTCTCTTTAAAGATCGACCAGTCATCTCATTTAAGTGATTACCCAGTTATATTGTTACTCAAATTGTATTGGCCGAATATACAGTTATCCATTCTCACAATTGAGAAATATTGAGCTATCCTTACCTATATAAAGTGAGTTCAATGTTTCGATGGGGGATCTTGGATCTTCGAGGAATTTTTAGGAGAACCTTTTAAGCTCTTGCTTCTTTTTTCCAGACAACACATTATAATTTTGAGATCTTGTAATTCTCTAGAAAATAGTAAAAAACAGTGGACATAGGCTCATCTTTTTTGAGACTGAACTACTATAAAATTCTTGTCTCTTTGTTTGCTTTAGTTAATTAACTCTTTTTACACACAAGTCACATTTTGTAATTTTTCTTAAATTTATTATTGACAAAACCTCCGTCAACAATAAGTAAACTCAATAGCATGAACCAAAGTAATAAACCAACAAAACCTCTGAGATATAGAAGTAGAAAGTGTGAAAGAACAGCCAAGATTTGATCCTTAGCTTTGGTAGGATGCCAAAAGGCTTTGCCATATCGTCACCTTCAAATTGATTCTTCCCTTTGACCACTAGGTCTATCTGGACTGGAAATTCCAAGTATGTACAAGCAAACTTTGTAACTGAAAAGGTACTCAATCATAGGTCACAACAAAAGAAGTCCCAAACCAAGATCCTCCAATTTCAAAAATGATACCTAATCAAAAACCCTAAGGCAATGACATTCAAAATAAAAAAAACACGCATGCACAATCAAAATGAAGAGAACACAAGTGAAAGAGATTTAGGAATTCAAGCTAAAACAATATGGAGAGATTAAGATTAAGATTAAGACGAAGAAAATGATCGAACCAAAGCAATGGCAGTGACGGCAGCATGGAGAGCGGTGAGGAGGTGGAAGATGCGGTCCAGCCAGAATAGAGATTGGTGCCGAAGAAATAATATCACGGCGTCTATTGGTCGCCGTGATATTATTGCACCACGAAAAGTCACTTTAACGGTGCCTACTAGGCGCTGTTATTTTAGCTATTCTACCACGTGGCCTTTTAGGTGCCATGTTAGCTTCGAATTTTACACGGCACCTTACAGGCACTGCGGCTAGCTGTGCGTAAAACTGCCAATTCGGGTCAGCTCAAGCACATAGACTTAACTTATTTTTAAAAAGTTGTTAAAAAAAGGAATTAATAACGGGTAGAGCCAGCTCGTTTCGGTCTATTTCGAATCCAATCTGGCCCATTTTGACATGTTAAAAAGCCCGACAGGCCAACAAACTTTAGTCAGGCCTTATTTTATTTTTTGTGAGCTGAGTTGGCCCGGCCCGACCTAGTCCCGCTCACCTCCTCAAGCCCATTATAGTCGGTTCGTTCATTTTACCACCTCTAGCTATGTGTCTTTCACAAGGCGTTCGTACATGCATCATGATAGAGACTTTTTTTTGTTGTTTATTATTCTGTACCTTAATAAATGTTCTCTAATTTTAGGCACGACACATTTCCTATACTAATATAATCATGTGATTCTCGAAATATAAAAGCCTGATTCCTTTATTAATTCTCTGATCCAAACGGCATAGAAATTTATCATTCCTATCGCTATTCAAGACCCATGATTCAATTCATAACTCTAGCTCATTTCCGTTTTGGAGTGTAACGGATGTACTAATTTTTTTTTTCATAATTAGCAAAAGGGATATTGAAGTAAGAAATAGATTATGCTTTGATGCATATGGGCTAAAATATTTTTTGTAATTAAATGTTGAAATTGTACAGTAAAAACTGTTAGAAAATATACGTATTGGTAGGGGTATATAATACATATATATTGTTTAGGTAAAAACTTATTCTATAAAATGCAACTAGGCCTATTTTCCTTATTTATTATAGTAAAGAAGATCTGCATCTTTATGAATTAAAACAAGTACATATTAGAATGAGTGAAACACGAGATTGGATAGTGTGTAAATTCTTTTAGTTTTAAGCCTTTGAGCTAATTATTTTTCCATTTTATGGGTCTTCGATTTTTCTTAGGCATTTATTGGGATCAAAAATAGAACTATCTACCTTTCAAAAAAAAAAGGGCACCATCAGGTGGTGGTTGGTGGTCCTGGCTCGAGAATTCATCCTGATAAAAAAAGATAAGGAAGAAAGAATATGAGGATAATGGGAAAGGTAGGTTTTAATGCATTAGTATGTAATATAAGTTATAGTGAAATACTGTGTTTTGTGTTTTTGCAAGATAGTATTGTTGTAATTTTTCATTAAACAAAGGGCCTTATAGCGTCAACATACGCATTTGTTGTTTGTGCAAAGAGTTATTCTACGGAGCACTGTATATTGCCTAGTAGTATTACATTAGTGTGAAAGAAAATATACAAATATATAAATAATGTTCTTTATTTTATGAAATATGTGAGTAATAAAATAGTAAATGAGAGCTCTGATTTATAAAAATTTAGAGAAAATAAAGTTGTAAATAAAATTTAGATAAAAGGAAAAAAAAACCAAAAAAAATATGAAAGTATCAACTTTGACCACATTATAAAATATATACATATTTTAGACTTCAAAATAATGAAAATATTGCAAATTTTAACCATGCCATAATGATAATATTGTAAATTTAAATATATGTTAATTGCAACATTGTAAATTCAAATATGTGCTACAATGACAATATTGTAAATTTACACACACGCTAAAATTTGACATATACTATTCTTTGTATTATATTTAACATAAGATTTAATATGTGCTAAAAATTATATCAAATATAACGTACCATTAGAGACACATTTTTTGAATACTATAAAAAGTAGGTTAAATATAATGTTAGCATATGTTATAGTACTCCTATTGGAGATGCTCTAAATATAGCATTAAGAATAGTATTGCTAAAAGTTACAATATTTTATTAAAATAAGCATAGAGAACCACGGAGGACTCATAAAAAGATAATATTATAGTAGAGGCTGTTGCTTAAGATAGTGGGATTTGTGATTCTCAGAAGATTCATACAAAAAGTGATTAAGGCAAAGAGGAAGAAAAAAATGTGAGAAAGATGAATTCCATTAATTAATTTAATGTTAAATTTACTCAAATATCTTGTCAGTTTTGTAATTGCCTTGTTAAAAGAAGGGCCTTTGTTTTCTACATTTATCGTTACTATTTGTGCTGATTACTAAATTAGCATCTAGAAAAGAATTTGTTGCTAGGACTCCTATTTTTCTAAGTAACGGAGAAAAAAAAGGACCATTGGTTTTATCTTGCTCTTAAATCTTCGTCATTATAGAAATCTCATCATCATACACTTGGGCTCTGTTTGGAACTCGGATTTTTGGAGGCAAAGAAAAAAAAATTTAAAGAATTCTATTTTCTCTATTTTGGATTAAAGCGAAAAATAATAGAATTTTTTTTCCAAAAAAAGTAAGAGTTTAATTTGATGTTATTTTTAGGATATAAAATATTGACACATTAATAGTAAAACCAAAAGTGCCAAACTAAAGTTCTATAAACTTTTAGGAAAAGCATTTTCCTCTTTTCTTTTTCTAAGGCTTTTTCTTTGTAATTTTCTTTTCCCAACAAAATTTGGGTTCCACCAATCTTCGAATGAAAATTATACATGCCCACCTATTTGTCCTATACTAGTACAAAGCTACATGTTCTATACTCGATAATATTAGTAATATGTACATTTTTATTTATTATATATATGTGCATACTATTATATGTTTTGTTATGCTTTCTCAAAAATTAAAAAAAAAATATTGCAGATGACAATGTTAGTTATGGTTTTTTATGGGGATAATATTTATAAAAAAAAAATCCTTCTTATTTAGCCTTTTTGCACCAAAAAAAAAAAGATGACATATTTTTCTTAATATTAAATAAAATCTTTAATTTGCATTTATATTAAATCTTACAAGATCAATATATATAGTTAAAATTGGAGTTGATATTATTTAATAATAATATTTTTTATCTTTTGAGATCAGATAACATAAGTCGGAAAAAAAAATCCATTTGTATGGTTGAAGGTTGTTAAGAGTTAGATTTCTTAAAGGCTATAGACCATTCATTAGTTTAGATAGTTATCTTTTGGCTATTTTTGTAAATGTTGATCGAAAATTTTCAAGAGTAATAACTTTTCTTCAATTTTAAACTTCAATTTTAGTTATGTATATGAATCCAGTAAGGCTTGATTGAAAACAAAAATAGAAGATTTTATTTGATATAGATTAAATGTATGTTTTTTTTTGCAGAAATGTTAAACATCATGGTTTTTTCTTGATATGTTCCCTATTTAATGAAAAAATAAAGATTTGTTTTCTCGAGGACTTGATCCTTTCAGTAGGGGAATACTTGAATCTGCTTGTTTAACGAGGAAATGAACAAAAATAGGTAGAGAAAATCTCTACATGACTAGGACATGATAGCCATACCTTCCAATTGTCATCCCAATATTTAATTCACTATCAAATTGTTAAGAACTAACTTGGCTACCAACCACCCTCTTTTCCGCTCTCATGTTTCAGTGCTTAGTATGTAGATTCTACTAAAATATTTCACATTACAACAAAATCATAAAGTATAATGAAGTTCACATGTCTTTAAGATAGAAAAAATTGTAGATTTAGAACTAGAGGCCGTAATTCAGGTTAGGAAATGATAAAATGATTTGAAACTCGCACGAAATTAGTAGGTTTTGATTTTTCTTAAACAAGTATGGGTCAAACAAGATTAAATCTGATTAAACAGGATAAATTAGCAGGTTAAAATCAGGTTAATCTGCTAAACTTGAAATTGACCTATTCAACACCACTAACTCTTTTGGGACTTTGTGTTATATTATATGTGTTGATCTAAAGACTTCTTTATGAAGTTTTATGTACTGAAATTTAAAGTTTTATTTTAGTTTTAAACTTTTGATTATATGTTATATTTATTTGATTGATCATGATTGATTGGTTATACTAGAAATATCGAATAAGTTAATAGATTCTATTAGGATATATTAAAATTATAAAATAGACATGTTAACTTAATACATTAATAAGTTATGTAATTAAAAAGGACATATTTAATATTAACATGTTAAATTGAGTTTAATTAATATGCAAAAGAGTAAATAGGTTAGTAGGTCGGGTTAGGTTGGACACGACCTAAATACAACTTGTTTAAATAACATATTAAATGTCTCATTTATAGGTTTAAATAGCATATTAAATGTCTCATTTATAGGTTTAAATAGCATATTAAAGCCTGCACATTTGGAGTCATTCCACCTAGTCAACAATACCTCTGTGCAGTTTGTTCTCTCTTAACTAGATAACGGGGTGACGAAGACCAGGTTTCTTCTGTATGCAGGATATGATAGGATAAAATCGGACTATTTTAAACGATTGGATTAGATAAGATTGGATAATATAAGATTATAGTCCAATCCTATGTTATGTTTGGTATGCTACTTTTAATTAGGATAGGATTAATAAGTGTATTTCATAGTTTTAACTAATCACAATTTTGAGGTTTGATTAATTAGAAAAATACAATTTTTAAAACTCAATTTTATAAAAATATCATTTTAAAGACTTGTTTACAGAAACACCACTTTTAAAACTTAATTTTGGAAAAATATAATTTTTACAAAACTATTTGTAAAAATACAACTTCTAAAGAAATATTTCAAAAATACTATTTCTAATTTTACAACTTTTAAAAGTTAATTTCGACAATAACACTTTTAAAGTTTAATTTCAAAGTACCATTTTTCACTACTTCAAAAACATTATATTATTTTTAATCAAATTCATAATCCCCCAATACCAAATTCTCAAGAAGATAAGCCTATCCCATTCTAATATCTCATTTCAAAGTATTATTTTCAAAATAGATTATTTTAATCTAATCTCATTCGTCTTATATATGCATATATCAAACATGAGATTTATTTAAATCCAATCCAGTCCAATCTAATCATTCCTTATCCCACATCCCAAGAGGTAAACGTGACACGAAAATACCAGTTGTCACCTCTATTTAGAGCTCCTCCAAATTCTAAATTTCTTTCACGGCCTGTTTGGTGTATTGGACAAGACTCTGGATTGGACTATTTAGTCCTTATCCCATATTTGGTGCCACCATAGCCTATTGGTTAAATAATTCGGTCAATTTAAGAGCCCTAGAAAGGGATAAAATAAACCTATCTAGAATTTAGGTCAAAATAAGCCAGGACTACAACCGTTCTTCTTCCTCTATTTTGACATTACTGCTACTTCTTCAAGCTTGAAGTTTGTAGCTTTTTTACACCCTCTGCTAGAAGAACTAGAAGGTATTTTGCATATATTATTCTTTTTGTTTATTTCTATTTTTCTTTTAAATTTTTTGGTTAAGAGAGAAAAATCCCTTCTTACAATTCTAAATAAGCCAAAAATCATAGGTAGAAAAATGAACTTGGTTAGTTAATTTTTATTAAGAGAAAAGAAATTTAGTTAGAGATAATTTTGCCAGTATTTAAAATTAGATTTTGATGTTTTGTTTTTTTTAGTTTTATATTTTTTTTGAAGAAAAAATAAAGGTATGTAGAGATTATTTTTGAAGAGAAAGGAAAGATATTTAGATATGATTTTGCTATTATTAAAAAGTTGGAACTTGATTATTTTGGTTTTTCTTTTTCTTTTTTTTTTCTTTTGAAGAGAAAAGAAAGGAACCTAGAGACTATTTTGCTCAAACTTAGATCTTGATGCTTTTTTTTGACGAGAAAGAGATGCACTTGGAGATGGTTTTGTTATTATTCACAGTTGGATGGAAAGAAATATAGCTAAGGATGTTTTTGCTATTATTTGAAGTTGGATATTAATGATTTTCTTTTGGCATAAGATATGTGCTATGTTAGAACCTTCATTTGAAGAAAATATTTTGAAGGCTTGAAAATGATTGTTTTAAGATTATTTTACAGCTAACATTCTAAATGATTTAAATTTTGGAGGTTTGTAATGTACAAGTAAAACTAGTTACAAACAAAGTGCCAATGTGTGTCTATGCCAATATGCAGTTTTGTATTTCTTTTTTTTCATTAATTTTTTAACATGGTCTATAACTTATATTTCACTTTGATAACTATAGATGAGTGAAAAGGAAGAAGATTGTGATGTTCATTATTACAAGAGAAATATTTTTGCAAAGGATAATGATGACAATGATGTTGGGGATGACGTATCTCTTGGTTAAGAGACATTATAAAAAGCGTATACTTAGACATCGAATATTTGTTAGGCATGAAAGTCTTTTGAGCATTTTAGATAGCATAATAGGCCATAGTGACTAAAAATGTATGAACGATATTCGCATAGATAAGAATACTTTTGGTCTATTATATGAACTATTTCGTATAGATGGAAGGTTGAAGAACGACGGATTAGTAAGTCTTGAAGAGCAAGTATGTATTTTCTTACATATACTTGCTCATCATGTCAAGAGTCGGACAAACCGCAATAGATTTCAAAGATCAGGTGAAACTATTAGTAGATACTTCAATTTAGTTTTAAATATAGTTTTACATTTATAAGGTAGCCT
This sequence comes from Parasponia andersonii, assembly GCA_002914805.1. Classification (NCBI taxonomy): domain Eukaryota; kingdom Viridiplantae; phylum Streptophyta; class Magnoliopsida; order Rosales; family Cannabaceae; genus Trema; species Trema andersonii. The sequence goes on along the minus strand of JXTB01000021.1, from coordinate 748,850 downwards.
ACTAAAAGTTCTGGATCCTATTTCTCAACATTATATAGATGTAGCCTACTAAAAGTTCTGGATCATATTTCTCAACATTATATAGATGAAAGGTGGAATTATTTTAAGGAATTTTCATATTTGAGGTTAAGTTGATAATTATTTAAGTATGTAGCATCTAAACTTGCTAAAATGATTGATTTTAATGATCTTTAATATAGAATTATTTAGGAGTATTAGATGAGACTTACATTGAGGTATATGTTCCTAAAACTGACAAGCCTAGATATCATACAAGAAAGGGTCATATTGCAACAAATGTTTTAGAAGTTTGTGATCGTAATATGAATTTTATATTCATATTACCAAGTTGGGAAGGGTCTACTTCGGATTCAAGCATTCTTAGAGATACTAAAAGTAGACCAAATGGGTTAAAAGTCCCAACTGGTAAGAGTTTTGGCAATTTTTTGAAAGAGTATGCAAGTTGACATATTTAACAACTAATCATTTGTTTTTATTTATTTTTTTTAATGATACTATTATCTAGTAGATGGTGAATACATAAATGATAAGGGGCTTTTGCACCATACGGAGGAATACGATATCATTTATCAGTTTAGAAGTGTAAATGTGCACCAACAAATGAGCAAGAATATTTTAATATGAAATATGCCTCGACAAGGAATGTAATAGAACGTACATTTGGACTCTTAAAATGCGTTAGTCCATTTTGAAGAGCCCTTCTTATTAACCGATTAAAAGACAATGTCGGATAATTATTGCATGTTACCTTTTACACAAACTCATTAGGAGAGAGATGTCTTTTGATCCATTACAGAATACATAGATGATGATGATAATGAAGGATCTACTACCACTAGGCCAACCCACCTTAGTGACCAAAGTATTATTAGTACAATTAAGTCATCTGATGAATAGAATATTTGGAGAGATAATTGTTGGGAATATGCCCTAGAAAGCAGTTTCTTTGTTTGGTATTTTAAACAATGTTTATTGGATTTAAGTGTTATCTATTTGTTATTAATAAATTCCATATTATGTCTTAATTATATACATGTGATGTTTATGTTTTCTATTATGCAAATGTCTAAAAGTTTCCATGACTAATAATGAGTAATAAATAATTGTTCGTATGAAGTGTTCACATGTGGGCGACTAAATTCTTATTTCATTATGTCTAAATTAAAAGTTCACATTCTACAAATAAAGATGGAATATTTTATTTTGCCATAGAATATAATGTTGTCTATTTCAACTGGATTGATAAAGTCTCCAATCATCGAAGTGTCTAACTTCGGATAGAAACACTAGTACATTATAAGAAAGTTATAAGTGCATTGAACTGAAACAAGTAAAAATAGAATTTGAGGTTAAGTGTCGTAACTCAATATTCTATCTTTCACTAATCTAGTACTATTGAAAGATTACCTTAATCCTAGTGATTGTCGGACTTGCTTTCATGAGTTTTATTTTTTTGACTTACTAAAGGACTAGTTCTGAATATATGGTTTGAACTCCGGTATCTTGTAAGATAAGATTTGTGAATTGACGAGAACGCCTTTCATGATTTGGACACCATGCATATAATGTCACTTTGAGTTTTTTCAAGGACTTGGATAGTAAAAAACCAGACGCCACGTATTCACTTCGTGAACTTGACTGTGTTTGTATGGGCAATTACAAATACCATATTCAATTATTATCCATTAGATGAAAAATGACAACTCAAAGGTAAATATGTACTAGAGGGGTAATACGGTTATTTCACCTCACTAGTACGGTATTGCATCAGGGGTATATCTGCAGGTATAGTATATGCTAAATGGATCAAGTTAATTAAAGTGTTAATTAGCTTCACAAAAAATATATGACATTTAGTCTAAGAGTGCAATATTGGGCCTATAGTGGAGTGCCCTAATATTAATAGACATGGCCCAGTCATAATTAAGAGTTAATTATGATTATGGGTAGTTGGTCCATTGGAGATTAGACTATTTTGATCCATAAGGTTCCCTATCTAGCTCACACATAGCCCAATAACTAATTGAATGGTTAGTTGAGCCCAATAAGCCCATTAGGGTTTACATCTCTTTAAATACTTAAGAGAAAAGTTCTCCTATACCTTTCTAAGTGTTCTACATGCCACTCATGCACAATAACTGTGCATTTTCATGTGACAGAGAGAAAAAAGAGAGATTGGGAGAGACAAGCCACCGCGGGAGAAGTCCCGTGTTCGTTTATGGCCGCTAAGGGAGAGATACCCATGGTCGTAGATGTGCACTCAAGCAGAAGGAAGATCGTCTTCTAGATCGTTCGCTCATCTCTCGTTAGGAATCAAGAAGGTTTCCACACATCGGATCATTCAACAGGCTCTAGAGAATAGATGAGAAGGCTTAATGGTTATGAAACATTCCACATTTTATCTAAACCAAGATCCATGAATTGATTTATGTTAGATCAACGATCCTACATTTTTATTCTGTGAAATTTCAAGAAAATTTTAAAATACCTATTCTGCAGCATTCTTTATTTGTTTACAAAACTACAAAAAATCATTTTCGGTCAAAATTATTTTTTTGAAATTTATTTTTCAGAATTTCCAGCAATTGGTATTAGAGCGCAAAGATTTTCGATGATCTAGCATATCTTGTTCATGTTTATTCTCTTAAAGTTTAATGATCTATGATTTCCATAATGATCTCTTTGATTATGTTTGGTTTTGTTCATGTTTATGAGTATGCTCTACTATGTATGATGATTGATTGACTCAATGAGTTTGAATGATAATAAATTAAATGTTACTATGAGTTTATGATCATGTGATGTGTTTTTGATTTTTCATTCTAGCATTTTCTTGATTTTTCTATGAATGTTATTTTATGTTCTTGATAAAATTGTACGTAAAAAGTCATTTGATCTTTAATTGTGTCATAGTTTTTGAGAAAAACTGTTTGACAATTAAGTTACAAATTTTTCGGATTAAAAAATGCTACGAGGTGGTGCATGCTGAGAGTCGTGCGCGCCGCCCGTTTTACTGCGGCGAGGAGACCTGCACGATGGCCGTGTGGTGGTAACCATGCACAATGGCCTTGCAGGAGCAACCCCGCATGCTGGCCATACACGTGGTACCCCGTGTGCTAGCCACGCGGGTGTGGGCCCGCTCTCATGGCCGCACGGATGCCATCCCATGCGCTAGCCGCACGGGTGTTGGCCTACACCCGTGGCCGCACGGGCTTCATCCCGCTCCTATGGTGTAACAACCAGACTTTTTCTGACAATTAACTAATTACCTTCTTAGCTTAAAAAAAATTTAGATGCTGAAAATTCATGACAAATTTTTTTTTTATGCTTTTATTTCTTTTTAAGAGATTTATATTCATAACTAACGATTTACTTAAATTTTGAAAACAAGTAAATGCTTCTCAATGGTTAAGTACCATTTATTTAAATTTGATTATAAACTTTTTATTAAGGTAATTTAAATAATGCGCAACTATAAAGGACTCCCAGGTGAGGAAGAGGGTCACATATGGAACACTTAAGTCCCAAGCTCTCCTTAGACAGTTTAGGTCTTTTTGACAGAATTCCTTATATTTTGCATTTATTTAAATCAAAATATTTTCTCTTTTATATCTAAAAAAAACATTTGTTTAACTTCTATTAAATCGAAATATATTTTCAAGTTCAATTTGATTAAATCATGCATTACGAAATAAAATACCAAGTTATAAGTACATTTTCAAATAACATCAAGCTTACATAATTGAAATCATTTGTCTCAAAATAAAATATATACGGAAGTAATTTTAATGGCGGTATTCCATTACCCATACCTCGCATCATCTCCGCCTCAATTCCAGCTAACCCATCAATCAAATTAGAGGTTTCTTTTCTTTAGTACCTATAGCATGGATACTCATAAAATGTGAGCTTTTGCTCAGTAAGTACAATGAAATTCTCACAAAATATTTTACTTATGAACAAATAATTCTTTTTTTTTTTTGAAAGTTCAGTTATGCTGTTTTATGAAATCATTACTTTACGCTTTATTATCAGATATTGTATCATGATTTTATCTCATTCTTGATTGTAAAATCTTTTATCTTTCTTATGGGCCCTAGTGTATGTACCGAATGTGCACTACCCAATGGGGAATCAGGAGAGCTACCCAACTGAAAACACCCATGGTCATAATTTTAATATACTTTTCCTCGGGAATCCTCACTTAGGGGACGTTGGTCTTATCTTCCCTTGGGTATCCTCACCTAATGGAAGTTGGTACGACACCTTTAAATTCTTTATCTTATTTAGTCTTTTCTTAATATGAGTGGGTACGCTTCAATGAACCCAAACTTATATTCAACTATCATAG
>JXTB01000021.1:708547-737126 GCA_002914805.1 Parasponia andersonii | reverse complement strand
CACAAGGTTCAAGAATAGATTTTTCAACAATCTTACCACTATGAAGAGTCATGATTGATTTGACTTGATCCATGGGTTGGCCTCCAGAGGATCCTACATGTGAATTGAATTATCCCTTGGGGTTTTGCTGTGACTGAGAGGGAAACTTACCTTTCTCTTGAATTTGGAGAGCAGATGCAAATTTTGCAAGAGTATCTTTCAAATCTGCCATAGTTTGGGCTTGTTGAGTATTAATAGACTCTTGCTTTTTAATGAATATATACAATGTTGCTTCCTGGGTAGATCTTGTGAATTGGAATTAGTGAATAATTGAGTCTAGAATCCATGAGTTGAAGAACTGGATCAAAATCCCATGTAGTTTAGAATCTGTGTCTATTTTACAAAACCTGTGTAGAATCGAATATTTAGCACAAATTAGAGGTAATTCTTGCTTTTATGCCTATGTCTCTAAAAGTGCTTTAAATTAGGGAATTTAATGAAACTCTAAGTATATAGTAATAATCTAATCCCATAATAAATGCACACAATTAGACGCTCATCAGTTCCACTCGTTAATTACGTACGTCTAGATCGAAGTTTGCCTTGATGTATACATACTCTATTTATTAGAAAAAATTTAATCTGGCTTTATATTTTTTTTTAACTTCTAATTACTTAGTGGGCTTAAAATATTTAAAACTCAATCTTGATTCAGCATAAAACTTCACATTTGAGAAATAATGTCATGCTATATTCATTGACTAATTTATACTTTTACTTAGATGGATGAGATTTGATTCTCCTTAATCTTGATCATAGTGATCTTTTTAATCTATTAATAATTTGGTTGTTGATTTGATTAATATCATCCTAAATCAATTAAGTTTCCTTAATTACATTTCTTTTCATCAAATACTTTGAATTATTCCTGATTAATTTCTTTTTTCGTAATTAAGGGTCATAATATAATAATTGAGTCAACCATACAAAGGAATATATAAATTTAATATCTAAAATCATACTTGGACTAAATATTATTTGGTATTGATCGTGCTTTTTAGGCCTATTATTAAACTTAGGCAAAATACAATTAGAGGCATACATTACTTATTTCCTATAATTAATTTCATGTCATAAATTTAAGTAAATCTTTTCTTATCCTAATTAGAGATCTAAAATAATTTTTTTATATTCTTATACCGAATTTCTAACCCAATATTTCAAGTTTTACAATTTATATTTTTCTCCAAAATCTTGAGAGTTCTAACATTTATGCTCTATAATGGTAAATATTGAGTTATATCTTATTATTATTATTTTTTTGTTAAAGATTCTTCCTTTATTTACTTTTATAATTTAAAATAGTTTTAAAATTGCCTAAAATAACTTTTTCACATATTTCACCCATATTTTATCAAAATTACACTTTTGACCCAAATGCTCAAAATTTTTGCATTTCAGTCCTTCCAACTTTTGAGCAAACATCTTTAATTTTTGGAAAGCATTTCTAATGGGTAAAAATCTGTTCTTAAGGATCTAAGTCTAAATCATTAAGCTTAATTCATTTTCATACATATTTTATTTTAGGGTCTTACACTAAAAAATATCTTCCACTTTTTTGTGTTTAGTCATTTTGATTTTACTATTATTATGAAGTATTCATATTTAGAGGCTTAAGAAATCAACAAAATAAGTCTCAATGTAATATAAATTATATAACATCTAAAGTAGGTCAAATATGTTATTACCTATTTATTCTTTTATATAATCTATTTAAACACATAATAAGCAAGGTGAGGGAATAAATACCTTCCAAGTTTGGATCTTCTTTCTTACCTCTCCACCACAAAATTAAGTACTCTCTTCTCTTGATTATAATTCTAAATTTCTAGAGTCGATAGGTAAAATATTGTATCTCTTGTGGATTTGGAAGAAAGTGAGATAGAAAGAGTTTTTTTTTTTTTTGAGAAGGAATAATTGGAAATATGAAAATAGTTTTGGCTAAGTAATTTGAAAGGTTAAGCATGGATTTGAATTGCCAAATGAATGATCTATTTATAGGCCATCCATGGAAGGTATCTAATAATACATACTTTCACATTCCATTTAATAATCTAAGCATTATTATTATTATTATCAATTTGTCAATATATCTTCTTTTCCTACTCCATTACCTTGCATTTTACTTTATTTTTGACTCATCTACTACTTTTGTCTCTAATCTTTCTTCTTTTTGTAATTATTTGAAATCCAATACCACTAGCTCCCAAAGAAAGTTTCACTATATTAATCTTTTTTATACCTTTTGAATTATTTTGGAGATAAAAGTTACTAATTAGTTTTGTCTATATTTTTCACTTTGAATTATGGCCACTAATTTCCAAAGAACATTTCCATTATGATTTTCCTCTTTTTCCTACCTTTTGAATTACCCATTAACTTTATTCCTTTCTTTTTCTATTCTATTTATTTAAAGTTATTACCTTCCTAAGGTAAAACCTTACTATTTTTCATCTTTTTCTATAACTTATTTTCCACCCTTAGATTGATTTGTTTACTTAACTCTTTATATACTTAAATCCTAGCCATTCAAATTATGGCATGGTACTATTTTTGTGCAACCATTAACTTTAGGTTATAAAATGTAACAATTTTAATGTGACATAAACATGTCACATTTTTAATTAGGTTATATTGATGTACATAATATAATTATAGTAAAATCAATTTATTATTAAGGAAAACTAACTTAGAAATTCTAAGTTAAAATGAGGATTAACTATAATTTTCTCACGTAATAAAATTTAATATTAAAATAATACTACGCACATAATTTCAAGTATTTGTGAATGCAAACTTAATAAAATTCGACACTAAGTATATAATAATTCTACTCATATTGCGAGTCTAAAGATTTCTAGGGGGTGACAATCTCCCTTACTTATAAAATTTTCGTCCTCGAAAATTAGAATAATTCGGGGTACTTTTCCTTCATCTCTTCTTCTTGTTCCCAAGTAGCTTCTTCCATCTTGTGGTTTCACCACAATACCTTAACTAAAGGTATGGTCTTTTCTCTAAGATTCTTTTCTTCACGAGCCAATATCTTTACTGGTTTCTCCTCGTATGTCAAGTCCTCGTGAACTTCAACAGGTTCATGCTTCAATACATATGATGGGTCTGAGATGTATTTCTTCAGCATGGATACATGGAACACGTTATGCACTGATGCTACTTCAGGCAGTAAAGCCAACTTATAGGCTAATTTGCCAATACGTTCTAAAATTTCGAATGGTCTAATGTATCTTGGACTCAATTGTTTCTCTCTTTCCAAATCGCATTACTCCCTTTATTGGTGCTATTTTGATAAAAACTGTGTTTCCTACTTGGAATTCTAATAGAGTTCTCTGCTTGTCTGCATAGCTTTTCTATCTACTCTGAGCAGTTTCCATCCTGTTTCTAATTTTTTATATAGCTTCAGTGGTTTCCTTTATGAAATCAGTGGTTTCTAAATGTTTTTCCCCTGGTTCAAACTAATAGATTGGGGATCTACATCTTCTTCCATAAAGTGCTTCATAAGGTACTGCATTAATCGAAGCCTGGTAGCTGTTATTGTAGGAGAACTCTATCAATGGAAGCTTTTTATTCCATGCTCCTTTAAAGTCCATGACGCATGCCCTAAGCATATCCTCCAAAGTTTGGATGGTTCGCTCTAACTGCCCATCATTTTGAGGATGGAAAGCCGTGCTAAAATTTAGCTTTGTACCAAAGGCTTGTTAGACTTTTCTCCAAAAAGTGTAAGTAAATCGATTGTCGTGATCAGAAATGATATTTTGTGGTATTCCATGTAGTCTGACTATCTCAGCCACATATAATTCAGCTAATTTTTCCAATAAGTAAGTGATTTTCATTGGTAGAAAGTGTACTGATTTAGTTAGTCGATCCACATTCACCCATATTGCATCATATCCTTCTGGCGTTCTTGGTAATCTAACCACAAAATCCATAGCAATTTTTTCCCATTTCCACTCTGGAATTTTAATTGGTTGTAATTCTTTAGCAGGCCGCTTGTGTTCAGCTTTGACTTTTTGATATGTTAAGCACCTTTGTATGTACTTTGCAACATCGGTTTTCATTCCATTCCACCAAAAGTGTTCCTTTAGATCCTTATACATCTTTGTCGCACCTGGATGGACAGAATAAGGGGTCTCGTGTGCCTCAGAAAGGATCTGATTCTTCATTTTGGCATTATTGGGTATGCATAATCTACCATTTAGTTTGAGAATTTCGTCAGTAGAGAGACTAAACTCGGTCGGTTTTCCTTTTGTAATGTCTTCTTTAATTCGTGCTAAGACAGGATCGAGCTCTTGGGTTTCCATCATATTCTCGAAAATGATTGGTTTAAGAGTTAATATAGATAATTTACCTATTATTAACTCTAAACTGATACTATTTATATCCTCTTGCAAGGGCTTAGGTAAAGCTTTCATTGACATTAGAGTTGAAGTTGTTTTTCTGCTTAGTGCATCTGCAACCCTATTTGCCTTACCCGGGTGGTATAAGATTTTACAATCATAATCCTTCACTAACTCAAACCATCTATGTTGCCCCATGTTCAACTCTTTCTGAGTGAATATGTACTTCAGACTTTTATGATCGGTGTAGATTCGACATTTAGCCCCGTATAATAGTGTCACCAAAGTTTGAGAGCGAATACTACAGCAGCAAGTTCTAGATCATGAGTTGGATAGTTTTTCTCGTGCTCCTTTAATTGTCGAGAACCATATACTACGACCTTTTCATTTTTCATTAATACTACTCCTAGTTCCAGCTTCGATGCATCACTATAAATATTGAACTGTCTTTCGTTTGATGGGATGGTAAGTATAGGTGCACTAGCAAGCCTATTCTTCAACTCTTGGAAGCTTTCTTCACACTTCTCCGTCCATTTGTATTTCTTTCCTTTTTTTGTAAGGGCCGTGAAGGGAGCAGCGAGCTTCAAAAATCCTTCTAAAAATCTTCGGTAATAGCCAGCTAATCCCAAAAAAACTCTTCACTTCAGTCATAGTTTTCGGTGCTGGCCAATTGTTCACTGCCTCTATCTTCAAAGGATTTACGGCAACTCCTTCCTTTACAACCACATGTCCTAAAAAATTGACTCGGTCTAGTCAGAATTCGCACTTGGAGAATTTGGCATAGAGGCGGTGTTCCCTTAACTTCTGTAATACGAGTTTGAGGTTTTGTTCATGTTCCTCATGAGACCTTGAGTAAATCAAGATAACATCGATAAAGACTATGACAAATTTGTTCAAGTATTCCTTGAACACTCTATTCATCAGGTCCATAAATGTCGCAGGGGCATTGGTTAGCCCAAAGGACATCACTAAGAACTCATAATGCCCATATCACATTCAAAATGCAGACTTTGAAATATCACTCTCTTTAATTCTCAGTTGATGATAGCCTGATCGCAAATCGATCTTTGAGAAAACTACAACTCCTTTTAATTGATCGAACAAGTCCTCTATCCTTGGTAAGGAATATTTATTCTTTATAGTCACCTTATTCAATTCTCTATAGTCGATACACATTCTGAATGTTCCATCTTTCTTCTTCACAAATAGCATAGGTGCACCCCATGGTGACTGACTTGGTCGGATAAAACCCTTGTCTAACAACTTTTGTAGTTGTGTTTGTAGCTCTTTAAGCTCAGCAGGTACCATCCTATAAGGTGCTTTGGAAATAGGGGTAGTACCAGGCAGTAATTGGATCTCAAAGGAAATTTCTCGCTCTAGCGGTAGTCCTAGCAGATCATCGGGAAACACATCAATGTACTCCTTAACAATGATTACATCTTCTGGCCTCTTCTTTTCTTCTTTACTCTTATCTAGAATATTAGCTAGATATCCTAGACATCCGTTACTCAACATTCTCCTTGCTTGCATTGCTGAGATCATCACTCGAGGTTGCTTCTTAGTATCTCCATTATAAGTGAACTTTTCTTCTCCTAGAGGTTTGAACGTGATTCTTCGTCTTTAACATTTAATGTTAGCATTATACCTTCCCAAGAAGTCCATTCCTAGAATGACATCATAATCAATCATTCCTAGGATGACTAGGTCAGCATACAGCTCCCTAGTAGCTATAATTATTGGAACATGTCTTATCCAATAATCTATTGTCAAAGTTTCACCTGAAGGTAGAGCTACATTTAATGTTCTAGTTATTCTATCACTATTCTGAGCCATTTTTTTGGCAAATACATATGACACAAAACAATACGTAGCATCAGAATCAAACAAGACATATGCATTTTAAGTGGCAACAGACAACTGGCCTGTGACCACATTAGAGGTTCCCACATTTACATTCTCCCTCGTAAAGGCATAAACTTGGGGAGCAGTTTCTGAAGGTGCCTCCAATCTTCCTTGACCAATCTGGGGTCCTTTAAGTTTGATTTTCATATTGTGAATTTGAGGTCCTTGCGGCTTAGACATGGTTGGCAGTTTAGCTTGATTCTGTTTACTGTAGCAGTTCTTAGCATAATGATCCTCCTTGCCATAGAGGTAACAGGTGTTTGAGCCAAGGCGATATTCTCCAGGGTGTTTCTTTCCATACTTAGGACATGGTGGAAATTCTACCTTGGCCTTCTTTTGCTGTTGAAGTTCTCCTTTTTGGTTTCTTTGGCCACCAAAATTATTCATTCTCTTCTTTCCACTATAATTATTACGGTTGTTATTGTTGCTATTCTGGATCTTGTTATGGCCAGATTGGGTCCCAAATCCTCTTTGGTTGTTATCTTGACTCGATTTGGCTTGCCCACGTTGGTTCTTCTTTGATTCAAAATATTTTTCTCATTCTTCCTTGGCTTGGGCAGGCTGATATTCTACTCTGAGTGCCCGTCCAACACATTCTGCAACTGTAGTTGGTGAGTTGTCACCACTATCAATGACAATAGCTAATTCAGAGTGAAATATTTCGAGCATCCTCCTTACTCATTCTTCTTCAGTGGGTACCAAATAAGGACACAGTCTTGCAAGCTGGTCGAACTTTCGTACGACCTCAGTGACTGTCATATTCCCTTGTTTGATGTTAATGAATTCATTTTGTTGGACCCACATCGCCATACGATTATAGTATTTTTGATTGAATTCATGGATGAAGTCATTCCACGATATTTCTCTGACATTTCTTCTCATTTTGACTATCTCCCACCAATATCAGGCATCTTTCTTCAAGATATAAGACACACATACCACCTTTTCATGGTCATTAAGGTTCATAAAATCTAGGATGGTTTGGATTGACGATAACCATTCTTCGGCCACCAAAGGATCCATCGATTCTTCAAACTCAGCAGGACGCATCCTTCTAAAGCATTCATAAAGTGGTTCTTGGCACTCCACACGTGGATCAGGTATTACCGATTCTGGCTGTAGTATTGGTTCTTTATTGTCCACTTGAGGTTCGACATTCTTTCAGTATTGTTGCCTTAGTTGCTCTCGAAGGTTCATCATCTCCTCTTCTTGAGCTTGGAGTCGTTGTTGCAAGTTAGCTACAAAATTGCTTAGGTCAGGTGCATTTATTGGACTTGCTCGTGGTCTTCCTTTTCTTCTTGCCATTTTTTTTATTTTTTTTTATTTGACTCCTATTAGTTCAAGGTATTATTAGTTATCTTGACTCTAATTATGAGGAAAAAGGATAAATTAAGTAATAAGACATACATTGCTTCATAATGATATTATTTCATTAATTAAGGTACAAGATAAGAATATATAAATATTTCTAATCTACTCTTATACTTAATCTCTCCTATTAGTGTTTGAAGGTTCACTAGAGTTTTCTTCCAGATCCTCTTCTAGGTCCTCTTCAGAGTCTTCCTCATTGTCATTAGTGTGTCCTTGTCCGGTGGGCATGGTTCTCTCTGTATCTATTAGTGGTCGCACCCTTCTTTGCTCTTCTCCTAGGTCTTCTTGTTGGGAAGGTGTTCTTGTGGCATTCCCGCGAGATGATCCTTCAGCCATACTTTATTCCATTTCCCTTTTATATTCCTCTTCTGCATGAATTGCCTCTAAACTAATGCGTTCGAGATTCATATCAATAAGTGGGTGTCGCATGCATCTTCGGATATGACTTGGGACTCTATTCCAATAGGTCATAAGTAGGATACTATTAGGCCATCTCGGAGGGAATAAGCGAGCAACTTCCTCGAAAAAATGGATGTAATATTCTTCCATAGATTCGCTAGGTCGGGATTCCCATCTATTTCTCACAAAGTCAAAAGCTCGTTCTTGTAATTGCGTCTCTATTGTTGAAATCTCTATTGGATTGTTATGGTATTCTATTTGTAAAAAGCGTGCTATGATTAATCTGCAGAATGTTTCCTAACTCATATTGTCTGCAATGTGTCCTGATGCTCACCACTATACTCGAGCATTATTTCGTAGTTACATGATTGCAAGAGGGGTCCATTCATACTCTTAGATACGACATGCTCGTAAAAGTTGTTCTATTTCATGAAGCCAATTCCCTAATGTTTCGGGTGTAGATTCTCCCAAGTAATATGGTGGTCGTCCTGCTCTATAGGTAGCCACTGCTACGGCTCCAAAAAGTTGAGGTTGAGCAATCTCTCAGTCCATCGGAATGCCGATTATTGGGGTGTCCATTACTATTACATAATATGTTCTTAAGGTTAAATAATGTACAGAGCAAAATTCTACTTACTTCAGTTGTCTGAAATGTTGCAGAGGGATGCGAGGTAGAATGGTAGGATACCCACTCTGATACCAACTGTAACAACCAGACTTTTTTTGACCCTTAACTACTTACCTTCTTAATTTAAAAAAATTTAGATGCTGAAAATTCATAACAAATTTTTTTTTTATGCTTTTATTTCTTTTTAAGAGATTTATATTCATAACTAACGATTTACTTAAATTTTGAAAATAAGTAAATGCTTCTCAATGGTTAAGTACCCTTTATTTAAATTTAATTATAAATTTTTTGTTAAGGTGATTTAAATAATGCGCAACCATAAAGGGCTCCCAGGTGAAGAGGAGGGTCACATACAAAACACTTAAGTCCCAAGCTCTCCTTTGATAGTTTAGGTCTTTTTGACAAAACCCCTTATATTTTGCATTTATTTAAATCAAAATATTTTCTTTTTTATATCTAAAAAAACGTTTGTTTAACTTCTATTAAATCGAAATACATTTTCAAGTTCAATTTGATTAAATCATGTATTACGAAATAAAATGCCAAGTTATAAGTACGTTTTCAAACAACATCAAGCTTACATAATTGAAATCATTTGTCTCAAAATAAAACATATGCGAAAGTAATTTTAATGGCGATATTCCATTGCTCGTGCCTCGCATCATCCCCACCTAAATTCCAGCTAACCAATCAGTCAAATCAGAGGTTTCTTTCCTTTGGTACCTATAGCATGGATGCTCATAAAATGTGAGCTTTCGCTCAGTAAGTACAATGAAATTCTCAAAAAATATTTTACTTATGAACAAACAATTCTGCCTTTTTTTTTTTGAAAGTTCAATTATGATGTCTTATGAAATCATTACTTTACGCTTTATTATAAGATATTGTATCATGATTTTATCTCATTCTTGACTGTAAAGTCTTTTATCTTTCTTATAGGCCCTGGTGTACGTATCGAGTGTGCACTACCAAATGGGGAATTAGGGGAGCTACCCAACTGAAAACACCCACGGTCATATTCTTAACATACTTTTCCTCGGGAATCCTCGCTTAGGGGACATCGGTCTTATCTTCCCTGGGGTATCCTCACCTAGTGGAAGTTGGTACAACACCTTTAAATTCTTTATCTTTTTTAGTCTATTCTTAATATGAGTGGGTACACTTCAATGAACCCAAACTTGTATTCAACTATCATAGCATTTCTTTTGTTAAAGTATGTTAAAGTATGATAACATTGTAAAGTAAGTATACATAATAATTTTTTTTATAGCATAAAAAAAGTATCTTTATAAGCATATATTATACATAGGCCATACAATAATAATATAAAGGCAAGTTAATACATGATATTAATTCAAACATATCATACTGTAAACATGAAACATTTTCAACCATCCATGTCATCGGTGAAATTGTACTTACCTCGTAATATGATTGTTCTAGTTCCACTCATTAATTACGTACGTCTAGATCGAAATTTGCCCTGACGTATACATACTCTATTTGTTAGAGAAAATTTAATCTGGCCTTATCCTTAATCTTGATCATAGTGATCTTTTTAATCTATCAATAATTTAGTTTTTGATTTGATTAATATCATCCTAAATCAATTAAGTTTCCTTAATTACATTTCTTTTCATCAAATACTTTAAATTATTCTTGATTAATTTCTTTATTCGTAATTAAGGTTATAATATAATAATTGAGTCAACCATACTAAGGGATATACAAATTTAATATCTAAAATCAGACTTAGACTAAATATTATTTGGTATTGATCGCGCTTTTTAAGCCTATTACTAAACTTAGACAAAATACAATTAGAGGCATACATTACTTAATTCCTATAATTGATTTCATGTCTTAAATTTAAGTAAATCTTTTCTTATCCTAATTAGAGATCTAAAATAATTTTTTTTATTCTTATGCCAAATTTCCAATCCAATATTTCAAGTTTTATAATTTATATTTTTATCTAAAATCTTAAGATTTCTAACATTTATGCCCTCTAATGGTAAATATTAAGTTATATCTTATTATTATTATTTTTTTGTTAAAGATTCTTCCTTTATTTATTTTTACAATTTAAAATAGTCTTAAAATTTCCTAAAATAACTTTTTCACATATTTGGCCAATATTTTGTCAAAATTACACTTTTGCCCAAATACTCAAAATTTTTGCATTTTAGTCCTTCAAACTTTTGAGCAAACATCTTTAATTTTTGGGAAGCATTTTTATTTGGTAAAAATCTGTTCTTAAGGATCTAAGTCTAAATCATTAAGCTTGCTTCATTTTCATGCATATTTTATTTTAGAGTCTTACACTAAAAAATATCTTCCACTTTTTTGTATTTAGTCATTTTGATTTTACTATTATTATGAAGTATTCATAGTTAGAGGCTTAAGAAATCAAAAAAATAAGTCTCAATGTAATATAAATTATATAACATCTAAAGTAGGTCAAATATGTTATTACCTATTTATTCTTTTATGTAATCTATTTAAACATATAACAAACAAGGTGAAGGAATAAATACCTTCCAAGTTTGGATCTTCTTTCTTACGTCTCTACCACAAAATTGAGTACTCTCTTCTCTTGATTATAATTCTAAATTTCTAGATTCGATAGGTAAAATATTGTATCTCTTGTGGATTTGGAAGAAAGTGAGGTAGAAAGAGTTTTATTTTTTTTGAGAAGAAATAATTGGAAATATGAAGATAGTTTTGGCTAAGTAATTTGAAAGGTTAAGCATGGATTTGAATTACCAAATGAATGATCTATTTATAGGCCATCCATGGAAGGTATCTAATAATACATTCTTTCACATTCCATTAAATAATCCAGGCATCATTATTATCAATTTGTCAATATATCTTCTTTTTCTACTCCATTACTTTACCTTTTACTTTATTTTTGACTCATCCACTACTTTTGTCTTTCTTCTTTTTGTAATTATTTGGAATCCAATACTACTAGCTCCCAAAGAAAGTCTCCACTATATTAATCTTTTTTATACCTTTTGAATTATTTTGGAGACAAAAATTACTAATTAGTTTTGTCTATGTTTTCCACTTTGAATTATGGCCACTAATTTCCAAAGAACATTTCCATTATGATTTTTATTTTTTTCTTACCTTTTGAATTACCCATTAACTTTATCCCTTTCCTTTTCTATTCCACTCGTTTAAAGTTATTACCTTCCTAAGGTAAAACCTTACTATTTTTATCTTTTTTTATAACTTATTTTCTACCCTTAGATTGATTTGTCTACTTAACTCTTTATATACTTAAATACTAGCCATTCAAATTATGGCATGGTACTATTTTGGTGTAACCATTAACTTTAGATTATAAAATGTAACAATTTTAATGTGACATAAACATGTCACATTTTTAATTAGGTTATATTGATGTATATAATATAATGATTGTAAAATCAATTTATTATTAAGGAAAACTAACTTAGAAATTCTAAGTTAAAATGAGGATTAACTATGATTTTCTCACGTAATAGAATTTAACATTAAAATAATACTACGCATATAATTTCAAGTATTTGTGAATGCAAACTTAATAAAATTCGACATAAAGTATATAATAATTCTACTGATATTGCGAGTCTAAAGATTCCTTGGGGGTGACATGTGGTTGCTTCGTCTCGTGCCCGTAGCTATGCCAATGTCATGTGTGACCCATTGGCGTATGGAATTTGTTCCGTACGTGACCGCCCGACATCTCCGATGACCCGTTTTTTATGCCATACATGGGTATGACTACACGTCCACATGCAA
Source organism: Parasponia andersonii (assembly GCA_002914805.1). Classification (NCBI taxonomy): domain Eukaryota; kingdom Viridiplantae; phylum Streptophyta; class Magnoliopsida; order Rosales; family Cannabaceae; genus Trema; species Trema andersonii. The sequence goes on along the minus strand of JXTB01000021.1, from coordinate 724,643 downwards.
TGATGTCTCGTACCCATAGCCGCACCACTTTGCCCCACCTCCGTAGCCGCATGCATGCCGTCTTGTACGCTTGTCGTCAAAATCTACGCGAGCCCGTTATCGCTTGATACTTGTCCCGAACGAGGCCACGTAGCGTTATGCGAGCCCGTCGGTGCTCGGGATTGTCTCGAGCGTGGCCACATGACATCCCGAGGATCGTCCTCGTTACAGTTCTCGTTCTGACCTTTAGCTTGTTCCGAACTATGTGGCGGCGTTCCGATCGGCATCCCGATACCATTGACGTCTGATTATCTATTTTAAATAATTTCCTATTTTAAATTTCCTTATTTAAATTTTGAATTATAGATAATTTAGATAATTTGAATTCGTTATCTTATCTAATTTTTGAAATTTAAATTTTGGTAACTAATCTAATAGGATAAGATTCTATCAGAAAATCCTATATTATCTAATTTTGAAATTTAAATATTTGAATTTAAATTAAGGATGAGATCCTTCGTTTATGGAAGGATTTAAATTAAGGATAAGATCCTCAATTTAACTAAATTCAAATTAAGGAAAAGATCACTTGATTTAAGGAAATTTAAATGACTATTTAAGTATGGATAAGATTACATATTTAAATACATTTGATTTCATATTTAAATATGGATGAGATCCCATTATTTAAGGAAATCAATTTAAATAAATAGGAAATTAATTAAGAACCAAAATTAAAATTTTAAATTAAATAGATATAGATAAGATCTATATTTTAAACATATTTTAATTCGATTAAAATATAAATTTTTGAAATAAAGAGTTCATTCGAAATCATTTAAAATTTTAATTAGATATATTTTTTAATTAAATATTATGTGATAATATTTAAAATTTTCAAATTCAAAATATTTGGTTAGATATTTATTAAACTATTTATGAGATAATTAGTTATTTGTTTGAATTTGAATTTGATTTGAATTCAAATCTAGAGATATTCTAGGAGATTTAAATAGTTAAATATTTTATAATTTAAATTTGAAACTTATGAAGATTTCAAATTAAAATTGGAAAGAATATCCTATCTATCTAAATCTGGTTGTTTTTGAATTTAAAGTTTGTAGTTAAATTTAATGAGATTAAAATGGATAATTAGAAATTATGAGATAATTTCATATTTGGCAAGATGTTAAACTTTCTATTAATTTTAATGAGATTAAAATAAATGATTAGATATTATGAGATAAATCTAAATTTAAATTTATATGATTGGATAATATTACTATATTAATTGTTTGATAATTAATTTATGATTTGAAATTCAAATGTTGAATTTAAATCAAGAGATAATCTAGAAGATTTAATGAAATTAAATTTTATTATCTATATCAGTTATCTAATAATTAATTTAAAATTTTGAAATTCAAATGTTGAATTTGAATCTGGAAATAATCTAACAGATTAATGTGATTAAATCTTTTAGATAATCAATATTAATTATGTGATAATTAATTTGAGATTTGAAATTTAAAAGTTAAATTCAAATCAACAGATATTTATAGAGATTTAATTTGATTAAATCATGTACATATCTAATTTAAATCTTGTAAAGATTTTAATTAGTAAATATCTACATTATCCAATTTAAATTTAAATGAAAAGTTTATATTTTATTTTAATGAGATTAAAATAATGATTTGAAAATTATGAGATAAGTTCAAATTTGAAAATCCAATAAGTGGGAGATATTTTAATTATGAGATAATTAAATTGATAATTCAAAATTTAAATTCAAAAGTTGAATTCGAATTTTTGAAATATCCAAGGAGATTTAAATTGGATTAAATCTTTTAATTAAATAAATTAGATTTTATGAAAATCTTAATTATTTAAACTTGAGTATTATCTCTCATAGTTATTATTTAATAATATCTTTTGTGAAAAGATTTTTCAATTATTAAATAATAATAATAAATGCTAGAATGATTGATAATCATTAACTTTTTCTATTTTATTAAATGCTGCTAATACTTTGTTATTATATGAATAATGTTGCATGCATATTCTATATAGAGTATTTAATTACATGATCTTAGTAAAATGTCATATAGGATAGTAGAGCTACTCACATGCAAAATATGAACATACTTATATAACTGATTTTAGGTTACTAAGTAAGTTAGATAACTGAGAAAAATCATTAAATCTCTAATTATAAAATATTGAGTGGGAGAAGGTATGAGATACCTACGGTCTCCATTGTTAGTTTATTATGTACTAAGACGAGCCTCGCCTCAGAATCTTGCTGAGCTCCCATAAGAAGGTTTTCGTCCGGGTAGTACTGGAAATGAATTTCTTATGATAAGATATTAGGTGGACTATATGAGGCCGATCACCCATAGGAGACGGTCTTATATAGAAAACTTAATTACTGAAATAATAATTAAACACTCAACTCGAAATATTGATATCCTCCCGTAGGAGTTCTTTTTAGTAGAGTTGAGAACTAAAATAAATGGTAGTTAGAAATATGGGATATGAGATATTTGTCTTATTTTCTAAATAAAATTGTTTCAGTTTGACTTGTTAATTGCATGACTTCCCGTAGGAAACTTGTAATTAATGGAAAGTTGAATTACCATGAATATTAGTGATAGTCCTAGGGATACTTCACTTGCATATTGTAGATTTTATTTTACATTATGTAATTATTCAAAATATTTGTTGCATGATATTTGCTATTATATGGATTATTTTATTTTCATTCAAATAGATATGTCCTTAATTTTTTTACCCACTGTACTCACACTCACATAACTTGTATGGTTAGACTATGTCGTCTGGATTAATGTAACCTAGATTTAGTACTTATGGCTGATAAGTTATTAAGTTTTTACTCTTATATGTTCGTCCATATTCATTGGCGAGACTAGTGAAGAAAAATAAAGCATATATGTGGTGAGAGAATTCCTAGAAAATTTATTGATATATATTGACATACGATGTTCAATATGTTACAGCATGAAATTCAAAGAATTCAAACCACTACAATATTATGCTAAATCTCAGTGAGATTTCTAATGAACTTCTTCACCAAGCTATAGTAGCTAAAGGTGAATTTTCTAATCCTAGCTAAATGGAAAATGTTTCTTATATAGCATTAAAGGATATTGAAAGAAAATTGTTAGGGATACCTATACAACACTTGATTGGAAGATAATAATAATTTATTGTTCATTAATTTATTTTAGTGGATGACTTAATGAATCTTGGATAGGATTCAAGAATCATTAACTATGTTTGCATGTCTGTTGCAAAGGATTCTAGGAAACCAAGGGGTTTAGTGAAGACAAGTTCACTAAGAGTAAGAACTACAACAGCTATAATGTCTATATATAAAATGAGAAATATTCATACTTGATTAAACGATATTATTCAATTTGTCTCAACGATAAAGTTTCTATATGAAAGAATAATATTTTTAATTGTGCTAAATAACATTTTTATTGACCTAAATTATTCTTATTGTATAATACTAATAATGATGAGATCGAACATGATAAATCTATTCATAAGAAAGTGAGTAAGTACTAAGAATAAAACATATTTGTACTTCGGTTATATTAACCTAAGATCCAAAGATTGGTTAAAGATAGGTATCTAAACTTGTTAGAAGCCATACATTCACTAATCTGTGAATCCTATCTGGAAGGTAAAATAACCAAAAAGGTCATTTGTTAGAAAAGTTCTAAGAGTACAAGAATGTTTTTTAAAAATAGTACAAACTATTATCTATGGGCCCTTGAGAAATCAAGCCCAATGAGGTTTTGAATATATTATTATGAATGATTATTAAAAAATTTTGTTATGTTTACCTAATGTGACTGCTAATTGAATTCTTTCGAAAAGTTCAAAGAATTAAAAGCAGAAACCAAAAGGTAATTTGGAAAAGTATAAAGACTCATCGATTGGATCGAAGTATTGAATACCTCTATAGAGAATTCTTAGGAATATCTCACAGACAATGTAAACTTTTGACTATGATTAAGTTGTTCAATTATTCATTATTACTACCCAAAGTAAGTTATTTCTTGAGGAACTAACTAATGATGTAATCAGCTTATCTATGAAAGATATATTAGAGTAAGTACTTAGGAAGGATAAATCACTAGAAGATCAACATATATCAGACCTTCATTGTAGTGGGAGGATTGTGAGACAATCTGGTAGATATTTGGAAATAGGAGAGTCCTATAACCTAGAATCTGATTACTTTATCTACTAAAAGGAAATAGATGATGTTGATATAGATCTTTGGTAAAAGGCAATAGGATCCATATTAGAGTCTACGTACTCTAATAGAATCTGGAATCTTATAGATCCACCTAGAGGGGTAAAATCTTTTAGGTGTAAATTAGTCTATAAGATAAAAAGAGGAATAGATGGAAAAGAAAAGACTTTTAAGCCAGAGGGATTCATTGAAAAATGCCAAGAAAGTAAAGTTTGTGAAACTTTAGAGGTCTAATTTATAGACTTAAGCATTTGTCTAGAATTTATCGATTTGATCAATACATAGACGAATCTTGTATCTATAAAAGATTCAGGGCAGCAAAGTGATTTTTCTAGTTTATATATATTGATGATATACTAATCATTGGGAATGATATAGGATGACAATCATCAATAAGAATTTGGTTAGCATAATAGCATGATATTTATTATGCTGTTAGAATAGTAAGTTATTACTAATCCAATCCAGAACTTGAATATAGAGTTATAGTCAAGTATATCGTTAAGTATCTTCAGAGAAATAGGAACTATATACTTGTCTATTCTGAGAAAAGATCTAACTTATGTAAGATATATTAATTCGGATGCTCGATCTAAAAATATACTCCAGAGGATCAACTTTTTATTATGTGTTAACTTTAATAGGGAGATGTTATAGTGAGTAAGATAATCTTAGCAGAAGAACCTTGCTAGTCCGTTTACCAAATCTTTAGCAATCAAAGTATTTGAGGATCACCTAGAAGGAATGAGACTATGTGATATATCACATATGCTTTAAAGGGCAAGTGGGAGATTGTTGGGAATATACCCTAGAAAGCATATTTTTTTATTTGGCATTTTAAACAATGTTTATTAGATTTAAGTGTTATATATTTGTTATTAATAAATTCCATATTATATCCCAATTATATACATGTGATGTTTATGTTTTCTATTATGAAAACGTCTAAAAGTTTTTATGACTAATAATGAGTAATAAATAATTGTTCGTATGAAGTGTTCACATGTGGGAGACTAAATTCTTTATTTCATTGTGTCTAAATTAAATGTTCATATTCTGCAAATAAAGATGGAATATTTTATTTTGCCATAGAATGTAGTGTTGTCTATTTCAACGGGATTGATGAAGTCTCCAATCATCAAAGTATCTGACTTCGAATAGAAATACTAGTGCGTTATAAAAAAGTTATAAGTACATTGAACTAGACCAAGTGACAATAGAATTTGAGGTTAAGTATCGTAACTCAATATTCTATCTTTCACTAATCTAGCACTATTGTAAGATTACCTTAATGCTAGTGATTGTCGGACTTGCTTTTATGAGTTTTATCTTTTTGACTTACTAAAGGACTAGTTCTGATTATATGGTTCGAACTCCGGTATCTTGGAAGATAAGAATTGTGAATTAACAAGAACGTCTTTCATGATTTGGACACCATGCATATAATGTCACTTTGAGTTTTTTCAAGGACTTGGATAATAAAAAACTAGGTGTCAGGTATTCACTTTGTGAATTTGATTGTGTTTGTATAGGCAGTTACAAACACCGCAGTCAATTATTATCCATTAAATGAAAAATGGCAACTCAAAGGTAAATATGTACTAGAGGGGTGATACGATAATTTCACCTCACTAATGCGGCATTGCATCGGGGGTATATCTGCAGGTATAATATATGCTAAATGGATCAAGTTAATTAAAGTGTTAATTAGCTTCACAGAAAATATATGATATTTAGTCTAAGAGTGCAATATTGGGCCTATAGTGGAGTGCCCCAGTATTAATGGACATGGCCCAGTCATAACTAAGAGTTAATTATGATTATGGGTAGTTGGCACATTGGAGCTTAGACTATTTGGATCCATAACGTCCGCTGTCTAGCTCACACATAGCCCAATAACTAATTGAATGGTCAGTTGAGCCCAATAAGCCCATTAGGGTTTACATCTCTTTAAATACTTAAGAAAAAAGTTCTCCTATGCCTCTATAAGTGTTCTACACGCCACTTATGCACAGTAATTGTGCATTTTAGTGTGACAGAGAGCAAAAGAGAGAGTGGGAGAGACAAGCCACCGCGGGAGAAGTCCCGTGTTCATTTATGGCCGCTAATGGAAAGATACCCATGGTCGTAGATGTGTACTCAAGGAGAAAGAAAATTGTCTTCCAGATCATTCGCTCATCTCTTGTTGGGAATCAAGAAGTTTTCCACACACTGGATCATTCAACGGGTTCTAGAGAATAGATGAGAAGGCTCAATGGTTGTGAAGCGCTTCCAGGTTTTATCTAAACCAAGATCCATGAATTGATTTATGTTAGATCAATGATCTTACGTTTATATTTTGTAAAATTTCAAGAAAATTTTAAAATATCTATTTCGCTGCATTCTTGATTTATTTACAAAACTGCGAAAATTATTTTCGGTAAATCGTTTTTCGAAATTTATTTTTCAGAATTTCCAGCAATAACTTAGCAACATAAATGTATAATGATTAGAGGACAAATCAAAGTAGTTAGTTAAATAGTTTATGGAATTCACTAGAACTTTTATGAACTTTGATTGTATATGTTAATTATCTTATATATCTTATATTGCTACCAGATAATAATCTATCATTTTGTATTTATTTCTACCGTTATCTTTTATTGTTAGGGAGGGACATTGAGAGGTATAGCCAAAACAATGAGCAAGGAAAAAAAACTAGTCAAGCGGACTTGGACTAAACAAGAAGAAGAGGCATTTTTGAGTGTACTAGAAGATGCAACCACTTAAGACTACCATTATAATAATGGTAGTTCTAAACCTGGTATACTAAATGTATTTGAGAAGATGTTGAGCACTTTATGTCATAGTTCTAGGCTAAAAGCTTATCTGCATATCAATTTAAAGCTGAAAAAATTAAAGAAACAATATATTACTATAATTGATATACTTAATAAAAGTGGTTTTGGATAGAATGATTTGACAAAGTGTGTAGAGATCAACAGTGATGAGGCATGAAAATCATATGTACAGATATAATTTAATCTCAATGTATATTACAATTTAAAATATTTAATTTTTGAGTTCATTATTGTAAAATTAACAAATAATTCTTTATTTTCATTCTAGCATCATAAAGAGATTGATAGTTGGAGGGATAAGCCTTTTCCTCTTTATGAAAGACTTGCTAATATTTTTGATGCTGACTATGCCACTAGTAAAGGAGCTAAATCTCTTGTTGATATTGTAGATGAGCTTGACCAAATAGAGGCTAATGTAAATAAAGATGGAATAGATGATGAATCATCTCCTACATTTAATAATCATGCTACGACTAATCTACAAACTAGTCAAACACAATATTTAGGGAAAAAAAACGAAGTTAATCTGATAATGTAATGTGTGGTTTGGAGAAAATTACTGAATAATGGGAGAATGCGATGAAAAAGTCTTGAAAAAAGATAAGAGCACTTGTTGATTGTATGAACACTAAAAATGATAGTCAACACAAGTAGTACGAGACGAGCTAAAAGGATTAGGTTTATCTATTGGTGACTGAATTGAAGCATTCAGTAAATTGGCCGAAAAACCATCAAACTTGAATATTTTTATAGCCTTTGATGATGAGGAAAAGATGGAACTTATTACAAGGCTTCTTTTGGGTGGACAAGTTTACTAAACTTCTATGGAAAGGTTTATCGAGAATTTCAATCACTTAGGTAAGTAGATTTTGGATAGATTTGACACTTTTTTTTTGGTTAACTTATGTTCATAACTCTTTTTGAGTTAATATGGCCAATATGATAAGCATGTGGATATAGCAAATTGCGCATTTTTGGTATAATTACTTAACCTATTGAACACTTGTGGATGTCATGTATAGGTTTGACACCCTTTTTTGGGGATGTGATAACTCTATAAAAATAGAGTTATTTGGTATATTTTTGAGTCTTGGGATAGCTATTTAAAAGGATCAAATTGTCTAGTTTAAGTATTTTTCTTTATTTTATTTTTGTCTGTGATGTTTTCGATGATTACAATTCAATATAGTCAATATCTATTTTATTTTCTTTTTATTTCTAGTAGAAATGCTGAAATTAGGACTTGAATTCTGATAAATTTAAATGGCCACATTTTTGAAGGAATGCTGAACTTAAGTAAAAGCTGGAAGTAATTTTGCTGCAGGAACGCGCCGGAGCAATACTGAACAGTAGAATTCTTTTTCCAGCTGGCATCTTTTACGCACAGCTGGTGCTGACAGCTAATATTAAATACCAGCTAAGGAAAAATGAAGCAAAAGTAGTCCTCACTCCATATTTGGCTTACACNTGAACCCCAGAACATGAGCTAAGTTTTTCTTAGCTGGGATATTGATGAATCTAAGGTTGTAATGAAGGATTAAATGTTGTTTTAAGTATTTATGGCAATTTCCTCTTGTTCACTCAAGTGAGCTTCATCATTAATTCCTATTATTGTTTGGCCACTAGTATTTAGGATAAACAAACCGGGATTAATTTTGGAAAGGTTAATTTTAGTTGGATCTAACTTGACTGATATATAGTAATGATATAGGAATATGTCGTTACCATATATAACCCATTGAAAATCGATGCTATAAAAGAAGTATTTAGAACTGGATCAGCATAGGAATATGTTAAATCTGGTTTAAAGAACTTTCAACATAATAAATTCGGAAGATTATTATGTACTAATGGAATTTTCTGTTACTGGAGTGAATTTTGCCATAAGCATTGCTGCAGCAATTGTACCCAGATTTGCAACCGAGGAGGATTTAATCATCCCAGTTTAATATATCTATCCATTTACAATCTCTTGTTTAGGTCATATTGTTTTATGCTTGGAATTTACATTTTTTATTTTGTATCTGTCAATTCTAATAATTTCTTAATTCAGCTTATTTGAAGTTAGTTTTATCCAACTAATTTTGTTAATCAATCCATGTGGAGACGATACTCAACTCATTATTATATTACTTATTCGGTACGTGCACTTACGTAGCAATTATAAAATAATACCAATAGAAGCTTATTGTCAATTGTATTATAATGATTATGAACATATGGATGGTTCAAATGATTATTTTTTTGATGTAACGTCAGTAACTCAATGGAATGATATTTGCATATTGTGTTATTAAGTATATGGTGTAGTGATATATTATCAAGTATGAGTGGTATGTATGTTTGAGAATGATATAATACTATCACTTTCTTTCTTTCAGTAGTTAAGATATTCTAAATAATAATATTGTTTAGAATGTCAAAATTCATCCATATTAAAATGAGATTCTAAATAATAATATTGTTTAGAATGTCAAAATTCATCCATATTAAAATGAGATACAGATGAATTTTATTAAATTTTTAATATAAATTTCAAAATTTGTGAACCTTTTAGAACAACTTATTTAATAAAAATTAACATATTTGAATATTTTATTATAAATTTAACATTTTTATAAATTTTAAATAATAATACACTAGTATTTAATTTAATTATTTAGTTACAATACTAAAATATATATTTTTTAGATTAAATATAAATAAAATATATAAATTTAATTTTGATCTATATGATTTTAAATTTAAAATAAAGATAGTATCTAGTATTATTTAAATAATTATTTTAAAAACTACAATGAATTATAGTTCAGCCCCAATTTATACCAAACACAGGATTATTAATCCAACTTATTAGTCTAGTATTGCACCAAACATAGTATAGTACTAATCACAATTCAATTTAGTCCAATATAATTCAAGAAAAAACCAGGTAGATGTCAAATTTTTTAAATTACTTTAAGTAGATATCTATTTTTGAATTTTTATAGCTACATGTCCATTACCTTCAAATGGTAAGTTGAGTTAAATTTTGCTTTTACCTATTTGCCCTTTTTAATAAGTCAGTCTTTTTTTTTCCTCTGGAATGTGCTTTCTCACTCTCTCTCCCTGTTCTCTCTCTCTCTCTCTCATTGTTCCTCCCCATTTTTCTCTCTCCTCGATCCTTTCTCTCTCTCTCTCATACTTTCTCTAGATCTCTTTCTCTCTCGCTCTATATCTCTCTCTTTCTTCTCAATTTCTTTTCAGGTGACTTTTCCTCATTTTCTGTAGCTTTTTTTTCGGTGGTGTCTATATTTCTGGTGGTGTAGAATATAGTGATTCAATTGTAAGGTATATGTTTTCTTTTAATTTTTAATTTTTCTAGGTTAGTTTCTTGATTGAATTAGGGATTTTGATTTCGATTGTCGTTATTGTATTTTTTTTATTTTGTTTCAATAGTATAGTAGTTATATATACCTAGTTTAAATCCTTATATACCATAGAGTGAAAGTTAAATATTAGTTTTCATATTTTACGACTTTTATTTTTTTCGTTCATAATCATATATACCCCATTTAAAATCGTATATACCATATAGTAATTGTTATCTACCAAATTGTACCATTCAGTAACATCTATAATTATTGTTTGTATTTTTAAATTTCAACCTCATATATACATTGTTATTAATCATATATACTAGATAATAATTTTAATCTACCATTTGCCATAATATATATATATATATATATATATATATATATACACACCATTTTCATATTTGTTAAATTATAGAATTTTTTGTTATTCGGGATTTGGTATATATAATTTTTACTTTGGTATATGAATTTATTAGCATGATAGATAATGATATATACCAGATTCAATATTGTATTTTATCAATTGATTGTAGTACATGTAGCAATATCTACTGGTTTTTGTTATTTTTTAGTGCTAGTCATACATATACAGTTGATTTTAATAATATTGGTTTTCATACCGTTGGTTTGTTTGCATTTTTCAGGATTTGGTACGTAAAATATTTGTCTTCGTATATATATTTATTAATGTGGTAGATAATGATATATACCAAATTGAAGAATGTATTTTATTAATAGATTTTTGTAAATATAGTAATCTCCTTTAATTTTGTTATTATTTCTTGGTGCTTATCATGTTCATACTATTGATCTTAATAATATTGGCTTTCCTACAGTTAGTTTTCATAAAGTTAGTTAGTTTGCTATTTCAGGATATGGTATATAAAAGTTTTGTCTTGGTATATAAATTTATTAATACGGTGGTATATATATTTAATAATACGGTAGATAATAATATATACCAGATTCAGTAATATTTTTTATCAGTTGATTTTAGTAGATGTAGTAACATCTTTTTTTCCTTATTTTTTGGTGCTAATTAGGTTCGTATAGTTGATTTTAATATAATTGGTTTTTATATAGTTAGTTTTCATATAATTTGTTTGTCTGTTGTTTTTGAAGATTTTGTACATAGAATTTTTGTCTTGGTATATAATTTTATTAATATGGTAGATAATAATATATGCCAGATTCATTAATTTTTTTTAATCAATTGATTTTAGTTGATATAATAATATCTATTAGTGTTTTTGTAATTTTTTGTGCTAATCAAGTTCATATTGTTGAGAAATTAAGGTTTCAATCTTACTCACTCTAATTTTGAAGACAACAAACATTTGATTTAGTACTAATGATTTAACTTAAGTATATAATGAAATAGCTTTAAAAGTTCTAACTCAAATTAATCAAGGAATCAAGCTTGAAGATAGATGCATATTGGACTCATTAGAATCAAGCTCGAAGACGGACAATCAAAATATAAGATCATGCTTAGATAGGGTATATTCTATATTTAGTCTTATATTTGATTTAGTTCATTACATAAATTCTTTTTGCATTGGCTAATACTTTTTAAAAGAGTTTTCAAATTATCTTAAGTTTAAAATGATTATTTTATTATAAAAGTTTAAAGATATAAAATAATATTTTTGAATGGGCAAAATATTCTTCAAAACATGATTTTTTAAGTTTAAATAAGTTACTAATATATTTGAAGTCATGATTATTTGATATAGGCTAAGAAGAGATTTTCTATTTGCAAACTAGAATATGTTTTGGTATGAATACTTTCTAAATTAATGTTAAATATATTTATGAAACTAAAATAAGTTTACAGTAGCCATAATACTCTTTTCAAATTGGTTTCTAATATTTTTAAAGTGTTTAAAATAAGTTTTGAAGTTAGTTTTTGAAAAATGCCAAAAGCTATCAAAATCTGAAAAAAAATAGTCAAATGCCGAAATTACCAAAATAGGCAGAAATTCTACCAATCTACCAAAAATGGCAGTGACAAAAATATATCTGTTAAAATTTGACTGTTGAAAAAGAACTACCAATAGCTAGTATTTTCGATATACCGAAAACTCACTTTCGGTATGTCGAAAATGGCACAAAGTATGTCCAATGGTTATAAGCGACTAGTTTTCATACAAGCTTATAAATAGAAGCTATTTTAAGACTTGAAAAAAAATTTGCACAAACTTAAATTGTTATCCAATTACTTTCAAAGTATAAAACATATTTTTATATTGAATTAACTTTCAAATTATTTTGGACCAATTTTAGATCATCTATTATGTATTATTCTCAAATCTTCTAAGCCAAAATTATATTCATTACTTTGTAAGGAAAGTTATTTAGTGTGTTCACTCTTACATTGAAAAATCATTAAGTATGAGATGAGGTCTGCATCAGAGTCATAAACAATCCGTTCTAGGTGAGGTTGCCACCGAAATCAAAACAATCTGATTTAGGTGAGGTTGCCATCGGAGTATTAACAACCCGAGTGTAGGTGAGATTATCACCGGAGTCTAAACAACTCGTAAGTTGGTGAGATTTCCGTACAGGTGAGGATTGGCACTAGAGTCAAAATAATCTGTGGTTAGGCATGATAAAGCTAGATTCAAGACTATTGTAAAGGTTGGGTGAACCTAAGAAGAATTCACTCCATTGCTACAAGCATCAGTCAAGCTCATAATCTTGATCCAAATAGTGGAAGCTCAAAACAAATTGATGATGGCTGGAAATATATGCAAATTGTGGTCTTTGTCGAACCTCGTAAAAATTGTGTTTGCATTTTCTCTATCCCTACACTCTTTACTTTATTGCAAACTATTTAATCAAGTATGTAATATTTAGTGTGCTTAATATACTTGCTATTATTGATATATGTTTGGTATTATTGTTAATTTAGCTTAAAAGTTTCAAAATAGTGGTCTCTAGTTTTAAATAGTTGAAAAGTTTCTTAAAACGTTTTAAAACTCAATTCACCCTCCTCTTAGTTTATCATTCTTAGGATAAATAATAACTAACACATACAATTGACTTCTATATATATCAAGTTTGTGACACAAATTCTGAGTTTACTATTTATTTGTTGAAATATAGTTGCAGTTATGGGAAGTAGGATATCAGCGGCATTCCATATTCACATGTTTATTTTAATTTTTAACTGATTCAAGTAATACGACCACAATCAAGAAACCTATGCCAAATTACGTGTTTCGAAAAAGATAAAAAGTCATTTGGATTATTAAATTCTTATTGATTTGATATATATTCTGTTTTGATTAAAAGGATGTTGTGTTTTTTTTGAAATATTTTGGTACATTATTATTTTTGACCTTGGTATATATAATTTTTACCCTTATATATGAAAGTTTTGTCTTGGTGTTATTGGATTTATATTAGAGATTTTAGATATTTTATCATTTTGTTTTATTAGTCTTATTAAACTGTCATGTACATTATTTTACTGTGTATAAAATTTTTTTTAGTGATATTTGAGTTTATATACCAATGACATTATTTAATAGTTGTGTATATATTATTATAGTATATACATATATATATATATTTTATTATAGTATATACACATATATACATAGTTCACATTTTTATGAACCAAGGGCAAAAACTCATCTACTATATACATAATTTTATAAACACAACTGCAAAATTTATCCACCTTAGTATTAAAATTATCAACTATATAAATAATTTTATCTGCTACAATCTTAAACTTATCTACTAAAAAATAATATATTAATACGATCAAAAAGTTATTTACGATAACATACAAATTATTTACTATACACCAAATTTTATATACCAAAATTAGAAGTTTTTCTATCTTAAAATTAATTTTATCTACCCTATATGTAACTCTATATAATATAACTGTAAACTTATTTACCAAACATTAGCATTAAAAAGTTTATCTACTGTAATATGTGAATTATTTATTATATACGAAATTTTATCTACTAGAACCATAAGTTTATCTACCTACCAAAAATATAGGATATTAGCACAACTAAAAAAATTATCAATCATAATATTAAAATTATCTATCATATGCACGATAAATCATCTTAAACGTTAAATTTATCTGACAAAGAACTAGAATATTATAACTCAATTAAAAAGTTTATCTACCATAACATGAAATGGATCTATGATGTGAATACAAAATATCATGTTTTTCTCCTTTAATGTTTTGTCTTTTATACTTATTTGGTGCCTAAATGTACTCATTATTCTTATATTTTGATTTAGGATGCAAATGGAGGAGTTAAATGAAAACAGAGCTAATTGGGCGATTTTTGACAGTTTCGGCATTGCATCGTAATATGGGTGTAGCTCTCTCATTCGGGCTCCAATTGAGATGATTCAAGATGCTATGAAAAGATAAGAAAATCATCTACAACTTTCATGTTTTGCGTTTTGAGAGATACCGGCTGTGTCAGGGTCGAAATTGGGCTTGAAGATTCTGTACCTGCACTGTTGACGTTCTGGAACGTTTTTCTTTTTTGCAAGTCTAATACACAGATTTGACACGGTTTATTTTCGGAAGTTTCTAGATCTGGTGCACGAAAATTACAGCTGGAATCACCACTTTCCTATTTACATTAAGATTTTATTTTATTTTTAATATCTTTCTTAATTATTCAGATTTGAACATTGTTACTTTAGGATAATTTTTGGCATATATTTTTTAGGAGATTTCGTAGGCTTCTAATAGGTCAATTAACGTGTATAAAAGGAGGAGATATCATCAGACTTGGGACACGCCTCTCTCATCTCTTCTCTTATTTCTTTCCTTCGAGTTTTCATCATGGCCCTGCGTGGCTAAACTTTTATAGTTGGTCGAAGGAAACAGAAGCCTCGGAATCAATAAAACTGTGAGATCAAATTTATTGTTTAATTTATGTTTTGTGTATTGGATGTTCTTCAGTCCTTATTTTTATAATTGTTTCGTTTAATTACTAGGAGGCCTACTAGTTTATTATTCGTTGCAATATACTGCTGGGTTAGAAATCAAATCCGAAATTGTTTGATCCCTTTAATTTGTGAAGCAATTAAGATTTAATGATTTGCTGCGTTAGAAATTATTAGATCTTAGGAAGAACGTTCGACTAAATTAAATACAACCGCTTGTGTTTGTGTTGTTTAGTTTCATCGATCTCTCTAATTCTTAAAGCTGCTACTAAATTAAATCTTTAACGCTTGTCTTGGGTTATTTAGTAGTTAGGATTAATTAGGTCACTTGTTTTCTAATTAACTATGACTAAGGAGAGATAGGAATATGATTCTAACGGTGAATATTCAAAGTATGAATTGATATATATACTTGTATTGATGATCAGTTATTAAATTCCGACGGTGGATGTTGACTTAGACCAAAGTTTGTTCTTTTGATTGAATTCGATATTTTAATTTAAATTGTTCCTTAGTTATTTTTCTTAAAATTGTTTTCATTAAATTTAAAACCATTTTTCCCATTCTCGTTCATGTAGCATAAAACCAGACTAGATACTCTCTGTGGGAACGATCCTTACTCGCACTACTACATATATTTTTAGAAGTATAGGTTTTATTTTTGGTTGCCTGCGACAGCACTCCAA
>JXTB01000021.1:651450-704393 GCA_002914805.1 Parasponia andersonii | reverse complement strand
TAGATACTCTCTGTGGGAACGATCCTTACTCGCACTACTACATATATTTTTAGAAGTATAGGTTTTATTTTTGGTTGCCTGCGACAGCACTCCAATCTATCACATATTAAATTATATCTACTGCAACCATAAGCGTATCTACCAAAAAACAAGATATTAACACAATCTTGTCCTTTTTATTTTCCTATTTAACTAATACAATTCTGCCACATATGCAATTGTACTGATGAATCTATCGGATATTCAAATTTTGAATCCAAACAAAATCATTATCTTCGTCCCAACTCTCTCTCCCCCCTCCCCCTCCCCCACTATTAAATGCCTCCACTTTGGGTTACAAATTTTTTGTCGTGGAGGAGATGAGGAAAATAGTTTTGATGGCGAGTTAGAATGTTAGGCAGTGACTCCGCCACTGTTAAAAGTCTCCACTTTGGGCCTTCCCTTACAAATTTTCTGGCGTGGAGGAGGAGATGAGAAAGATGGTTTTGATGGCGAGTAGGAATGTTAGGTAGTGACTCCGGAGTCTTTGATGGGTTTGGATTCTTGGGCTAGGACGAAACATTTGTTGGCATCAATTCGGAATTGGGTGTTTCAGGCAGCAGCACTATTGAAGGCGTCGAGGATGTTAGTAACTTTGGTTTAAACTCCGTCGAGTCGACAGTATAGTGGATTTAATTGTGAAGATGGTATCTTCGGCTTGCGTGGAGTACACAACTCATTCAGTGATAATAGGGATGGATAATTTAGGTAACAATCATAAAAACAAAGGGGATATTTAATTATAAATTTTTTGATAGAACATATACTAAATAATGGACGAAAAAGTGTCTAATTTTCTATTTCCCATAATTCAATCTTAATCAATAATTCAGTTCACTCCAATCCAATCTAACCGAGTATCGTGTAGACCAAACGGCCTTTAAAGGGACATAGTTACAAATTTTATTGCAAGTTTAGGGGCAATCATTGAGAGAAACCTTTTCTGAAGCTGTTAATAAGGCGGAGGTCTTTCTTGGCGAGCTTCCGTGGTAAAAAAACTTGGGCTGCTCTACTTTCTATGGGCAGAACTTTCCTGAGCCTACTGCAAAGATGTTCCACCATGGAAGAACTGAAGCAAATCCATGCTCAAACCATCACACATGGCCTCTCTCGTTTCACCTACATCGCTAGTAAACTCTTGGCCTTCTCTGCATTATCAGATTACGCTAGCATGGCTTACGCGCAGGCTCTCTTCGATCAAATTACAACACCCAGTGTCTTCGATTGCAATTCTATGATAACGGGTTTCTCCAGAACCTCGAAATCTGAAAAGGGTCTCTCTGTTTATGCCAAAATGCGAAGCTTCGGCGTCGAGCCTAATGCTCGTACTTTCACCTCTTTGGTCAAAGCGTGCGCCGTTTTGCGTTTGCTTGGTCAAGTTCATTGTCAGATTGTGAGGTTCGGCCATGGTTCTGACGTTTATGTTACTAGCTCTGTCGTTAGTGTGTATTCCAGGTGTGGCGCAATGGAGTTGGCTCGTCGTGTTTTTGATGAAAGGATTGACAAGAATGTCGTTTGTTGGACTAGTCTCCTGAGCGGGTACTGTGGCAATGGTTTGGTTGGGGAAGCCCGTAAGGTGTTTGATGAAATGCCTGAGAGAAATGATGTTTCTTGTAGTGCGATGGTTTCTGGGTATGCTCGAAATGGATGTTTCTATGAAGCAATTGAGTTGTTTCGTGAGTTGAAGACTTGTTCTAATGTGAGTCTTAAAGGGTCTCTCTTGGTTAGTGTTCTTAATGCTTGTGCCTCAGTGGGGGCATTCGAAGAAGGGAAATGGGTTCACTTGTTTTTAGACAAAAATGGTTACGAATATGAGCTTGAGCTAGGCACTGCGCTAGTAGATTTTTATGCCAAATGTGGGTTTATTGAAGATGCACAAGAAATATTTAGCAGAATGCCTGATAAAGATGTAACAGCTTGGAGTGCCATGATCGTGGGATTTGCTGCTAATGGTGAGAACAAGTCGGGGCTTGAGCTTTTCACACAAATGGAGAGGAAGGGACCCAAGCCAAATGCTGTGACATTCATTGGGGTTCTCTCTGCTTGCAATCACGTAACTCTAGTGAACAAAGCATGGCTGTTTTTTGGACGTTTGACCAAAGTTTACGGGATCTCGCCAGTGATTGAACACTACGGATGTATGATTGATCTTTTGGCACGTTCTGGAAAAGTGAAAGCGGCAGAAATATTGATAAGACATATGCCAATGGAACCTGATGGAGCTATTTGGGGATCATTGCTTAATGGGTGTCTTATGCATGGCCATGTTAAGTTGGGGGAGATGGTCGGAAAGTTTCTGATTCAATTAGAGCCTAGACATAGTGGAAGGTACGTCCTTCTATCCAACATGTATGCCACAATTGGTAGCTGGGAAGAAGTGATGAGGCTAAGGAAAATGATGAAGCAGAGAAATGTTGTCACGGTCTCGGCTTGGAGTTTCATTGAGATTAGTGGTGTACTCCATAAATTTGTAGCTGATGATAAGTCTCATTCTCAGTCAAGTAACATCTACAAAGTTTTGGTTCAACTAAAAAGGGAGCTAGAAAGTTCTTCCATCACTAGCGGTGTGTTTTTAATTTAATATAAAGTAGTGATTCAGTTCCATAATTTAAAGACCAATCTGTAGACGAAGATTCCCGCTTCATATATTTCCTTTGGTGATACATAACAAAAAGAGAGCTCCTGAAAATGTCAGTCAAGCATAAATGTCGTTTTGTTGTAATGAATCGCTCTGATGGATTGCCAGCTCTGGTGCATCCATAGGTTTTCTTGAGAGGCTTTTGCCTACTGGTTTAGATGGCGGAGAAGTGGTCAGCTGATCCTTCAGCAGGCTTAAGACACCTCTCTTGGTATCATCACCCTTAAAAACAACTCAACAGCCCCTCAATTCTTAAGGATCTCCATGACTCATAGCTCGTGCAACGACAATGCCCACGAATTCGTTTGGAGGGATTCTCTATAACCTCCAATGATACTTGGAGTCCTACTTTGTTTTTTCAGTCACAGAAGACTCCCTTGGATCCAAGCCCCTAAATGAATGCATCAATTAAGAGATGCTCTCTGTGATGTTTTATTGCATGGCTGACGGTGTTTTTGACGTCCTTGGTGGCCATTATTCAAGCTTCTCTACTTCATTAACCACCGTGATATTGAAAGTTCAACTTGGCTTCCCATACTTAAAGGTTCTTTCTTTATATTTGGTACGTGACGGAATCTGTACAGCAGTCCCATATCCTCATCCAGGAAAATTTAAAGTTTTTCACGCTCCAAGAAAAGCCAATGGCAGTCATCACTTACCTATAATTAATTGAAACAGTTGTGCTGATGTCTTGAATTGGCTGACAGAAATTCCCAAGTGCCAACGTGCTTAGTGGGGCCCAAACCTTCCTGCTTGTGCCAAATGTACGGTGGATGATGATGGAAGATGGCAAAAAGCAGGAGATGATGACCAAAATGATGAAATTAAAGCCAAAGAGCCTTATAAAAAAAGAACTCTATACCACCTCGTACCCACCGTCTTCTCAAATACTACTCTTCTTCAGAACAAAAAACCACACTTCATCTCACAAACAGAAAGCCAATTCCTTTTGTTTTTTTTTTTCCTGAAACCAATTCCACCGTCTTACAAATATACTATTAATCACTTTGTGTACTAGAATCAAAATAAGAAACAAAAAGAAAAATAGATAGGAAAAAAAGAAACACTTTACCACCACACTGCATATAGTTTCCTTTCATCTGTTATTATTTTCCCTGTTAACCCAGATTGAGGATGTCTGCTGGCACATTTACTGCTCCGGTTGCCGGGTCCGGCTATGTTGGTCTGAAAACCAACTTTCCTAAACTGCTTCCAGTTAAGGATTCTATTGGATGGACCAGGAAAACTGTCTCTAATGGTTCCAAAACTCACTGCATGAAGGTAA
The DNA here is from genome assembly GCA_002914805.1 of Parasponia andersonii. Lineage (NCBI taxonomy): Eukaryota > Viridiplantae > Streptophyta > Magnoliopsida > Rosales > Cannabaceae > Trema > Trema andersonii. The sequence goes on along the minus strand of JXTB01000021.1, from coordinate 700,431 downwards.
CAACAAGTCCTAACAAATTATTTATAGATGTATAATATATATACGCATATACATATTTGAAGTAATTTGATCTAGAATTCATGAGACCTTGTTTCTGAATTCCAATGTGTTTTTGTATTTTGAATTTTACAGACATGGAATCCAATCAACAATAAGAAGTTTGAGACACTATCATACCTCCCACCTCTCACAGATGATTCAATTGCCAGAGAGATCGACTTCATGCTCAAAAAGGGTTGGATCCCCTGCCTTGAATTCGATGAGGTGAATAAATTTGGCAGGCAGAAGCTGTTTGCATGTCTTTAATAGAATTCTTATTGGGTATTGAATATTTGGTCTATTAAGTAATGACACTTTATGGGTGATCTTGTTCTGCAAGTTTAAGTTGTTTTCACATGTTCTTTTTTCCCCCATGGATTTGTTCAACTTCTATATGGGAATCTTTATGCCAAGTAAGCAGCATTTATTTGCAGGTAGCTTCCAAGTGTAACCACGTATGAAGTTGTCTCCGTAAGAATTCTTTTATATACACTAGCTTTAGTTACTGCCAAAAAAATGTGGGGCTTGCAATGAATTTTTTTTTTCCCTCTTGACTTGTGTTCTCTAGGTTGACTTTAGATTTATGACTTTTCATGGGTGGTCACAGCTTTCTAGTTGAGGTTGCTTTCACCTAATCTTTCCAATGATTTAGATTGTTAAATTCATAAATAGTATTCAGGCACCATTTATTTCTGTAGCATTTTAAGATTCATTCCTTATAAGTCATTTTTTCCTCCATACATGAAGGTGGGGTATGTATACAGAGAGAATAGCAGGATTCCGGGCTACTACGATGGCAGATACTGGACACTGTGGAAGCTGCCTATGTTTGGCTGCAATGACTCCTCTCAGGTCCTCAATGAAATCCATGACTGCAAAAAAGCATACCCAAATGCCTATATAAGGTGTTTGGCCTTTGACAACAAGCACCAGGTCCAGTGCATGGCCTTTGTGATTCAGAAACCAACCTAAGGGATGGATGCCCATTCCTCTGAGCTCCTCTTTCTCCTCAAAGCTTTTTGAGGACCTCTCTGTTTTTACATTTTTGCTTTTGTTTTTCTTCTATGGAACTAGTTGGTTGGTTGTTTCGTCTTGGTCTGTTTTGGTAAGAAAACACATAATAAGCTTATAATAAAATACTCTTACAATCTTCGTTAGCTAGTCTTAGTCCATGGTTCTCTGCTTTTTCATTTGTTTTTTCTCCCTCTTCACTAGTTCAATGGGACAAAGTGTGGAAGATTTCTTTCTCTGTTCTTCATGGTTGCCTAGTCACTCCCTTCGATTATCCTCAAGTAGCAGGGACTTGTGTGCTTTTGCTATTGTCAAAAGCACACAACAAAAGCACACAAGAATATTCACTACCAGCAAAAATATTATCAAAAAAATAAAAAAGAAAAAAAACCCCTATCAAGCAAACAGATGCGAACGCTTCAAGAATATTCATTTGAAGCAAAATTGTTTATAGTGAGTGGTCGCAAGGTAACCACACTTCCTGTTTAAGTCAATATTGATCAATATTTAAAAATATATATAATTAAAAATAAAAAGATAAAAGATAAAAGTAAGTGTTATTATGGACCTCATTTTAGGGATAATGCCAAAAACCTCTGATATGTTTTAGCAAAATACTAATTTTTACTCATGTATTTTTAGAAATACAAAATATATCCTCCCAATCTGTCAAATTTATCTTTTAAAACAAGTTTTATCAAAACTTTTACTGTGAAATGATACTAATATCCTTATTCAAAATAATTAAACAATCTATCTCTCTCCTTAATTTTACAACCAAACATTCCCATTTGAGAAAAAAGACTCATATTGTCTTAGAATAAATTTTAGTATTTGACAATTCAAATAAAAATTTCCCAAAAGTTAATCACAATTTGTCGTAATCGTAAGGGATGATTTTAACCCAGCAAACTGAGTCGATACATTTTGTATTTCTAAAAAGAAAAAGTTAGAAATTAACATTTTGCTAATACACATGGGATGTTTAGGTATTTCCCCCCATTTTTAAGAGCAATTCAAGGAATGACGACTTCCTCAAAATGAAAGGCAAAATTTATTCGGCCGAAGCAAACATGGTCATAGAACTTGTAGCATGGCACGTCTAGGAAACCATAAGGTTTGCATTGTTATTGTTGTTGTTTTTGTTTTTAAAAAATTTGGTTTGCGTTGTTGTAGCAGTAGAAATTACATTCTGGGCAAATATTATTACATTTATCTTATTTCTATTTATTTTTCTTGTGAGAGCAAAAGCACTCCCAAGAGTTAAAGTGTAAATTTCTCCATTGTCTCTTACTAAAATGTTTGGGGTCAACTTTTTTTTAACTTGTTTTTGACAGCTAGCATATACTTTTGTTCAACTTTATTTTATTTTTTCGGAAAAGCAATGTTATTCAAACCTTAAACGTATGCTTATATACTATGAATATATAATTAATTAACAGAGACCTAGTTTTGCATGTAATCATATGCACAGCGACTTGATGGTGGGAGGATAATTAAAATTTAGATGTTAAGGGAATTCTTCAAAATATTTCTCATAACAACTTAATAAACAAAATTATCCTCACTTCCATAAAACCTCAGTGTATATATATATATACAAGGCACCAATCCAGCAGGTATTTTTTTTTTCTTTTTACCTATGCATAAGTATTAATTTGGCCAATGAAAATTTACACGCACATATTTTTATTGTAAAAAAAAAAGAGAGAGAGAATATTAATGATGCACGTTTTTTCATGCATTTCATTATAGTCATAGGCATTAACAGACGTGATGATGATCCAATAATTATAATAAAGTGTATAAAAAGACGTACATCATTAATGTTTTTTCTCTCTTATTTTTTACAATAAAAAAATATGCATATTAAATTTTCATTGACTAAATTAATACCTATGCATAGGTAAAATAAAAAAATACCTACTTGAATTGGTGGCATATATATATATATATATCCTTCTTGCACTTTTATGGACCAAAATACCCTCGTATCTCTTAATTTTCTTCACCAGGTTTTTCATTTTTCGAAGATTTTTCAGATTGGATAAAATGTGTTGAAGATATCGAAAGTTAAGTACAATATTTAGTGTTGAAACATCTACATCGCACCCTATGATCTTCCGATAATTGGACATTGTTATTTTTTCGATTTCAACTTCCTCTGGGTTAATTTATTTTGGGAACAAAGTGTTTTACATGAAAACAGCCAAATACAAGAAACAAAAAAAGAAAAGGAAAGACGCTTCTTGAATTCTCAATTCCTTTCTAGAAACGCTAGTTTTCTGTTAATTTCGATTTGTTCTTAAATATATTCTCAATGAATCTAAGTGATTCCCGACTATTCTAAATTCTTGCTCTAGTGATGATTCCTGATTAACACGAAAAAAGCACACGCAAAATTAGGACGGATGTTTCATTTAATTTCCAGATGTTAACGTGATTGTCATCGAACTAAATTACAATCAAAAGCACCAAAGTACTAAATTTACAAATTACAGACTGAAAAGATATTACAATCCTTATAACTTTATTTATTTTTGTTTTTGTTTTTGGACATGGTAATATGCCCTTTTTTTTTCTCCCTCTCCTTTCTTTCTTTTGCATTTCATCCTCAGCTGTTTAACACCCGTGTTCCGGTGTTAGGTGGTTTTTAATTAATGGAAGACAACACAAATTGTCTATAAACCCGAAACAATGCCCCAAAAGAGCCACACAATCTATTTGGAGGACTTCTCACTCGAGCTTCGAGTAACGGCCATTTCTTAAAATATGGTGAAAAAACAAAAAGACATCTGTTATAAATACTCAACCATTAATATTTTATCTTCACCTAATTAATAAGAATTCGGAGCCCGGGGCCCAGTGATCCCCTTTCAATAAATTTCTTACTTCAACCAGAAACAGACTATGAGATGAGCCACAAAATGCACAAGAATTTATACGACCAATTTTATCGTCACCTAACTGATAAAATTTGAAGTTAGGAGACTAGCGTCAAACTTCATCAGATCAGGCAATGGCTGCGTGTGTTCAGACTCGGAACCCAAACCCACCCAACTCGATTATTCTCGACAACGTCCGCAAGGAAATTGGGCCAAAGGTTGAAATTTAAAAACAAGGATCATCTTTCATTACATTGCATAGGATAGGAGCCTACAACTGCAGCACATCTCGGTGGTAGCATAAGGGACAATCAAGATGCTACCTGAATTTTCCTCTCTCTTTTTTTTTTTTTTTTTTTTTTGAAGGGACCTCTCATATTTCAATATTCATTAATTGAATGCTAATTAATGAAATTACGTTCAAATGCTCAATAAACCACTAGAATATCTGTCTCGAAGGCAGCTAGTCAGATGTGCATATACCTCCAAAGAAAAAGAAAAAAATGTCTTACAGGGCCGCCTCCATTTGCTTTCCAGCTGTTTTGGTTCAGATTTTGGAATCAGTCATACAACCATCTGTAAAGGGAAGAAACCATAAATTAGCATCCCTAAGACACTTGAAGGCGTGTAACAAACAAAACATTCATAATGGATTTTTTAGTTCTTTGTCACACTTCTTTCCAACACTAATAATTTAGCCGTAAAACATATGCCATACCCTTCGAACATAATTGGTGTAGTCTCCATTGTAGGCAATAATAAGGGTGTGAGAATTCCATTACAGGCAATAACAGTCTAGCAAACAACGCAATTCAAAAGACATTGCAGGCTTGCAGCCATAGTTAGTGCACCTCCCCATTAGCAGATTCATGTTCTTAGTACTACATAAGAACATGTTTAAAACAAGATTTTAAACAAATAGTCTCCCATCCTACATAAGTTAAGAGTTTAAAACAAGATTCATGTTCTCCATTAGCAGTCATCATAGTCTAGCAAATCATGTTTAAAACAAGATTTTGGTTCAATCATCCATCCTACATAAGTTAAGAGTCAAAAATTGGATGTACTCAATCATCCATCCTACATAAGTTAGAGTTGAAAATTGGACGTACTACATATAAACTCTCCCAAAGGCATGTTTCCTCCCCATGTATAATCATCCGGTTCATTATTTTATCAGAATAAGGAAGACATATTCAGCAGTTTATATTGGCGTCCTCAACAAATCATTTACTCCTAAACTTCAATTGAAGATAAACTCTGCATCACAACACGGGTACTATCTTTCTAAGTCATCAAAATTCTTATTCTCCCTTTGACCAGAAAAGGTCAAAAAACCACCAAGTTTTCACCATAGGATAAAATTAGCCTATAAGATAAGAAACAAGTTTTAAACTTGCATGTCAAGAAAGAGCAACACTTATTCATTAAATTGCAGTGGTTTAACCTCAAAGGTAGCATATGTTCAAAGGAACATAAACAGTCCACATTACCTTATATGAACTGGAGTATGAAATGAGAGGAGATACTAGGAAACACAAACAAACCCTTACCACCAATCAATTGATACATATATTATTTCAGGCTACTATAGGAAAAAAACACATCATAATCCAATATTCTTGCAGAAGTTCAACGAGCTAGAAAACTGACACATCCATTGTAATGATTCGTACTTCCTACTTCATTGGCTAACATTCACCAGTAAGTTAGCATTTCATAATGAAGCACAAATCTCACTGTAGGTTCAAAAATTTCAAGCTTTCTAAGCTTTAACACTACTTGATAAATTCCACCCGTCACTTCCATAATTCTTAGCACTGCTTCCAAGTCATCAAACTAAATATATAACTTCCAACGAGTCAGAGGCAATCTTTTCAAAGCTATCTAGTCGTTACTTAAACCAATCTCCAAGCAGAAAAAGCAGCCATCCTCAATGTTGACACTAGACACCTAACCTACCTGCCCAAGCACCATTTAAAGTTGAGAAATTGAGCTCAAAATACTGACTATGCAAAGAAAACAAAAACCAAGAGACCAGAAAAACCTTCTTACTCTCAGGAAAGACCAGTAAATGCACCAACACTCTCAAAAAGGAGAAGTATGGCGTCCAACTATTGTTAAAACACAAGGTCCACCTACATATAGATTTTGTATTAAGACCACATGACAAATCGGAGAAAAAAAAAAAAGGTCTAAATCACTTAGCTAGCTAAGTTTTACCATAAACTATTATGGTTTGCTCCCGTGAGGTCTGGAGTTCGGTTCCTCGTCGGAACAAACCTACAAAAATGCTTGTGTTTTCTTCATCTAAAAGATTGCGGGGTTGAGCGGGAGGACAAGTATCCAAAACTACTTCCACTAAAAATAAATGGCAGAAGCAGAAGTTCTAAAACTTCAACATGTGTGACAAAATTGAATTAGTCAGCTACCCAGTTTGAGCTAACTAAGAGAAGCTAAACAGTTAGTGGTTCCAATTTCATATATTAAAAAAAAGTCATTTTTCATACAAATAAGCAATTTAAACAAATCCCTAAACCCTAATTACTAAACCCTAAACCATAATTGTTACCAAAACTCAATTTTATGGCAAAAAAACTGAATTGAAGAGAAGCAAACAAACCCTAACCAGTCTAGCGGTTGCGCTCGGCGGGCAAGGGGCGGTTGAATCCTCCACGGCGATTCATGTACTGCCGGGGTTGGCGCTTGGTGACGGCTCTGACGCCGCTCACGTCGGCACCGGGTACGTGCTTCCCCTTGGTGGAGTCAAACCCCATGGGAATGCCAAGCTTCTTCATCAACTCAATCTCGTCCTCGTTAGGGCCTTCGTCCTCCCCCTCGTCCTCCCTCTCTCTCTCCCCACCGCCATTACCGCCGCTCTGCTTCTGATGCTCCTTGGCGATCCCATCCACGAAGTCCGACACCACCGCCTTGTGCCTCTCCCGCTCCCTCTCCTCCTCGGCCGTGGGCTCCCGGCGGTGGCGCTTCCGGGACTCGGGCGAAGGGGTCCGATTGTGGTGGTGGTGGCGGCGCCGGTGGGAGCGGTCTTCGGCCGGGGATCGGGAGCGGGAGACGGACCGGTCCGGAGAGCGAGTGCGGGAACGGGTGTGGCGGGATCGGGTGCGGTCGGGCGTACGCGACCTCTTGGTGCGGCTCACACGGTCGCGGTCGCGGTCATCTCGTTCCCTGTCTCGGCGTCGGTCGCGATCGCGGTCTCTGTCTCGGTCTTTGTCTCGAGCTCGCTCTCGCTCTCGCTCTCGCTCTCGGTCGCCCATGGTGTGTGAGACTGGGAAGGAGAGTGAAGTCCATGGCTTAAAGGAAGCCGAAGTTCGGTTTTCAACCTTTTGCGTTAGAGGACTCTTTTCGGGATTTCGGCTCTAGAGGGAAGCCTCTAGGCTTGGGCCTATATTTATGGGCTTCTTTTAAAATTCAAGGCCTAAAGTACAGAAAATTGAAAAAGATGAAATATTTTTTATGGTAATTTTTTCAAAAGAATTGAAAAATTCCAGATTTTATAATTGTTTGAAAAATGCAGGATTTAATACTATTTTTTATTAATTGATGAGATACTTGAATTAACTGATCAACTTACATAAGATAACTTGATCGATTATCTCAAATAACTAGATTAATTATCACAAGTAACTAACTAATTACTTGAGGAAATTTGACTAATTACCTCAAAACACTAGATTAGTTACTACAAATAATCCAATTAGTTACCTAGTGCATAATTAAAAAAATGCCAATTTTAAAGAACAAAGTGTTATTCTTGTAAATATTTACTTATAATGTCATTTTTTTAAAATGACTTTTAAAAATGGTATTTTTTTAAAATTAATCTCTTATTTTTTAAAAACAAATTGGTCCATCTAGAATTTTTCAATTTTTGGTATTTGAGCCTAGAATTTTATAAGTAGACCAATCAAAAAAACCAGATGGCCGAATTTTTTGAAGGGAAAATTAGGTACATGTCCAATTTTTTAAATGTTTTAAGTATATGTTCTTAAATTTTATAGGTAAATGTCCAATTTGTTTAAAACCTTTAATTTATAATTATATGATTTTTAATTTATAATTCTGCCCTTTTATTAATTAGGTCATCGGCATGGATCCATGGAGGTGTGGAAGTAATTGCCGCCATTTTTCTCCCCATAATTCTTTAGATATTTTTTTCTTTAAAAAAAATAAAAATTGAAAAGGAACATTCCATGGCTAAGCTTTGGTTGAGACAAGATTGTAGAGAGAAAAATACCATCGACTTGAGAGCCCAAAACTTAAGTTGAAATATCGCTGATATTTGGAGCTTCGCCGAAGTCATCATCGGTGTCTTGTCTTTGGTGGTCAAGATTCTTGTGCTGTCAATGTAGGCAGTGTAGAAGAATAGGCTGCTGAACTCATTCGTGGGTATTCTGGGTATAGTATTACAATGGTTCTCTTAGTTCGACATATTGTTATAAATATTTGGGCTTGGACATCTCCTAATTTTTGGGCCAAAAAGTGACTAGATATCTAGTTGCCCCCTTTTTTGAATTATCCCAACTTGATTTAGAACAATGTTACTTTCGAAACCCTTTTTAGAAAAATAAAACTTTAATAAATATTTATAACAATAGCACATTTTTTCAAAATTAGAAAATTTTTACGGTACTCGAGATAACTAGTTGAGTTGCTTGGGTAACTAATTTAGTTACTTGATGTAACTGGTCAAGCTATCCGAGCTAACTCAAGTATCTCATCAATTAATAAAAAGTATTATGTTTTTAAATATTTTTAAAAATTATATTTTTCTAACTAAATATGAAAATTTTCAAATAATTTAAAATTCAGGATATTTCAATGTTTTTGAAAAATTACCATAAACAAAAATCAAATTTGCTCTATATTTATTTTGATTAGCTTTTTAAATGGGAAATTAGATGGTGTGTCCTTTTTTATATTGAGTATCTATAAGAAATGTCTGTTATTTCTAAATTAATTTTAAAAAATAGACGTTTTTTTTACATCTTTTAAATAAATAGCCATTTTATAATTTTATATTGATACATAGTTATTTTCCATTTGTTCTATTTTTAAAAAGTAAGTCAATTTTATTCAATATATATCAATTTTGAAAAAAGGATTATGACATTAAAATATCTTGATTTTTAACTTTATTGCAAAAAAAAAAAAAACTAATTTTTGAGTTTTTGTATAATAGTACCCTCGGTTTTAAATTTCTGCAGAATAATACCTTGCTTTTAAATTTTCATAGAATAATACCCTAACTTTTGAATTTCTACAAAATAATACTTTCACTTTTGAATTATGCAAATGAGTGAATTGCAAAAAAAATACCCTCAAATTTGAGTATTTTGTAATTTAAATTCTAAGTTTGGACTTTACAAAATAATACTCTGAGATTAAAAATTTTTGAAAATTAATACCCTAGATAGACTTTTTGACCAATTTTAATAACCAAAAAACAATAATTTCATCCATTAGAATTGAATTAATCTTTATTATTCTTCTTAATTTTAAGGATTTTATTATATTTTATCATTTAATATTATTCAAAAAGTCAACTCAGGGTATTAATTTTCAAAATTCTTAATCTTAAGGTATTATTTTGTAAAATCTAAACTTCAAGATTTAAATTGCAAGACACCTAAACCTCATGATATTTTTTTACAATTATCCCTTATGCAAATTAACAATTAAAATTCTTACAAATTAATATCCTAATATTTGAAATTCCTATAAATTTGTAGTCTTAATGCCCAATTAGTTAATTTTATTAATAACGAGATGGTAGTAGCCATCATTAACTTAATCAAATCTTATTAAATAATAATAAAATTGTGGAAAATATTTATAGTGCTTATTTACTTTTTACTTAAAAAAGAAAAGTAAAAAAATTAGAACAAGGGGTAAAAATGGTTAATTGTAAAAACAAAATACGAGAGGTAAAAAAAATTGTGCTTTTTAACAATTAACCAAAAAGAATAGTTATAAAATAAATTTTGATAATGTATTAATATCTAAACTTTTTTAATAAGTTAATGAGAGCTACTTGCATCTTTTAATTTGCTTATAGTATAAATGTTAGGTATTAGATTGCAAAATTCAAAAGTAATGGTATTAATTTACACAAATCGTACATGTGAGGGTAATAATTTGTTGAATTTCAAAAGTGAGGTTATTAATTTACAGAAATTCAAACGATATGGTATTTTTTGCAAAAAAGAAAAAGTTAAACTGAGAGTATTCTAATGGAATTAACCCTTCGAAAAATAAATCAATTTTACATATACAAAATAAATCAATATCTTTGATCTATTAAATATGAAAGGCGGCAATTTTTCTAAGAAATTCAAAACTCAGCTATTATTTAACAGTGTTTAAAAATGATCATTTTTAAAATAATGATCCAAAAATGTAATTAACCCTTCGAAAAATAAATCAATTTTATATATACAAAATAAATCAATATCTTTGATCTATTAAATATGAAAGGCGGCTATTTTTCTAAAAAATTCAAAACTCAACTATTATTTAACAGTGTTTAAAAATGATCATTTTTAAAATAATGATCCAAAATTTGGCCTTTTGGCTTAAAGTCACTTTTTTTTCCTTCTGTTTTACACTTTTTTTTTGGTAATAAATTCATCTGCTTTTACTATTTTTTATAACTAAATATCTGAGTATATATATTTTTATATGTAGTATTTCTATTTATGTACTAACTTTAGTTTATGTATCAATACTATGTATATTAGTTTTAGTACTAGGTATATCATAGTTTATACGTGGTATATATATATATATATATATACGAGGTACCAATCCAGTAGGTATTTTTATTACTCATACATAAGTATCGTTTTGACCAATTAAAATTTATTTTGTATATTTTTTAATAGTAAAAAGTAAAAAAGAGAGAAATAATATTAATGATGCACGTTTTCTTATGCATATCGATATAGCCGTTGGATTACTATGAAATAATAATCCAACGGCCAAAAAAAATACTTATATATAGGTTAAAAAAAAACCTATTAGATTGGCAACTATATATATATATATTTATATTATAACATTTTAAAAAGATATTTTTTACAAAATTCCAAGTCTAGAGTACTAAAAATTGAAAAATCCCATATAGGTTGATTTTTTTTTTTTGAAATATCCTAGTTTGATTTAGAAAAATATCACTTTTAAAAAGTTTTATTAGAAAAATAACATTTCTAAAATTATTTAGAAACATACCATTTTTCTTCAAAATTGGTATTAATCAATGGTAATCGAGATAATCAGTTAGATTACTTAAGATAACTAATTTAGTTATTTGAAGTAACTGATCAAATTACCTCAAGTAACTCGACTAGCTACCTTAAGTATCTCATCAATCAATAAAAGTTATATTTTTCTAAATAATTTTAAAAGTGACATTTTTTCAATTAAATTTGGGATTTTTCAGAACAATCTCAAATTCTAAGATTTTTCAATTATTTTTAAAAATTACCCAAAAAAATCAAATTTCTTCTTTAAAAAACAGATATATACAGAATAAGGTAAAATACACCTAGCACTATTTTAAAAAAATACCAAAAATACTATGTTCTTAAAATAATTATTTTTTCATACAAGATTTTGTGATATTTTTCTAAATATTTTGGTTATAAGAAACCAATTGCGTTATTTTCAAGAAACCAAAATTCAAATTAGTTTTTAAACAGACAAACTAATAATCATTAATCAAAGAAATCAATTACCAAATCTTAAAGAACCAATTTAGTTAAAATCCACATTTTTTAAGAATATATATATATATATATTAATATATCGATTTGATTTATTAACAGATTAGTTTTTATTTATTAATATATAAACCATTTTGGTACAAAATTGACATTTTGTTGTAGTGTTTGAGAAAATAAAGAGAAGTCCAAAATTCCCTTATTATGCTAAAAGCCCTAATTAGACTAGTTTCTTTTTAATTGAAATTTTAGTTAAGAGTTCATTCTCTGTAAAAAAAAATCAAATATCATAATCTTATTCACAATAATGGAAAAGCAATTTGTGACTTTGTCCTTATTGATTGTTGATGGTGTGTTTTTGAAATCCTATATTTTGTTACATACATAGAAAATTGTATTTTTTATTTACATTATTATTTACAATAATTGTAAATACTAGTTTATTGAATTAAAAACAAGTGAATATTACATTGTAACTATACAATTGTAAATGTAAGTTTATTGAAGTCAAGAACAAGTCTTATTAGATTGTAACTATTTATTTCTTAAGTCTCAAAATTTTATACGTTAGTTACGTGCACACCTATCCTCGAGATCTTGGCAAAATACGATAATTTTGGGTCAATTTTAAATAAATAATCATTTTACAAACACTGTAACAAAATAACTAGTATATCAGTATATATATGAAACGTAAAATTTAATTTACTCAGTACAAAAACTGATACACTCAATATATAAACTATAATTAGTCCATAAAAATAGATGTAAATATCATATAGCCATAAAAAGGAGAAAAACAAATATTTACTACTGTAAAATGTAAGAAAGGGGACATCCATTCTAATTTTTTTCCCCTCTAGAAAAGATGATTCTCACTAAACGACGCCAAATAAACTAGTGGCAGGGGTGAAATCATGTAAAGAAAAAATTGGAAAATTGACGTGAATAATTCTAATTTGAGCTAATTTGACTTTTTAATTCACATTTTTAAAATGACATTTCTATTGCTGTCTAGGTAACAAAATGTCTAAAATGCCACGCCAATGCAGATTTTGCTTCTTTTTTTCTATATTTTTTAAAAAATAAAAATTGAAAAATATCTTACCGTCTCAAAAACCACCGAACCATAAAAAATACCTCCAAAAAACCAAGCATTAATGACGTGGTTTTGACACAAATCAAATCTAAAGGAACCAAGAAAAAAAAGGCGAAAACTCGGCAGATTTGCAATGCCCTTTGCTTGCAAAGCTCGATCCTGATTGCACTGAGCCTCCTCAACAACATCTCAGGTGCCAAGGGCCGACTCGCTCAAAAATTGACCCACTTTTGATCCAACATCGTTTTGCTCGTCCTCTTCCTCAGCCTGATCTTCCACCTGCTCTCCATGGTCATCTTCGTGCTCATCTTTGCTGCCTGGCTCTTTTTCTGTTTCTACGAGTAAGAGCTCCTCGTCAATGCCAGTGTCACTATGGACAACCACTTTGTGACTTTTTGTTGTTAGTTTCCCTTTTCTTTTTCAGACATGCTTTGTCTATTCAAGTATTTAGTATGGGACTGAAGTGGATCCAGTTGAAGGGTTCTCTGAGGATGTGCCTAGATCGTGGGTGAAAACCCCTTCATCCCTTTTTCTCCCACCCTCCCCCGCACACATGCTAAGAAAAATAAGAAAAAGAGTAATACTATACGCGAATACTGGTTCCGTCGCCACAATGATATGCCTGACAGCACTGATACGTCAAATATGTAACTGGCTAATCATAATTATAATTCGGTTGGGTCTAGGTGAGACTTAATTTATTAATTAAATTATTCAGTGACAAACAGATATGTAGATATGTTATTATAGTGCTGGATACTATTAGTATTATAGTGCTGGACACCATTGGTACTTTATAGTATTGCCCTAAGAAAAAAAATAGAAAAAAGGGTTAGATTTTGTCTCTTTGAAAGCTAATTACCTTATTGGCTTATTGGTTGTTTTGTTTTTTTTTTTTCGACTAAATTTGAGACTAGAAATGAATTTTGGGACTAATTTTTGTGTACTTTATGTGTGTTGGATTGATTTGTGAAATTGATATTTTTGTGTGTGTTTAAGAGTCACCAATTGTATAATTTTAAATTATAGATCATGTGAATATTAATATAAAAGGTGTAAATTCTAGAATTGTCACAAATTTTATAACTGTAAATAATTATGTGATGATTATGAATAAATATAATGGCATAGAATAATGTTTGGTAGAACATTAAATGTGTGACAAGTATGTTATCTATTTTTTATTACTGTTTGTCATAAATATATGACTTTTAGTTCCACTAAAATATAAATTATTTTAACTATTCATGACGACGTAAATAAACTGTGACCACCAGTCACAAAATTGTGACTACTAATAACAACACTACGAGTAATATAACAATTTAAAACATAACTGTAAAATGCATTGTAAAAATTTTGATAATTAATCACAAAATTATAACACTACTTATGTTTTAAAAAACTCAAAATATTCACAATGATGTTAACAAACTATTCTATAAAAAAAAAACCGTGACTATCAATCACAAAATTATGACTACCGGTAACATAACATAAAATGGCAGAGAGGTAATTTTGGAATGACAAATTTTTTCTGCTTTCAAAAGCAACTAAAAAAGACATTATTTTGCATAATAAATATCATTTTGAAAAAAGTGAACTAAAAAAAGTCAATTTACCTAAATGAGAACTATACAGGTCAAATTTCCCCAAAAATCCCAAACAAACTGAGTATAAAGGGCCCAAAATGTGAAATTATAAGCACCTAAATTCTTGCACATTGGAATTCGAAAAACAGATCACAAATGAAAACCGAATGAAAAAAATGCATCAGAGACCAAATAGATGAAAAACACACTATAAAAATTGTAAAAACAAATTTTTAAAAGGGTATTTTGTGTATTTTATGAATAATTATATAAAATAAAAAAAGAGAAAGAAGATGAAGTCACATTCAACCCCCTGACAACTCATTTCGGCACTGGCTCTATCTCATTTTTTTTTTTTTTTTTTTTGTCTATCTAACCTTGTCATTTTCTTTTACTTCTCCATATTTATCTCATTTTCCCTCTTTCACTAATCCTTGCAATCACTCTCCTGAGAACACCATCATCTTCTTCCTCCTTTAAGCTTCGGCTTGACGACACCAAATGGCCACCCTTCGAACCAACTACTTCTGGCACTTTCACGTCAGGACACCATCGTAGAACGATTGGCCACCACCTAAACACTGTCACCGTGCTTAGACTTGGTTGGAAGGCTTCCAAAGCTGACGAGGATGAGAAATAAATGCCAAGAGTATAACGTCTTCGCCACCGGTTTCAACAATAAATTTTTGAATATAAAAAATAATAAATGAGTTGTGTGGAATTAGAACCTGGATTGTAAGATATTTAGAAAAGAAAAGTCAATATTTTTGAAAATTGCTTTTTTGAAATCTGGCACATTGTTGGCCTAAGTCTGATATGACTGATAATGGGCCTTGGGTTGGGTATGGCAAAGTTGGAATTTTTAACTATAAATTTGAAAATTTGACCTTTTTTTTTGGCAATCTGATACAATATTGGGACGAAACTTCTATTGATATTGAGAATGGGCCCCGATCTGAATTAAGAAAAATGGTATTTTTCGAAATATTTATGTAAATATGATATTTTTATAAATAATCAGCAAAGTTACTATCTGTGCAAATATTTTTGAAAAAATGGTATATTTGTAACTTTTGAAAATTAAGGCTCAGGACCTCGAAACAAAGTTTTAACTTCAAATTTGGATTTAGTGAGATTGAATAACAAATTTAGATATATAACATGATATGTTTTAAAATAAAACAAATTCTGAGATACTAAGCTCGTGAATAATATCGTTTTATTTGTTACGGGCCGAGATTCAACCCGAGCCTAAAAGAATCATGTAATATATCTAACTTAACTATTCTAGATACTACGAGTGTAGTGGTGAAGCCTGTTTTATTATTTGAGAGTCCATTGGAAAAGTTAACCTTTAAAGTGAGCAAATGAGAATTCTAAAAACTCTTTCCGAGCATCTATTTGATCAATAGAAGTTTCTACGAGTGTCAATAGCTTAGTATAGCTATCATTTCGAGGTAGGGAATTAATTACCTAGTTTTATACATGTTTTAATTTAAATTTTCATTTTGACTTATTTGATAAATTGTTGAAAAATATTGGATTATACTGGAATTAGACAGTGTGATTTTTATACATATTTTTAAAATTGTGATTATGGAGTGATGCAACTTATTACTGTCTATGTTATAGTACATCGCAAAATAATGCTAAGTGAATTTTAAAGCATGATTTGATTAATTATTAGATGTATAATTATTATAAATTATTATATATTGTACATACCAAAGAATCACACACTTGAGTATCATTATTGTGTCATGGTAGTTTAGATCAGTTTTAAGTTGCTATAATGCTGAGTGAAAGATCGAAGTATTCGCACAGGATTTGTTGATATACCTACGGGTAGTGCAGGATACTAGGTATCTCTGGCAAATGAGTATTATAAGTCTGTGATAGGAGGATGAAAACTCATTCATATTTATTGGTGGTTCTATAATTTGTACAATTATGTGGTTCTAGTTTTATTTGAATGTGAGGATCAAATATGATTATTTGGATATCTTATGATCCTAATTTTATAATTCAATGTGAAAGATATTAACTATGCAGGTTGAAAAATTACATCTATTCAAAATATTAATTGAATTCCTACTAAGCATGTGAATGCTCATTCCCTTATTTTCCCCCTCTTAGGTAGTTTTCAATATAACTTTAGAAATTCAGGAGTAAAGTGAGTAGAGAGGAGCGCATTTCTGATTTTAATAATTGATAATTACTTAGAAGACTCTAATTTTATTTATATTGACTTGTAATAATATTTAAGGGTCGTAACATGGATTTAATCTGCACAATTATTATGTTTGGATTGTGAGGATAATGATAGTCCTTGAATTTATTTTAAAAAATTTATTAATAATATATGTCTAATGATAATCACAAAACTGTTGAAATTTATACTTAAAATTGTACTTTTACAATTTTTTCTAAAATAATTACAAAACTTTTAATTATATAATTTCCTTTATGCCACTGGTCTTAGGTTGTGACAAAAATGACCATATTGATGCTGTTCAATTTTTTTATTTATTTATTTCATTCTTCTTGGCATTCCGCAAGGGCTTGCTTCTTGCGAATTAGGATGTTCTACATCTATAAAGTTACATAATATATTATACAAAAAAATTGAACTTAAAAATGAAAAATAAAAAATCGAGAACATTTAGGACAATGGCCGATTTGTTAAACTCGTTAAAAAAACAATTTTATTTAAATGTTCTCAAAAATGTCCTTCTAAACGATAGAGTATATTCAATTTTTTTGCAAAAATGGATGAGTGTTCCAAACTTTTTTACAAGACGGCTAAGTATATCAATTTTAAAATTTAATGTATTAAATCACCAATTTAAAAAGGACTGAAATATTGATATACTTAGTATAAAAGTGAAATGCGGACACTTAAAAATTAGGGATCACTGCATAAAAATACCTTGAAATATGACATTTTTGTAATTTTAATCTTATTTTTTAGTTTATAAAAAAAATATATCTCTACATTTCAAAATTCTGCTAATTTATATATTTTGGGTACAAATTGAATTATTTATACTAACTATTTTATTTTAATAGATTTTTTGTATTTGTCAGCAGAAATAAGATTTCTTCGATTTAGAATTCGTATTTAGTAAAAAATTTGTTGGTCAATTTATATACAAAAGGTATAGATTTGTAGCTATTTGAAATATAGAGGTATAATTTTATATAAATCAAAGACATGGTTAAAATTACATAAAAGTCATACTTCAAGGTATTTTTACGTCGTTAACATTAAAAATTAATGTACTAATAATAAAAAATTTGATATATTGAGCTACTAATATAAAAAATTGATACACTCATAAACAACCATTTTGCAAAAAGATGGAAACAAATTCGGCCGTTTAGCAAAGAAATGAAAAGTTAAAATGACCATTTATTAAAATGAAATTTTAAAAAAGATCAATTCTTTGTTTTTTTTTTTTAAAAAGAAAAAGAAAAAATAACTCTCAATATTATAGCCATGCCAGCTTATTCAAGGACTCATAAGTTACAAACTCTAAGTCAGTTTGGTAGAGCTGTAAATTTTTAAAAAAATACTTTTAGTTGTGCTAAAACAAAAATCCGTTATAACGTAAAATAGCTGAGTATTTGGTAAACTATAAAGTTAAAGTATTGTAACTTAAAAAAACTGTATTAAAGCGTATAATAAATTATATGGATGAATTTTTGTGCAAATATAAAATGACCAAAATAAACATCATTATATAATTATGCCTATTTATAGAAAGAGTTTATTAATATTTTTACAATTATGAATATTTGGTATATACTAAACATATTAATATTTTTTTTAATATAAAATTGATATGAAAATAAATTCAATTAAATTAGTTACTCAATTAAATTTATTTTATTTTCATCTGAATTTAAAATTTCAATAAAGAATCAATCTAGCTTTTTTAAAATAACTAATATGAAAAAGTATTTTAGTCAATTATGAATTAAATATATTAATATTTTTTTTTTAAAAAATTGATATAAAAATAAACTCAATTAAATGTTTAACATTTTTACTTTTAAGTGAAAAGATTTTAGCCATTATAATTTACTCATTAAAAGATAGTGGAAATTCTCGCATAATCTAAAAGCCAAAGCTTTTGGCTGTAGTTTTGTAAAAAATTATTGAATAATATGATTTTTATATTTTTAGTAAATACTTTTGGTCCATAAATTATTCAAAAAATACTTTTAACTTATTAGAAGAAGCTAAACCAAATTGAGACTCTACGTGCTAATGTCTAGTGTAAATTGCTCTGACATGGCAACTATACTATGAATACCAGTTATTAGTGGGTGTAGTTTAGTCCGTTTTACCTCTAATTTAGTGTGCTAAATAACATTATTCCTAGTCACAATCGGTGGACTTAAAAGTCGAAATCAAACCAAGCCACACCTATATTTGAGGTCAGTTTTCATGGTTTAGATATTCTATGTTGGATAGAGAATTATTAGTTTTGGCATTAGGCTTGACATTATTAGCCAATTGGAATTGCTTCTAAAGTCTTTTTCCATTAGCTAAAAGCTATCTCGCATCTAGTTATGAAAATATATTCCTCAAAATATAAAAATTGCAAAAGAGTTATACAAATTAAAAAATAAAATTTACTTTTTTCAAGATAGGCATGTGATGTGATTTGAACTGCGTTGAAATTTCTCCAAACCCCACACTAAACTACAATTTGCAGTTTGAGTAAACCATGCCAAACGACAAAATGATGAAAAAAAAAAAAAAGTCTCACAGATTGGTTTAGTGTGGCATGGTTTGGCTGGCTTTTACAGGCATGAAAGTTTTGACAGCATGTCACAAAAATTTTAACAAATCGGAAGATATAAATTTGTAAAAAGAGAAATTTACATTTAGCACTCGTTTTTTCGTTACATTTCACAAATATCTATTTATTCATTTTTTCTCCCTAAAATACTCATTTTTAGGTACACATTTTATATGTAAAATAAAAATGTAAAATTTTACGTAAGGTTTATATTTACAGTACAAATTAATACCAATGGTAAAACTTTAAAATGTATGTTGTAGTATACATTTGATACATGGTAAGACTTTAAAATGTATACTATGGTATACATTTGATGTATAAATTAATTGTAGTATATAATTCTCCAAAAATGGTTATATTGTGTATTTGTGAAACAAAAAGGATATTTATGAAAATATACTTAAGAAAATAGGTATTTATGTATTTTTCTTAAGAAAAACTTGGAAATTTTGATTTTATATAGTAAAATTCCGAAATAATTGAAAAATATTGGATTTATTTAGAAAAATACTAATTTTAAAATTATTTATAAGAATACAATTTTTTCAAGTTGATAAGATACTTGAGACAACTAGTCAAATTGCTTGAGATAATAGGTCTAGTTACTTTAAATAATTCGATTGGTTACCCCAACTAATCCGATTGCTTATCTCGGGTAATATTGAAAAGTACTAATTATGAAGAAAAATGAAAATTTTCTATATATTTTCTAAAAATGTTATTTCTAATAAACTTTTAAAAGATATATTTCTAAATAAATCCCAGATTTTTCAAAAAGTTTTAACCCATCCGGGACCTTTCCATTTTTTCAGCCTTTGGGTCTGCATTTTTGTAAGAAGTCCTAAAAATATAATTTCAACCTAAATCTCTCATCTCAAGGTCCAAAAGCCCTTACTATAGTATGATGGGTTTGGGAAAAGAGAAAAGGGCATATATAGGACTAATTTGGACAAAAATGGCTTTTTTTGTACATTTTTTCGAAAATGGCATTTTTACGAGTGACAAGGACATCTTAACTTATAGTCAAGAACTTCTTGACTATGAAAATTCCTGACTAATGGTTTTTCTATGGTAAAAAAAACTCTTAACCTATGGTCAAAAAGTTATTAACACTCCTAAAAAAAATCATTTTTACTAAAATATACAAAAAAAAATCATTTTAACCCAAGTTTGTAAACCCCAAAAAAAAATCCTAGACTTAAAAAAATTAGTTCAATAACTATTAATTATGGTAATATTTTAATATTAGTATATTCTCTTGAAGAATGAATTTATCAAGTTTATTCTATTGTCTAAAATTTTATTACGTATACTTAATTTCTTTGAACATAGAAATTAAGTAGTTATATAGTAATGAATTTCATAAATATATTGTAGTGAGATACATACAAGAAAGCCAAGTTGAACTGTATGCCTAATTAAAAGTATAAATTATTTTACAGCATATATATTATTATTAATGTGAAGTAGGTTTAGTTAATCACGTTTACTATTGGATATAAAGTTATTTGAGTTCAATAATTATTTATCTTGGCCCAATAGGTAATAAGAAAGACCAAGTTGAAGTAAATATTTCAAACCCAAATAATAAGTTATATAGTTACAAGTAATATATATACATATATATATTTATATATATATCAATAGTAAAAGAAGTATTAATGGTATAGCCATTAACATATATTGTCTATATATTATTACCATTAAAATAAAAGAAATTTATCAATTATATTAGAAAACAAAACAAAAATCAAGTAAGTTATGTAATCATGTAATTATTTGAATGGTGTATTCACTCTATAGATTTTATAGATATTAAATGTAAATATGATAAGATAATGCATTACTTTTTTTTAAGATGATAAAGCATAATTAAGTTAATAAAATTAATTTAATTGCATGATGAAAAGATAATAAATAAAAAGGTAGGTAAATAATGATTATTATTAATATTTTTTGAATTAATTTTGAATTATATTTTATGTATATAATTAGCCTATAAATAGGGCTTTCTTTTGTAAACATAATTAAGTTCCTTCATTCTTTTCCTCCATCTTTCTCTCAAAGTTTTTATTCATTCATTTTGATTTTAAGAATTTCTTCTTAAAGTTCTTCAAGTTCAAAGGAAAAAAAAAAGGTAATTCTTAGAATTCTTAGTCTTTCAAGATTTGTATATTTTATTGCACTAAGGTTGAAATTTAATCTATGATATATAGAGTTAGAAATCTTATTAAGGTCTAAAATTTTTATGAGAAGTATTTCTATAGGTATACTTAATTTTTGAAAAGTTTTAAATTTTTGAAAACTTTTACTTTTATACTCTACTCTTATAATTTTATAAAAATCATTTAACACAAGTTAGTTGTTAATTAAGAAAAGCTGTAAAATAGATTTTATATAATCAGTTCTATGATTTCAAAGGGCAAACGTTTTTTTTTTGGATTGAAATTTTAAATAAATATATATATATATATATATATTAAGATCATTTTTGAAAAGTTTTATAATTTTTGGATGTCTATACAATTAATTATAATTTTTAGAATACATAATAGTTTAATATTTCAAAATACTGAAATAAATTCTAATGTATAATTACAAGTAATTATGGTGCTATAAAATGATCTATTTTAGAATTTCCAAATATTGTACATAAGTTATAATATGTCAATGATGAGCTTTTAAAATTTTGAGTAAGTTTTATGAAACATTCCGAAAAATTTATTCATTTACGTTTAGTCGCACATTTCACAATTTTTTTACAAATTCTAAATTTGATAGAGAATAATGATAAATATTATTTATAAATTCTAAACCATAATATATATTTATGCATGTAAATTTTTAGAATAAATAGAATTATTTACTAGAATATGAAATTCCTTAAGTATGCATTACGTACTAAAATTTTACAATTTTATATGAAATATTTTTAAGATTTATGTTGTGGATGTTTTCAAACACGCAAAATAAGTTTCATATGACCAATGATAACATATGTTGACATATAAAATGAATGTTGATGTATAAATAATAAATAAAAAAGATAAAGAAGAGGCAAGTGGTTACAATGAGAGTAAGTGTATGGTATTTTACTATAAGTATAAAGAATATTTTCAAAGGACTTAAGGTAAGTACAAACTCTCATATAATATGGATAGTTTTAAAAATATATTCTATTTTGAAAAAGAATATCTGAGATGATTATGTATGATATTTTGCATATACAGGAGATGCTTATTTAGCTTGTATATATACTTACGAAAATACATGCCTTCTATGATATTAAGATGAGATAAATTTACTTTACAATATTGTTCATAACTTGATAAATATGCTTTAATTAAAAAAAGTGTCAAGAATATGAAATATATAAAGTTGAGTTTAAAATATGGTATAGCCATTTTAAACCTAACTTATACAAATGATTGTACCATATTTTAAACCCAACCAATCCGATTGCTTACCTCGAGTAATATTAAAAAGTAGTAATTATGAAGAAAATGAAAACTTTCTATATATTTTCTATTTTATAATAAACTTTTTAAAAAGATATATTTCTATTCTTGACATATTTTTATAATCCATGCACATTCTAAATGTGCCATCTTTTTTCTTTACGAATAACATTGGTGCACCCTACAGTGAGTGGCTTGGTCTGATTAAACCTTTGACTAACAACTCTTGCAACTGAGTTTGTAGCTCCTTCAGCTTAGCAAAAGTCATTTTGTACGATGCTTTGGAAATAGAGACAATAACCGACACTAATTCAATTTCGAAGGAAATTTCTCGCTTTGGTGGTAATCCTGGCAGATCTTCAGGAAATGCATTGATGTGCTCTTTGAAGATTGTTACATCCTTTGGTTTCTTCTTCTTTTTTTTTTTTGTTTACTCTTATCTAAGATATTAGCTAAATATCCTAGACACCTATTATTTAATATTCTCTTTGCTTATATTGCTGAGATCAATATTTGTGGTTGCTTCATAGAGTCTCTATTATAAGCGAACTTTTTTGCTCCTAGAGGGTAAAATGTGACCTTACGACTTCGGCATTTAATACTAGCATTATACTTACCTAAAATATCTATTTTGAGAATGACATCGTAATCCATCATTTATAGGATGACTAGGTCGACATACAGTTCTCTAGTGGTTATAATTATCAGAACATGCCTAATCTAATGGCTTGTAGTCAAGGTTGCTCTCGAGGGTAGAGCTATGTCAAGGGTTCTAGTCATTCTATCACTATCCTGAGCTATCCCTTTTGTAAACATAAGCGATACAAAGTAACGTGTGGCACCAAAATTAAATAAGACATATATATTTTAAGTGGTAATAGATAGCTGACATGTGACAACATTAGAAGTTCCTGCCTCTGCATCGTCCTTAGTAATAGCATATATTTGTGCATTAGTCTCCAGAACTTCACATCTTCCTTGACTAATCTGAGGTCTCTCAAGTTTGATCTGCATATTATGGATCTGATATCCTTGTGGCCTGGTTATAGTAGGCTGGTTTAGCTGGTTCTATTTGTTGTAGCAATTTTTCGCATAATGGCCCTCTTTGCCACAGATATAATATATGTTCGAGCTAAAATGACACTACCCGAGGCATTTCCACCCATATTTGGGATACGGTGGAAAATTAACCTTAGCCTTTTTTTTTCGAGTGAGGCTTTACTGTCTTAGTTGCTCACAGAGGTTTCTTATCTCCTCTTCTTATTCTTGGAGTCATTGTTGCAAGTTAGCTATGAAGTCACTTAGGTTAGATACTTTGATAGCATTGACTAGATTAACTCTTGGCCTTCTCTTTCCTTTAGCCATTTTGTGTTAATAGATTTCTATTCATTAACCTATGGTATAACTTATTATTAATTACAAAATCTAGACTATTTTTGTAAAGGAGAATTATAACACATCACATCTTTTATTGATAAATTTATTCATTAGAGAAATATAGTATATATATTTACAAGGTTTAAATTATATTTAACTTTACTAATTGCCTATTCTCCTATATTATCATTAGAGGGTCCACTCAGGTCTTCCTCTGGGTCCTCCTCTAAATCTTCCTCAGAGTCTTCCTCACTATTATCGTTGCATCCTAGCCCAGTGGACATAGTACTCTCTGTATCCAAATGTGGTCATACCCTCCTCTGTTGTTCTTCCTCTTCTATAGAAATTTCAACTATGAAGATGACCATTGCCATAAGAGTTCTAGTGTCAAAGTATGGATATGATTGAGGAAGTTAAGTCATTATCAAGTGTGGTAACCCTCGTGTGTATACGACATTCAAAACCCATGATGGTATATTAGAAGGACTACGATCCAATATTTCACGAGTAAAATGCAAATTATACTCTTCTATTCCTTAATTGAATCGATGTGTCCATGTACTTATTTTTTCTGAGAAGGCTATCTCTCCTTCTATCGGTCTCTATCATCGCAAAGGGGACAAAGTTTCTCATATCAGTTGTTATGACGTATCCCTTAATGAGTATTGATTCAGATTGCAGTGTTTCATTTCCTAAAATATGTTGTGCTTAGATGGCAAAACTCATCCCAAATCATTTTTATCTGGGAATGTCGCCAATACTTTTCACCAAACTCGAACATTTTTCTCCAATTATATGACAACAAGTATGGTCCATTCGTACTCACGAACGCAGCATGCCTGCCGTAAATGTGCTGTTTCGTGAAGCTAATCTCTTAATGTTCCAAGTTTAGGTTCTCCATGGAAATATAATGGTTGTCCTACCCTAAAGGCAGCCATTGATGGGCTCTATATAGTTCTACTTAATCAATCTCATGGTCCATCGGGAATTATGTAAACTATCTCTTTTAAGGAAACATGTTTTCTTTGGGATACCTCCATAATAAATTCTGTATATATTTTTTTTCTCTTTAAAAGAGATAGTTTACTTAAATATGTAAGATTAAGTGTTATATTTCTCTAAGTTAATATCGAAACGATATATTTAAATATAAAATCTTAATTTTAAGTTTAATTATGCCTCTAAGATTATGTAATTATTTTGCGATATACAATATGACTAATTCTATTCAAATATTCCTTTATACTATACTTATATTATCTTGAAGCATATTTCTAATAATTAAAGATTTTTAAATAAGTATGTTGTTAGTTTGTAGTATCTAATATATTGATTTGAATAAATGTAAGACTAAATGGGCTTTGTCAAAAAGACTTAAACTTGTCTAAAGAGAGCTTGGGATTTAAGAGATCCACTTGTGACCCTTCTCCTCACCTGGAAGCCTTTTTAGTTGTGTATTATTTAAATCTTACAAAAAAAATAATGTTTTCTTCTATAGTTTGTCTAAATTTCTTTATATAATATTTGTAATAATTGGTTAAATATCTTGAAAGGATTATGTAAATAAAAAAACTATCATAAACTTTCATTTAAGAACATCCGTAGATATCGGTCTTATAATCGGGCTGTTAGAGTTAGTATTAGAGACGTTATCATGCCATCCTATTTTGCATCACCTCGCAACAATTCAATCAACTCAAGTAAGTAAAAATTTCCTTTTAGTATAGTAGTTAATCATAAGTACGCGTTAGGGAGTAAAAAGGATGCCTCGATGAACGATATCCCGATATTCTAGGACATTAGTCAAGCATAACTATATGGAGCCGTAGCAATGGATGCCCCGATGAATGATGTCCCGATAGTCTAGGACATTAGTTAAGAAGAACTACATGGAGCCATAGCAATGGATGCCTTTAAAGTAGGACAACTATCATATTACCATGGAGAACCTAAACCTGGAGCATTAAGAGATTGACTTTATGAAGTAGAGCACTTACTGTGGGCATACCGCATCCATGAGTACGAATGGACTATACTCACTGTCATACAACTGCAGAATAATGCTCGAGCTTTATGACAAGAATCGAGACATTCCCTGATTAATATGAGTTGGGATGAGTTCTACCATCTAAGCACAACATATTTTGGGGGAAATAGAACACCGTAATCTGAATTAGAACTCGTTAAAGGGATATGTCCTAACAACTAATACGAAAAACTTTGTCCCCTTTGGGACGATGGAAACCGATAGAAAGAGAGATAGCCTTCTAGGCAAAAATAAGTACGTAGACACATCGATTCAATGAGAGAATAGAAGAGTATAGTTTGCATTTTACTCGTGAAATATTTGATCGTATTCCCTCTAATGTACTATCATGGATTTTGAATGTCGTATACGTATGAGGATTGCCATACTTGATAATGACTCAACTTCCTCAATCATATCCAGACTTTGACACTAGAACTCTTATGGCAATGGTCATCTTCATTGTTGACATTTCTATAGAAGAGGAAGAACAACAGAGGAGGGTGCGACCACATTTAGATACAGAAAGAACTATACCCACTGGGCTACGACATAACGATAATAGTGAGGAAGACTCTGAGGAAGATTTAGAGGAGGGCCTAAAGAAAGACCCGAGCAAACCTTCTAATGATAATATAGGAGAATAGGTAATTAGTAAAGTTAAATATAATTTAAGCCTTTTAAATGTATATACTATATTTCTCTATTCTTGTAATCTATGAATAATTTCATCAATAAAAGATGTGATGTATTATATTTCTCCTTTACAAAAATAGTCAAGATTTAGTAATTAATAATAAGTTATACCCTAGGTTAATGAATAGGAATCGATTAATATAAAATGGCTAGAAGAAGGAGAAGGACAAGAGTTAATCCAGTCAATGCTTTCAAAGTACCCAACCTAAGCTACCTCGTAGCTAACTTGAAACAACGACTCTAAGAACAAGAAGAGGAGATAAGAAACCTCTGTGAGTAACTAAGACAATAACATGAGGCAAATGTTGAACCCTAAGTAGAAGCTGAAGAACCACAGACTGAAGAAAGAGATCTAGGTATTGCAACCAGAACCCATTATATCTGATCAACAAGTGGTTTGCCAATACTGCACGAACACTTTAAAAAGATGCGTTATGCTGAGTTTGAAGGATTTAAATATCCTTTAGTGGCCAAAGATTAGTTGTCATCAATCCAAACTATTTTGAACTTTATGAACCTTAATGATCAAGAGAAGGTATTTTGTGTCTCCTATATTTTGAAGAAGGACGCAAGATTTTTGTAGGAGACAGTTAAAATAAGAAGAAATGTCAGGAAGATTTCATGGAATGATTTCATCTACGAATTCAACCAGAAATATTACAATTGTATGGAGATTCAAGCTAAGTAAAATGAATTTATTAACATCAAACAAGGGAGTATGACGTCACTGAGGTTGTACGAAAGTTTGACCAGCTGGCATAAATGTGTCCTTATTTGGTACCTGCTAAAGAGGAACTAGTAAGGAGAATACTAGAAATATTTCACTTTGAGTTGGCAGTTTTCATTGACAATTGTAACAATCCACTAACTACAATTGTAGAATGTATGGAAAGGGTACTCAGAGCAAAATATCGCCTCGCCCAAACCAAGGAAGAATGATAGAGATATTTCAAAGCATAGAAAAACCAGTTGGAACAAGTGAAACCGAATCAGATTAATAACCAAAGAGGATATGAAACCCAATCTAGCCAGAAGAAGGACCAGGGTAAAAGCAATAACTATAGTGAAAAGAAGAAGAAGAATAGTTTTAATGGTTAAGAAAAGTAGAAAGAAGAGCCTCACTCACAAAAGATGGTTAAGATTGATTTTCCACCATGTCACAAGTGTAGGAGGAAACACCTTAGGAATGTGTCATTTTAGCCTTAAAACATAATACATCTGTGGCAAAAAGGGCCATTATGCCAAAAATTGCTATAACAAACAGAACCAGCTGAACTAGCCTACTATACCTAGGCTTCGAGGATCTCAAATTCATAACATGTAGATCAAACTTGAGGGACATCAAATTAGTAAAGGAAGATTAGAAGGTTCAGAGACTAATGTACAAGTGTACGCTATCAATAAGGATGATGCGGATGCAAGAACTTCTAATGTGGTCACAAATCAGCTATTTGTTACCACTCAGAATAAGTATGTCTTATTTGATTCTAGTACCACACATTATTTTGTATTACTTATATTTGCAGAAAAGATAGTTCAGGGTAGTGATAGAATGACTAAAACCCTTAACATAGCTCTACCCTCAGGAGCAACCTTGACTACAAGACATTAGATTAGGTATATTCTTATAATTATAACCACTAGAGAACTGCATGTCGACTTACTCATCCTAGAAATGATAGATTATGATGTCATTCTTGGAATGGACTTTTTAGGTAGGTATAGTGCTATTGTTAAATTCCGAAGTCATAAGGTCACATTTAAGCCTCCAAAAGCAAAAAAGCTCACTTATAATAGAGACTCTATGAAGCAACCTCAAATATTGATCTCAACAATATAAGCAAAGAGAATGTTGAATAATGGGTGTTGAATAATGGATACCTGAGATATTTAGCTAATATCCTAAATAAGAGTAAAGAAGAAAAGAAGAGACCAGAGGAGGTAACAATCATCAAGGAGTACATCGATATATATTCCCAAAGATTTGCAAGGACTACTACTAGAGCAAGAAATTTCCTTTGAAATCAAATTACTGCTAGATACTGCCCCTATTTCCAAAGCACTATACAGAATGGCTCATACAAGAGTTATTAGACAAAGGTTTCATCTTATCAAGCCACTCACTATGAGGTGCACTAGTGCCATTTATAAAGAAAAAAAGACGATATATTCAAAATATGCATTGATTATAGGGAAATAAATAGGGTCATTATAAAGAACAAATGTCCATTACCATCAATTTTCAATAAACTAAAGGGAGCCGCAATTTTCTTAAAGATTGATTTGCGATTAGGCTACCATCATTTGAGAATTAAAGAAGATGATATTCCAAAGTCTACTTTTCGAACTTGATATGGACATTATGAGTTCTTAGTAATATTTTTTGGGTTAAATAATGCCCTTACAACATTCATGGACCTAATGAATCGAGTGTTCAAGAAATACTTGAAGAAGTTTGTCATAGTCTTCATTGATGATATCTTGATTTATTCAAGGTCTTAAAAAGAATATAAGCAACTTCTGAGACTCAAGTTGCAAAAATTAAGGGAACATCGCCTCTATACTAAATTCTCCAAGTGCGAATTTTGGCTTGACCAAGTCCAATTCTTAGGATATGTTATTTTAAGTGAAGGTGTGTTAGTAGATCTCTCAAAGATAGAGGCAATCAATAGTTGGTTAGCACCCAAAACTATGACAGAAGTAAGAAACTTTTTGGGATTAATATGTTATTATTGAAGATTTATAGAAGGATTTTCAAAACTTGCTGCACCTCTCACAACCTTTAGGCAAAAAGGAAAGAAATACGATAGAGAAGTGCGAAGAAAGTTTTCAAGAGCTAAAGAATAGACTTACTAGTGCACCTATTCTTACCATCCCATTAGATGAAGGACAGTTTGACATCTTTTGTGATGCATCGATGCTGGCACTAGGAGTAGTATTGATGCAAAATAGGAAAGTCGTAGCATATGGTTCTCGACAACATAAGGAGTATAAGAAGAATTACCTAACTTATGATTTAGAACTTGCTACTGTAGTATTTGCTCTCAAACTTTAGCAAC
Organism: Parasponia andersonii; assembly: GCA_002914805.1. NCBI lineage: Eukaryota > Viridiplantae > Streptophyta > Magnoliopsida > Rosales > Cannabaceae > Trema > Trema andersonii. Next base: position 670,636 of record JXTB01000021.1, on the reverse strand, counting down.
ACTACTTGTACAGGACTCAATGCCGAATTTACACTAATCATAAAAGTCTCAAATACATGTTCACTCAAAAAAAGTTGAATATGAGGTAGCATAAGTGGCTAGAGTTAGTTAAGGATAATAATTATGAAATCCTATACTATCCAGGTCGAAGATGCACTAAATAGGAAAACAACTACAACCTTGATGTCAATAAAAGCCTTATCTGAGCCCTTTTAAGATGATATTGATAGTGTTAGTTTAGAGTTAATATTAGGAAAATTATCAATATTAACTCTAAAACCAAATATTCTTAAGAATATGAAGGATGCTTAGGAGCTCGATTTAGCCTTAGTGTGAATGAGAGAAGATATTACGGATGGCAGACAGTCAGAGTTCAACATCTCTCATAATGAAACCCTCAAATTAAATGGTAGATTGTGCATACCAAAAGATGTAGAAATGAGAAATTAAATCATTTTTGAAGCATATGAAACCCCCTATTCTATTCACCCTGGTGCAATAATGATGTATAACGATCTCAAAGAGTACTTTTGTGGAATAGAATGAAAAATGATATAGTGAAGTATGTGCAAAAGTGTTTGACTTGTCATAAAGTCAAGGTCGAACACAAGAAACTTGCTGGAGGGTTACAACCAATTGAAATTTCTAAGTGGAAATGGGAAAAAATTACCATGGTTTTATAGTTGGATTACCCAAAACACGTGAAGGATATAATGTAATATAGGTAATTATAGACCGATTGACTAAATCAACACATTTTCTACCAATGAAAATCACTTATTCATTGGAAAGGTTAGTTGAATTATAGGTGACTAAGATAATCAGACTACATGGAATACTACGATCGATCATTTTTTATTGCAGAGTCAATTTATTTCTACTTTATAGAGGAAGGTTCAACAAGCTTTAGGAATAAAGTTACTTTTTAGCACAACTTTCCATCCACAAGTGAATGACTAATCAGAATAAACTATCCAAATTCTAGAGGATATGCTTAGGGCATATATGATAGAATTTAAGGGAGTACGGAACAACAAACTTCCATTGATAAAATTCTCTTATCATAATAGCTATTAGGCTTCTATCAAGGTGGCACCCTATGAAGTACTTTATGGAATGAGTTGTATATCTCTAATCCATTGGTATGAACTTAGGGAGAAGTATTTAGAAACTACTGACTTCGTAAGGGAGACTACTGAAGCGGTACAGAAAATCAAGAAAGGGATGGAAATTGCCCAAATTCGAAAAAAAAATTATGCTGATAAACAAAGAAAACCATTGGAATTTCAAGTGGGAGATGTAATTTTTCTTAAGGTTGCACTAATAAAAGGTATAATGAGGTTCAAGAAGAAGGAAAAATTGAGTTTAAGATATATTGGACTATTCAAGATCCTTAAACAAATGGAAAAAGTAGCATATAGGCTGGCTCTATCACTAGAGTTGGCTAATGTACACAATATCTTCCATGTATCTATGTTGAAAAAGTATGTCTCAGACCCTTCGCATGTGCTAAATTATAAATCCATCAAGATTCATGAAGACTTAACCTACAAAGAGAAACTAGTCAAAATATTAGCACGTGAAGAGGAAACTCTCTAGAACAAGACAATACCTCTAGTTAAGGTATTATGGCATAATCACAAAATTGAAGAAGCTATATAGGAATGATAAGAAGAAATAAAGAATAAGTACCCACTGTCGGGAATATGCCCTAGAAATCAGTTTCTTTATTTGGCATTTTAAACAATATTTTTTGGATTTAATTGTTATCTATTTGTTATTAATAAATTTCATATTATGCCCCAATAATATACATGTGATATTTATATTTTCTATTATATAAATATCTAAAAGTTTCCATGAGTAATAAATAATTGTTCGTGTGAAGTGTTCACATGTGGGAGACTAAATTATTTATTTCATTATGTCTAATTTAAGAGTCCACATTCTGCAAATAAAGATGGAATTCTTTATTTTGCCATAAAATGTAGTGTTGTCTATTTTAACGGGATTGATGAAATCTCCAGTCATCGAAGAGTCTGACTTCGGATAGAAATACTAGTGCGTTATAAGAAAGCTATAAGTGCATTGAATTGGACCAAGTAAAAATAGAATTTCAGGTTAAGTGCTGTAACTCAATAATTTATCTTTCACTAATCTAACACTATTGCAAGATTATCTTAATCCTAGTGATTGTCGGACTTGCTTTCATGAGTTTTATCTTTTTAACTTACTAAAGGACTAATTTCAATTATATGGCTCAAACTCCGGTATCTTGAAAGATAAGATTTGTGAATTGACGAAAATGTCTTTCATGATTTGGGCATCATGTATATAATATCACTTTGAGTTTTTTCAAGGACATGGATAATAAAAACTAGGCGCCAAGTATTCACTTTGTGAATTTGACTGTGTTTGTATAGGTAGTTACAAATACCGTAGTCAATTAATATCCATTAGATGAAAAATGGCAACTCAAAGGTAAACATGTACTAGAAGGGTAATACGATAATCTCACCTCACTAGTACGATATTGCATCGGGGGTATATCTGTAGGTATAGTATATGCTAAATAGATCAAGATAATTAAAGCGTTAATTAGCTTCACTGAAAATATATGACATTTAGTCTAAGAGTGCAATATTGTGCCTATCGTGGAGTGCCCAAATATTAATGGACAAGGCCCAATCATAATTAAGAGTTAATTATGATTATAGATAGTTGGCCCATTAGAGCTTAGACTATTTGGATCCATAAGATCCCCTGTCTAGCTCAAATATAGCCCAATAACTAATTGAATGGTCAGTTGAGCCCAATAAGCCCATTAAGGTTTACATCTCTTTAAATACTTAAGAGATTCTCCTAAGTCTCTCTAAGGGTTCTACATGCCACTCATGCATAGTAACTGTGTTTTTTCACGTGACAAAGAGAAAAAGAGAGAGTGAGAGAGATGAGCCGCCGCGGGAGAAGTCCCGTATTCGTTTATGGCCGCTAAGGGAGAGATACCCATGGTCATAGACGTACACTCAAGGAGAAGGAAGATCATGTTCTGGATCATTCGCTCATCTCTTATTGGGAATTAAGAAGGTACCCACACACAAGATCATTCAACAAGCTTTAGAGAATAGATGTGAAGGCTCAATAGTTGTGAAGCACTTCCAGGTTTTATCTAAACCAAGATCCATGAATTGATTTATGTTAGATCAACGATCCTACATTTTTGTTTTGTAAAATTTCAAAAAAATTTTAAAATATCTATTTCATTGCGTTCTTGATTTGTTTACAAAACTGCGAAAATCAATTTCGGTAAAATCGTTTTTCGAAATTTATTTTTCGAAATTTCTAGCAATTGGCATCAAGAGCAAATGTTTTCGATGATCTAGCATATCTTGTTTATATTTATTCTCTTAAAGTTTGATGATCTATGATTTTCGTAATGTTCTCTTTGATTATGTTTGGTCTTGTTCATGTTTATGAGTTTGATTATCTACTATGTATGATGATTGATTGATTCAATGAGTTTAAATGATAATCAATTAGATGTTACTATGAGTTTATGATCATGTGATGTGTTTTTGAGTTTTCATTCTAGCATGTTCTTGATTTTTCTATGAATGTTGTTTTATGTTCTTGATAAAAGTGTTCATAGTAAATGATTTGATCTTTAATTGTGTTTTAGTTTTTAGGAAAAACTGTTTCTCATATTAAAATTTTAAAAAATTTTTGATTTAAAAAAAAAAGGATTAAACTGCATTAGCAAGACCCATGTGACCACTTATGCAAGACCATAATGGTCTTGCACATGGCCACTTCCAAGCACATTAGATGTACTTTGGCCGCACGGGTGGCACCCTGTAAGCTAGCCGCATGGGTGTCATCCCACTCCTGTGGCCATGCGGGATTCATCCCATTCCTGTGGTCGCTTCATCCCGTGCCCGTAGCTATGCCAATGTCGTGTGTGACTCATTGGCGTACGGAATTAGTTCCATACGTAACCATGCGATATCTCCGAGGACGTGTTCTTTATGTCGTGCGTGGCTATAACTACATGTCTGCATGCAACAGTGTCTTGTCCCATATTTGTCCCGCCTCCGTAGCCGCATGCATGCCGCCTCATATGCTTATTGTCGAAATCTACACGAGCCCATTGTCACTTGGTACTAGTCCCGAGCGAGGCCGCATAGCGTTATGCGAGCCCGTTGGCACTCTAGATTGTCCCGAGCATGATCGCATGACACCCTGAGGATCGTCCTCATTACGGTTTCCCGTTCGGATATTTAATTTGTTCTGAACTATACGCGGCATCCCAATCGGCATCTGAATGCCATTGATGTCAATTATCTGTTTAATTTCCTAATTTTAAAATTTCCTTATTTGAATTTCGAATTAGAGATAATATAAGAAATTTGAATTATTTACCTTATTTTTTTTTGAAATTCAAATTTTGGTAACTAATGGATAGGATAAGATTCTATCAGAAAATCCTATATTCTCTATTTTTGAAATTTAAGTTAAGGATGAGATCCTTAGTTTATGAAAGGATTGAAATTAAAGATAAGATCCTCAATTTAAATAAATTCAAATCAAGGATAAGATCACTTAATTTAAGAAATTTTAAATGACTATTTAAATATGGATAGGATTACATATTTAAATAGATTTGATTTCAAATTGAAATATGGATGAGATTCCATTATTTAAGGAAATCAATTTAAATAAATAAGGAATTAATTAACTACTACAATTAAAATTTTAAATTAAATAGATATAGATAAGATTTATATCTTAAACATATTTTAATTCGATTAAAATATAAAATTTCGAAATTAAGAGTTAATTCGGAATCAATTTAAAATTTTAATTAGATATAATTTTTAATTAAATATTATGTGATAATTTTTTAAATTTCAAATTCAAAATAATTGGTTCGATATTTACTAAACTATTTATGAGATAATTAGTTATTTGTTTGAATTTGAATTTGATTTAATTTAAATATAGAGATATTCTAGGTGATTTGAATAGTTAAATCTTTTATAATTTAAATTTGAAACTTATGATGATTTCAAATTAAAATTGGAAAGAATATCTTATCTATCAAATCTGTTTTATTTTGAATTTAAAGTTTGTAGTTAATTTTAATGAGATTAAAATGGATAATTAGAAATTATGAGATAATTTCAGATTTGGCAAGATTTTAAACTTTTTATTTATTTTAATGAGATTAAAATAATGACTAGATATTATGAGATAAATCTAAATTTAAATTTATATGATTGAATAATATTACTATATTAATTATTTGATAATTAATTTATGATTTGAAATTCAAATGTTGAATTTAAATCAAGAGATAATCTAGAAGATTTAATAAGATTAAATTTTTAAAAGATTATTTATATCAATTATCTAATAATTAATTTAAAGATTTGAAATTCAAATGTTGAATTTAAATTTGGAAATAATCTAACAGATTAATGTGATTAAATTTTTTAGATAATCAATTTTAATTATGAGATAATTAATTTGAGATTTGAAATTTAAAAGATAAATTCAAATCAATAGATATGTATAGAGATTTAATTTGATTAAATCATGTACATATCTAATTTAAATCTTGTGAAGATTTTAATTAGTAAATATCTACATTATCCAATTTAAATTTAAATAGAAAGTTTATATTTTATTTTAATAAGATTAAAATAATGATTTGAAAATTATGAGATAATTTCAAATTTGAAAATCCAATAAGTGGGAGATATTTCAATTATGAGATAATTAAATTTATAATTCAAAATTTAAATTCATAAGTTGAATTCGAATTTTTGAAATATCCAAGGAGATTTAATTTGGATTAAATCATTTAATTAAATAAATTAGATTTTGTAAAAATCTTAATTATTTAAACCTAAATATTATCTCTCACAGTTATTATTTAATAATATCTTTTGTGAAAAGATTGTTCAATTATTAAATAATAATAAATGTTAAAATGATTGATAATCATTAACTTCTCTATTTTATTAAATTTTGCTAATACTTGATTATTATATGAACAATATTGCATGCATATTCTATATAGAGTATTTAATTAAATGATCTTAGTAATATGTCATATAGGATAATAGAGCTACTCATATGCAAACTATGAACATGCTTACATAACTGATTTTAGGTTACTAAGTAAGTTAGATAACTAGGTAAAATTATTAAATCCCTAATGACAAAATATTGAGTGGGAGAAGGTATGAGATACTTATGGTCTCCATTATTAGTTCATTATGTACTAGGACGAGCCTCGTCTCATAATCTTACTGAGTTCCGTACTGGAAATGAATTTCTTATGATAAGATATTAGGTAGACTACATGAGGCTGATCACCCGTAGGAGACAGTCTTATATAGAAAGCTTAATTATTGAAACAATAGTTATACATTCAACTCGAAATACAAATATCCTCCCATAGGAGTTCTTTTTAGTAGAATACAGGACTAAATTAAATGGTAGTTAAGAATATGGGATATGAGATATTTGTCTTAAATTCTAAATAAAATTGTTTTAGTTTGACTTGTTAATTAGATGACTTCCTGTAGGAGACTTGGAATTAATGGAAAGTTGAATTACCATGAATATTAGTGATAGTCCTAGGGATACTTCACTTGCATATTGTAGATTTTATTTTACATTATGTTAATTATTTAAAATATTTGTTGCATGATGTTTGCTATTATATGGATTAATTTATTTTCATTCAAATAGATATATCCTTAATTCCTTTATTCACTGTACTCACTGACATAACTTGTAACTATGTTGTCTGGATTAATGCAACCTACTTTTGATGCTAATGGCTGATAAGTTATTAAGCTTTTACTCTTATATGTTCATTCACATTCACTAGTGAGACTAGTGAAGAAAAATAAAGCATATATGTGGTGGGAGAATTCCTAGAAAATTCATTGATATATGTTGACATATGATGTCTAATATATTACTACATGAAATTCATGGAATTCAAACTACTACAATATTATGCTAAATCTTAATGAGATACCTAATAAATATCTTCATAAAGCTAAAGTAGCTAAAGGTGAATTTTCTAATCCCTAGCTAAAAGGAAAATGTTTCTTATATAGCATTAAAGGATATTGAAAGAAAATTGTTAAGGATACCTATACAATACTTGATTGGAAGGTAATAACAATTTATTGCTCATTAACTTATTTTAGTGGATGACTTAATGAATCTTAGATAGGATTCAAGAATTATTAATTATGTTTGCATGTCTATTGCAAATAGTTCTATAGAAACCATAGGGTTTAGTAAAGGCAAGTTCACTAAGAGTAAGGACTTCAATAACTATAGTGTCTGTACATAAAATGAGAAGTATTTAAATTCATATTTGATGAATTTATGAATTAGGACATTAAAAATTGTCAAGAATTTAAGAAAAATTTGATTTTTGTTTCATACTTGATGAAACAATATCATTATGTTTGTCTCAACGACAAAGTTTTTTGGTAAAGAATAATATTCTTAATTATACTAAATGACATTTTTATTGACCTAAATTATTCTCAATGTATAATACTAATAATGATGAGATTGAACATGATAAATCTATTCATAAGAAAGTGAGTAAGTACTAAGAATAAAAAATATTTGTACTTTGGTTATATTAACCTAAATATGATCCAAAGATTGGTTAAGGATAGGCATCTAAACTTGCTAGAAGCCATATATTCACTAATCTGTGATTCTTATCTGGAAGGTAAAATAACTAAATGGTCTTTTGTTAGAAAAGACCTAAGAGTATAAGAATATTTAAAAATAATACATATTGTTATATACGGGCCCTTGAGCAATCAAGCCCGAGGTTTTGAATATATCATTATGAATGATTATTAAAATTTTTTGTTATGTTTACCTAATGTTACTACTAATTGAATTCTTTCGAAAAGTTCAAAGAATTAAAGCAGAAACCAAAAGGTAATTAGAAAAAGCATAAAGACTCATCGATTGGATCGAAGTGTTGAATACCTCTATAGAGAATTCTTAGGAATATCTTACAGACAATAAAACCTTTTGGCTATGAATAAGTTGTTGTTTAATTATTCATTATTACGACCCCAAAGTAAGTTATTTCTTGAGGAGCTAACTGATGATGTAATCAGCCTAACTATGAAAGATAGATTATAGCAAGCACTTAGGAAGGATAAATCACTAGAAGATCAACATATATCGGACTCTCATTATAGTGGGACGATTGTGAGACAATCTAATAGATATTTGGAAATAGGAGAGTTCTATAACCTAGAATCTGATTACTTTATCTACTAAGAGGAAATAGATGATGTTGATATAGATCTTTGGCAAAAAGCAATAGAATCCATATTAGAGTCTATGTACTCTAATAGAATCTGGGATCTTATAGATCCACCTTGAGGGGTAAAACCTTTTAGGTGTAATTAGTCTATAAGTGAAAAATAGGAATAGATGGCAAAGTAAAGACTTTTAAGGCAAGTTAGTTATAAAAAGGATTATATATAGAAAGAATATCTATTCTGTTGTTATGGTCAAGTCTATTCATATACTCTTTTCCATAGTCGTATCTCCTGATTATGAGATATAGTAAATGGATGCCAAGATAGCTTTCCTGAATAGCAATCTTGACGAATATATCTACAACCAAAGGACTTTATTGAAAAAGGCCAAAAAAGTAAAGTTTATGAAACTTTAGAGGTATAATATATGGACTTAAGCATTTATCTAGAATTTATCGATTTAATCAATACATAGATGAATCTTGTATCTATAAAAGATTCAGAGCAGCAAAGTGATGTTTCTGATTTATATATATTGATGATATACTAATAATTGAGAATGATATAGGATGACAATCAGAATTTGGTAATAGCATGATACTTATTATACTGTTAGAATAGTAAGTTGTTACTAATCCAATCCAGAACCTGAACATAGAGTTATAGTCAAGTGTATGCTTAAGTATCTTCAAAGAAATATGAACTATACGCTTGTCCATTCTGGAGAAAGATCTACCTTATGTAAGATATATTAATTCGGATGCTTGATCTAAAAATATACTCCAGAGGATCAACCTTAAGTTATGTGTTAAGCCTAATAACGAGACACTATAGTGAGTAAGATAGCCTTAGCAGAAGTACCTTACTGATTTGTTTACCAAATCTTTAGCAATCAAAATGTTTGAGGATCACCTAGAAGGAATGGGACTACGTGATATATCACATCTGCTTTAAAGGGCAAGTGGGAGATTGTTAGGAATATGCCAGAGAAAGAAGTTTCTTTGTTTGACATTTTAAACAATACTTTTTGGATTTAAGTTTTATCTATTTGTTATTAATAAATTACATATTATGTCCCAATAATATACATGTGATGTTTATATTTTCTATTATGCAAATGTCTAGAAGTTTCTATGAGTAATAAATAATTGTTCGTGTGAACTGTTCACATGTAGGAGACTAAATTATTTATTTCATTATATCTAAATTAAAAGTTCACATTCTGCAAATAAAGATGGAATACTTTATTTTGCCATAGAATGTAGTGTGGTATATTTCAACGGGATTGATGAAGTCTCTAATCATCGAAGTGTCTGATTTCAGATAGAAACACTAGCGCGCTATAAAAAAGTTATAAGTGCATTGAATTGGACCAAGTGAAAATATAATTTCAGGTTAAGTATCATAACTCAATATTCTATCTTTCACTAATCTAGCACTATTGCAAGAATATCTTAATCCTAGTGATTGTCGGACTTGCTTTTATGAATTTTATCTTTTTGACTTACTAAAGGACTAGTTCTGATTATATGGTTCGAACTCCAGTATCTTGGAAGATAAGATTTGTGAATTGATAAAAAAGCCTTTCATGATTTGGACACCATGCATATAATGTCATTTTGAGTTTTTTTAAGGACTTGGATAATAGAAACTAGGCGTCTGGTATTCACTTTGTGAATTTGACTGTGTTTGTATGGGTAGTTACATACACCGTAGTCAATTATTATCCATTAGATGAAAAATAGAAACTCAAAGATAAATATGTACTAGAGAGGTAATACGATAATCTCACTTTATTAGTACAATATTGCATCGGGGTATATCTGCAGGTATAATATATGCTAAATGGATCAAGATAATTAAAGTGTTAATTGGCTTCACAGAAAATATATGACATTTAGTCTAAGAGTGCAATATTGGGCCTATCGTGGAGTGCCCCAATATTAATGGACAAGGCTCAATCATAATTAAGAGTTAATTATGATTATGGGTAGTTAGCGCATTGGAGCTTAGATTATTTGGATCTATAAGGTCCCCTATCTAGCTCACACATAGCCTAATAACTAATTGAATCGTCAGTTGAGCCCAATAAGCCCATTAAAGATTACAACTCTTTAAATACTTAAGAGAAAAGTTCTCCTAAGTCTCTCTAAGGGTTCTATACGCCACTCATGCACAATAATTGTGCTTTTTCGTGTGACAGAGAGAAAAAGAAAGAATAGGAGAGACGAGCCGCCGTAAAAGAAGTCCCGTGTTCATTTATAGCCGCAAAGGGAGAGATACCTATGGTCGTAGATGTGCACTCAAGGAGAATGAACAAAGTGTTCCAGATCATTCGCTCATCTCTCGTTAGGAATCAAGAAGGTGCCCACACACCGGATCATTCTACAGGCTCTAGAGAATAGATGGGAAGGATCAATGATTGTGAAGTGCTTCCAGGTTTTATCTAAACCAAGATCTATGAATTGATTTATATTAGATTAACGATCCTACGTTTTTGTTTTGTAAAATTTTAAGAAAATTTTAAATACCTATTCCGTTGCGTTCTTGATTTGTTTACAAAATTGCAAAAATCATTTTCGGTAAAATCATTTTTCAAAATTTTTTTTTTGAATTTCCAGCATCCACACCTATTCTCATTTTCGAGGACGAAAATTTCATAATTAGGGGAGATTGAAAACCCTGAAAACTCAAAAGAATTAGTTTAATAACTATTAATTATTACGATCTTTTAATATTAGTATATTCTTTTGAAGAACGAACTTATTAAGTTTATTTTCTTATCTAAAATTTAATTACGTATATTTAATTTCTATGATCATAGAAATTGAGTAGTTATATACTAATGAACTTTGTGAATGTGTTGTAGTGAGATACACACAAGAAAGCCAAGTTAAACTATGTACCTAATTGGAAGTATAAATTATTTTACAACATATATGATTATTATTATTAATATGAAGTACGTTTAGTTAATCATGGTTACTATTGGGTTTTAAGTTGTTTGAGTTTAACAATTATTTATCTTGGTCCAATAGATAATAAGAAAGTCTAAATTTAAAATAATTAGTATACTTATTTATAATTATCATTGGGTTTTAATCCTTAGCCCAATATCATTATCTTGACCTAATAATTAATAGGAGAGACCAAGTTAAAGCAAATATTTTAAGATCAAATAATAAGTTATATGGTCATAAGTAATATATATATATATATATATATATATATATATATATATATATATAAATAGTAAAAGAAGAGTTAATGGTATAGTCATTAATATATTTTAATAATATGCATATACATTCATTAATTCACTTATAAGAATAGAAAATGATGTAAAAGATTATTAACATATTTTGTCTATATATTATTACTATTAAAATAAAAGAAATTTAGCAATTATATTAGAAAACAAAACAAAAATTGGGTAAGTTATGTAATCATGCATTAATTATTTGAATGGTATATCCATTATATAGATTATATGGATATTAAATGTAAATATGATGAGATAATGCATTATTTTTTTTAAGTGAATGAAGTATAGTTATGTTAATAAAATTAATTTAATTGCAAGATGAAAAGATAACAAATAAAAAAAATTAGGTAAATGGTGATTATTATTAATATTTTTTGAATTAATTTTTAATTATATTTTATGTACATATTTAGCTTATAAATAGGGTACTCTTTTATAAATACAATCAAGTTATTTTATTTGGTTTCCTTCATCTTTCTCTTAAAGTTTCTATTCATCCATTGTGATTTTAAGAATTTCCTTTAAGAGTTCTTCAAGTTTCAAAATAAAAAAAATTCTTAAAACTCTTAATCTTTTAAGATATGTATGTTTTATTCCACTTAAGTACAAATTCAATCTAAGATATATCGAGTTAGATACCTTATTAAGGTCTAAAATTTTTATCTGAAGTATTTCTATACGTGTACTTAATTTCTGAAAAGTTTCACTTTTATACTTTACTCCTATGATTTTTTAAAAATTATTCAACACAAGTTAGTCGTTAATTAAGAAAAGTTATAAAACAGATTTTATATAATCTATTCTATGATTTCAAAGGGCAAATATTTTTACTTTGGGTTGAAATTTTAACTATATGTTCATATATATGTTCAGATCATTTTTAGAAATTTCATAATTTTTGAATGCCTATACAATTAATTATAATTTTCAGAATACACAATATTTCAACATTTCGAAATTTTGAAAGAAATTCTAAGGTATAATTACAAGCGATTAAAGTGCTATAAAATAATCTATTTTAAAATTTCCAAATGTTTTATATAAGTTATAATATGTTAATGATGTGCCTTTAAAAGTTTGAGTTTATTTTATAAAATATTCCCGAAAATTCCATCATTCTTGTTTAGTCGTACCTTTAACAATTTTATTACAAATACTAAATTTGATAAAGAATAGTGATGAATATTGTTTATAAATTCTAAACCATAATCTTTAGATTTATGTTTATTTCATAGGAATTCATGTAAATTTTTAGAATAAGTAGAATTATGTACTAGAATATGAAATTTCTCAAGTATGCATTACACACCAAAATTTTACAATTTTAATATGAAACATAATTTTAGGATTTATATTGTGAATGTTTTCAAGTATGTAAAATAGATTTCATATGACCAATGATAGCATATATTGACATATAAAATGAATGTTGATGCATAAATAATAAATAAAAAAGATAAAGAAGAGGTACGTGGTTGCAACAAGATTAAGTATGTGGTATTTTACTACAAACACAAAGAACATTTTTTAAGGATTTAAGGTAAGTAAAAACTCTTTTATGGCATGGATAGTTTTAAAAGTATGTTTTGTTTTGAAAAAAAAAAATATTTAAGATGATTAAATATGACATTTTTCCTAGATAAGATATATTTATTTGGCTTGTATATGTGCCTATAAAAATGCATGCCTCTTATGAAAAAAAATATTTTGTGAGTTAAATTATACTTATTGAGCGAAAACGCACATAGTATAAATATCCATGTTGTAGGTACCAAAGGTAAGCCACCGTTGTTTTGAACAAAGGATTGACTAGAATCGAGGCGTGAATGAATGTAAGGTATGGGTATTTGGATACATCCACAATAAATTCTTTATATATTTTCTTCTTTTTAAAAGAGACAGTTTACTTAAATATGTAAGATTAAGTCTTATATTTCCCTAAGTTAATATCGTGACGATATATTTAAATATAAAATCTTAATTTTAAGTTTAATTGAGCTTCTAAGATTAAGTAATTATTTTGCTATATATAATATGACTAATTTTATTCAAATATCCTTAAGTACCATACTTTTATTATCTTGAAGCATATTTTTAATAATTAAAGAGTTTTAAATAAATATGTTGTTAGATTATAGTATCTAATATATTGATTTGAATAAATATAAAATTAAATAAGTTTTGTTAAAAAGACTTATGTAACGACCAGACTTTTTCTGACCGTTAACTATTTATCTTCTTAGCTAAAAAAAAAAAATTAGATGCTGAAAATTCATGAATTTTTTTTTTCTTTTTAAGAGATTTATATTCATAACTAACAATTTACTTAAATTTTAAAAACAAGTAAATACTTCTCATTGGTTAAGTACCCTTTATTTAAATTTGATTATAAATTTTTTATTAAGGTGATTTAAATAATGCGCAACCATAAAGGGCTCCCAAGTGAGGAGGGAGGGTCACATACGGACCACTTAAGTCCCAAGCTCTCCTTAGACAGTTTAGGTCTTTTTGACAGAACCCCTTATGTTTTACATTTATTTAAATCAAAACATTTTCTCTTTTATATAAAAAAAATGTTTGTTTAACTTCTATTAAATCGAAATACATTTTCAAGTTCAATTTGATTAAATCATGCATTACGAAATAAAATGCCAAGTTCTAAGTACGTTTTCAAATAACATCAAGTTTACATAATTGAAATTATTTGCCTCATAATAAAACAAATGTGGAAGTAATTTTAATGGCGATATTCCATTATCCGTGTCTCGCATCATCCCCGCTTCAATTCGAGCTAACCCATCAATCAAATCAGAGGTTTCTTTCCTTTGGTACCTATAGTATGGATACTCATAAAATGTGAGCTTTCACTCAGTAAGTACAATGAAATTCTCACAAAACATTTTACTTATGAACAAATAATTCACCTTTTTTTTTGAAAGTTCAGTTATACTGTTTTATGAAATTATTACTTTACGCTTTATTATAAGATATTGTATCATGTTTTTTTTCTCATTTTTGATTGTAAAGTCTTTTATCTTTTTTATGGGCCCTAGTGTACGTACTGAGTGTGCACTACCAAATAAGGAATCAGGGGAGCTACCTAACTGAAAATACCCGCGGTCATAATCTCAACATACTTTTCCTCGGGAATTCTCGCTTAGGAGAGGTCGGTCTTATCTTCCATCGGATATCCTCACCTAGTGGAGGTTAATACGACACCTTTAAATTCTTTATCTTATTTAGTCTTTTCTTAATATGAATGGATATGTTTCAATGAACCCAAACTTATATTCAACTATCATAACATTTCTTTTATTAAAGTATGTTGAAGTATGATTACATTGTAAAAGAAGCATACATCATTTTTTTTATAGCACTGGAAAAGTATCTTTATAAGTATATATTATACATAGATCATACAATAATAATATAAAGGCAAGTTAATACATAAAATTAATTCAAACATATCATATTGTAAACACGAAACGTTTTCAACCATCCATGCCATAGGTGAAATTGTACTTACCTCATAATATGATTGTCCTAGTTCCACTCATTATTTACGTACGTCTGCATCGAAGTTTGCCCTGACATATACATACTCTATATGTTAGAGACAATTTAAACTGGCTTTATACTTTTTTTTTTTTACTTCTAATTACTTAGTGAGCTTAAAACATTTAAGACTCAGTCTTGATCCAGCATAAAACTTCACAATTGAGAAACAATGTCACGCTATATTCATTGACTAATTTATACTTTTACTTAGATGGATGAGATTTGATTCTCCTTAACCTTGATCATAGTGATCTTTTTAATCTATCAATAATTTAATTGTTGATTTGATTAATATCATCCTAAATCAATTAAGTTTCTTTAATTATAGTTCTTTTCATCAAATACTTTGAATTATTCTTGATTAATTTCTTTATTCGTAATTAAGGGTCATAATATAATAATTGAGTCAACCATACCAAGGGATATACAAAATTTAATATCTAAAATCATACTCGGACTAAATATTATTTGGTATTGATTGCGCTTTTTAGGCCTATCACTAAATTTAGGCACAATACAATTAGAGGCATATATTAATTATTTCCTATAATTGATTTTATGTCTTAAATTTAAGTAAATATTTTTGTATCCCAAATTTCCACCCCAATATTTCAAGTTTTAATAATTTATATTTTTATCCAAAATCTTAATATTTCTAACATTTATGCCCTCTAATGGTAAATATTGAATTATATATTATTATTATTATTATTTGGTTAAAGATTCTTCCTTTATTTACTTTTACAATTTAAACTAGTCTTAAAATTGCCTAAAATAACTTTTTCACATATTTTGTTAAAATTATACTTTTGACTCAAATACTCAAAATTTTTGCATTTTAGTCCTTCCAACTTTTGAGCAAACATCTTTAATTTTTTTTGAAAGCATTTCTAATGGGTAAAAATCTATTCTTAAGGATCTAAGTCTAAATCATTAAGTTTGGTTCATTTTTATGCATATTTTATTTAAGGTCTTACACTAAAAAAAAATTTCCACTTTTTGTGTTTAGTCATTTTGATTTTACTATTATTATTAGTATGAAGTATTCATATTTAGAGGCTTAAGAAATCAACAATATAAGTCTCAATGTAATATAAATTATATAACATCTAAAGTAGACCAAATATATTATTACTTATTTGTTTTTTTATATAATCTATTTAAACACATAACAAGTAAGGTGAGGGAATAAATACCTTCCAAGTTTGGATCTTCTTTCTTACATCTCCACTAAAAAATTAAGTGCTCTCTTCTCTTGATTATAATTCTAAATTTCTAAAGGATGGATAAAATATTGTATTTCTTGTGAATTTGGAATAAAGTGAGGTCGAAAGAGTTTTTTTTTTTTTTGAGAAGGAATAATTGGAGATATGAAGATAGTTTTGGTTAAGTAATTTGAAAGGTTAAGCATGGATTTAAATTGCCAAATGAATGATCTATTTATAGGTCATCCATGAAAAGTATCTAATAATACATACTTTCACATTCTATTAAATAATTCAAGCATCATTATTATCAATTTGTCAATATAATTTCTTTTCCTACTCCATTACCTTACCTTTTACTTTATTTTTTTACTCATCCACTACTTTTGTCTTTAATCTTTCTTCTTTTTCAATTATTTAGAATCTAATACCACTAGCTCCCAAAGAAAATCTCCACTATATTAATTTTTTTTATACCTTTTGAATTATTTTGGAGACAAAAGTTACTAATTAGTTTTGTCTATGTCTTCCACTTTGAACTATGGCCACTAATTTCCAAAGAATATTTCTATTATGATTTTTCTTTTTTCCTACCTTTTGAATTATCCATTAACTTTATCCTTTTCCTTTTCTATTCCACTCATTTAAAGTTATTACTTTCCTAAGGTAAAATTTTACTATTTTTTATCTTTTTCTATAACTCATTTTCCACCCTTAGATTAATTTGTCTACTTAATTCTTTATATACTTAAATCATAGCCATTCAAATTATGGCATGGTACTATTTTGGTGCAACTATTAACTTTAGGTTATAAAATGTAACAATTTTAATGTGACATAAACATGTCACATTTCTAATTAGGTTATATTGATGTATATAATATAATTATTATAAAATCAATTTATTATTAAGGAAAACTAACTTAGAAATTCTAAGTTAAAATGAGGATTAACTATGATTTTCTCACGTAATAAAATTTAACATTAAAATAATACTACGTACATAATTTGAAGTATTTGTGAATGTAAACTTAATAAAATTCGACACTAAGTATATAATAATTTTACTAATATTGCAAGTCTAAAGATTCCTAGGGGGTAACAACTTAAGCCTGTCTAAGGAGAGATTGGGATTTAAGAGGTCTACTTGTGACCTCTCTCCTTACTTGGAAACCCTTTTAGTTACACATTATTTAAATCTCACAAATAATAATATTTTCTTCAATGCTTTGTCTAAATTACTTAATATAACATCTAGAATAATTGGTAAATTATCTTGAAAGGATTATATAAATTAAAATAAATTGTCATGAATTTTCATAGTCTAAATTTGTGACTTTTAAAAAATAAAATAAGTTAAGAATATACGTAGATGTCGTCTTATAAGTTAGGTTGTTATAAAGTTCGTCCTATCAATGTTATTTTCTCTTTGGGACAAAGTTGCATCTTTAATAAATAAAAAAGTACACTCTACTATTTTTTATAAAATAATACCAAAAATATGACTTTCAAAAAATAATTATTTTTCTACGCAACTTTTGTTGATATTTTTTTGAATACTTAGCTAAAAGCTGGTTTCTCTAATTATTACAAGAAACCAAATTGGTTTTTTAATTTCTGGTGACCAAAATTAGTTTAGCTGATTATATCTATTGGTTTTCTTTTTTTGTAAACAAATGGCTTCTTCCATTTATCATTGTTAGTTTTTTTAGTTATCGCTAAAATCTAATTTGTTCTCTCAATTTCCAGTAACTAAATTATTTCAAATAATTAATTAGTTTCTTAGCTTCTTGTAATCAAATTAGTGTCTTTGATTCTAGTTATTTGATTTCTCTAATAAAGATGTGGTTTCTTTTAATTATCATTATTGATTTCTCTAGTTATTGCTAAAACGTAATTTAGTTTCTCAAGTAACTAAATTATCAATTTCAGTTATCTCATTAGCTATTGGAACCGTTAACTAATATGTAACAAAGAAAGCAAATTGGTTTTTTTCAAGAACTAGAGAAACCTACTTCTAAGTGAAGTATTTAGAAAAATATCAATAAAAGTTATAAAAAATAATTATTTTATGGAGGTCGTACTTTTGGTATTATATTTGAAAAAGAGTTAAAAATTTCCAAAACCCTTTAATAAATTTCTATGACCAGCTAAAAAAGACGAAACATTGTATTTCCCATGAGTAATACTTGGATGAGATTTTATACATCCTGAAAAGCTCGCTCTATACCCTACCATCATATTTTGTTAAGACAGATAGAACCTGGAAAATGAGTAGACAAACTACAGTCGGGGAAAAAAACTGAAGTTTGATATATATATATATATGTTGTGCGGTCTAAAATCCTATGCCAGGTCGCATGTGTAAGAATATATACGACTTCCACCGCATAGGTTATGTGCGACCTCCACCGCAGGAGTTGTATGCGACCTCCTCCGAATAGGTTATGTGAGACCCGAAAGAAAAGGAAACTAGTCTTTGCTTTGTCAAACGGGTAACCTACAAGGAAAGAGAAACAAAAGTCTCTCTTTCAAGTTCGACCAGTTACCCGATTTAAGTGATTATCTAATTATATTGTTACTCAAATTGTATTAGCCGATTGTATAGTTACCCATTTTCACAATTAGGAACATTGAATTACCCTTATCCATATAAAGGGAGCTCAAGATTTCAGGGGGTAGAGGATGATTTTTTTCCGAATCTAGAGAAGCAAAAGAATTCTTAAGAGTATTTTCTTTTTTTCAGACAACACATTGTAATTTTGAGTTCTTGTAATTCTCTAGAAAATAGTGAAAAACAATGGACGTAAGCTCATCTTTTTCGGGGCTGAACC